>VZQC01012738.1:984895-1068615 GCA_009823505.1 Rhizomys pruinosus | reverse complement strand
AAAAAAAAAAAAAAAAAACCCACAAAAAAACCACCTAGGGCTGATGTGTAGATCAGGGGCATCTTGAACCAAGTGAAAAGGAGGATGCAATCAGGGATGGGAATAGTTGGGGCCAGTTATCTGTCCCAGATGAGTTACAACAAAGTCAAATGCAAAAGTTTCTTAAAGATCTGATCTATGGGTGGAAACAATGGACTCACATTTAAAATGTCCATAGTATGCTAATATCTTGAGTCACTCAGATATCTCAAATATTTATTGAGCAACTATTATGTGCCAGGCACTATGCTAGGTACTGGCAATAGTCTTAAATAAAGCGGAAGCGTCCCTTGCTCCTATGAGGCTTACTGTCTCATAGGAGAGATGAGTGGTAAGCAAACACACACAAATATTCATAGTCCTCCCTTGACTACCAAAACACATTAAAATCTTTACATAAAATGGTATAGTGTTTGTATATAATCTTGACATTCCTCATCTCCAAATTACTTATAATATCTAATTCAATGTAAATATATAGTTAAATCACTATATAATTTAGGGAATGGTGGAACAGCTCTACACATTCAAGACAAATGCAACATTTTAGAAAAACTTTAGATCTGCAGTTGGTTGAATCCATGGATGTGGAACACATGGATGTATAAGGCTGGTCTTCATTACTAAAGGTAATGAGGGCTATGAGCAGAACAAAAGGAAATGGGTTTTTCAGGGGCTGGAGAGATGCCTTAGCAGTTAAGAGTACTGGGTACTCTCGCAGAGGACCTGGGTTCAATTCCCAGCATCCACATGGCAGCTAACAACTGTCCATAACTCCAACTCTAGGGGATCCGGACACCATCTTTCTACATTAGCATGCATTGCCTGACACAGGTGCACTGACACACATGTAGGCAATACACTCATACACATAAAATAAAAATAAAATCTTTTTTAAAAAGTTTTGCAAACGACAAAATATACAGGTGGGGCTTCAGTTGAGGGATCAGGATAATCTCACAAAGAGTGAATCCCGAATGAAGAGAAGGGAGTTGCTCATTCCAAGAGCCATGAGAGCCCTAAGATTCAGGGCAGTTGGACATGTGATGACTCTTTGAGACTTCAGGCTGTTGGAGTAGCTGGTCGAGCAGGAAGCTCTGTGAGACTAGTTGTACTTTCTTTTCACTGTCAAATCTAAGTGCTCTGGGCTTTGTGGTGGCTCAGGACCCAGGGGCCCAAGTTGGTTCTAGACATGCACCTGGGTCTATGGCCATACCACCCTGAACGAGCGCGATCTCATCTGATCTCAGAAGCTAAGCAGGGTCGAGCCTGGTTAGTACTTGGATGGGAGACAACCAGCTGGATGTTTCCCAATAAGGCTCCGTGCTGACTGCCTGCTTATGGGTTCAGCCAGTTGGATGTGGTGCGCTTCCAAAAGTCCAAGAGACGCCTCCGGTGCGGAGGAGCTTGCTCGCTGAGAAGGTAGGCCTGCGCTGCTTAGGGTTAATGACTGAGGCAGCACCAGGCTTCAGGAAAAGTGCAGGCAGCAATGGAGAAGGAGAGCAAGAACTGGAGCCAAGGAAGCAGACTCTGCCAGCAACTTCCTCTCCTTCCTTTCCTTCCACATGGCTGCCCGTGGAGCCCCCAGTGGCTGTTTATGGTGATTTGTTTGTTTCGTAATTAACAAAGGAGAGAGCCCTTCCTGACTTTTCTTTGCCCAGAGGCCCCAGATTTTGCCTATGAAACTGCCAAAAAACGCAACTTTGGGTGGATGTTTGGCTGAATCCCTTTGAAGGGTTTGTCAAGTGCCTAAAATGGAAATTGTTAGAAAGCAGAGGACCGGTGGTTGCCAGCAACCATGAAATGGTAATGACCAAATCATTTATTTTTGCAATGAAATGTCATCCCCTAACACTACAAAAGCAGATTTTTTTTTTTTTGTAGTTGAAAAGTACTGACTACGTATAAAATTCTTCAAAAGTGGTTCCACGTACCACACCCGGACCGTGATTCAGTGTACCACACACCCGTACTCACATGCCCCTGTCTTTCCCCCACCTCTCTGTTGCCCCCTAAACCAAGCTGCCTCTGCGTTTTTGGAGCCCAGCTGCAACCTGGGATGAATTAAGAGGTTGGCTGATTATAAAAGGTAATCGGCTTTCAGCCATCCTATAAAACAAAGGGGAAGTTCATTTGGTTCTTTCTAAAATAGTGTGTGGCCCACTTTCTTTCCACATGGAAAACGTGGTAAGCAAAAATAGACTGACCCCCAGAACACAACAAGGGAGTCTTCCTGTTGCTGCACCTAGGAGTCAGTACAATGAGGTTTTCTCTGTCTATCGCCCCGGCAAGCAAATCAGGCAAGATCTCCAGTTTGGTATCTTTTAGTTTTGAACTCTGGCATTTTTGTTCTGAGTTTAGAAGGAAAAGACTGGAAAATACATTGTGGGTTGACACTGGGGAATGCGGATGATCTCCTAGTATTTCTTTGAAAATAGTAATTAAGATACTGTACCTTCAGGCCAATTCTTGGGAGGCTTCAACCACATTAAAAAAAAAAAAAAAAAAAAAACTCCATCCAGGTCTTTCTTTTAGTTTTTCCATACTGACTTCTATGTTGGGATCAGTGAAAATTTATACCTCCATAAAATTTATTTTAAAGTAATACTTTACAAGCCTGCACTTTCAATATTGAAAACTAAGATGGCTCTTTTTAGCTTTCTTTAAAGCAGGCTTTGGGAGTCGTCTTTAGATCACAGTCATCAGGCCTGCCAGTTTGTGAGCAGCTTCTGGTTCAGCATAGGTGGCCTTCCTTAGTCTCTTGTAAGTGCTAGTGTGCAGTCCCTCATGAGGTAAGCAAACCTGGTGTTCAGAAAGTTTATAACAACGTTACTACTATTTAGCCATGTATCTCGGACTACCCAAAGGTGGAAGTTGCATTTGAAGCCCCATGTTTCTGCATCGCTGTTATGCAAGACCTTTTGAACAGGCCACAGGGAAGACTGTCTCCAATGCAGGTGCCTCTCCCCCAGACACCATCACAGGGTTGGCGCAGAGAATTACAAAACAGCTTAGCTGTGCCATTTCACTCTCTTTCCCCGTGTTTAAAGTGCCCTCTCAGTCCACAGGTCCCTGATATTCTTTATAGCTCTGCTCTCGCGTTGAGAATAGAGACCATGGGAACAATTTAACGCCAAGGGACCCTTCCCCCTCGCCCCCCCCAAAGGACCAATTGAACTGTCTCACAGCTAAAATTACTGTCTTCTGGCCTCGGAGTCATGGTTGACTAAGAATCATAAAACAGCCGCAGGCATGGTAGAATTACGATCCTCCTGCCTCTGCTTCTTGACTGCTGGGATTATAGCATGCACCACCACACCTGGCAAATTTCTTTGCTTTCGTTTCTTTTGGAATCTAGGGAAACTAAGGAGACAGGTTGTCGAGCTGAGTATCTGGTAACAATACTCCTTTCTCACCCGAAGTTGCCTCATCTATAAAGAGAAGGACTGGGAAAACACAAATGATTAGTTATCCCCAAACTCTTACATTTGAGAAATATAATAGGCTTGCCAGCAGAAAGGAATGTAGCTATTTTTCAATATTTTCTTATCTTACGGAAAGCCATTACAATATCTTTTCTCTATATTTCTCTTTTAAGAGGACATGACCCATTTCTGGTATCATAAAGTGAATTCTTTTTTTTTTTTTTTTGTTTTTTTATGTGTATGAATGTACTGTCTGCATGCAGGTTTGTGCACCCTTGTCGTGCAATGCCACAGAGGTCATAAGAGGGCTTCAAACTCCCCTGGAACTGGAGTTAAAGATGGTTCTCGGCTGCCATGTAGGTACTGGGGATCAAACCCAAGTCCTCTGAAAGAGCAATCGGCCCTCTTAACCGCTAGGCCATCTCTCCAGCCCAAAAAGTGAATTCTTAGTAGCTCTTCACAGGGGAGCTTTTTCTCCGTAGAAGGGGCACCAAAATTCAGTAAGAGGTTTATACAAAAGGGCTTAGAGAGATGGCTCACTGACTGCTCTTGCAGAAGACCTGGATTCAGTTGCCGGCACCCACATGGCAGTGTCCAAGTGTCTGTGACTGCAGTTTCAGGGGATCTGATGTCCCTGTTATGGCCTCTCTGGCATTGCATGCACATGGCATATTTACATCCATGCAGGCAAAACACTCATATGCATACAATAATTTAAATAAATAAATGTTTTAAAAAAAAAACCATACAGCCATACGGAGATAAGTGTGGCAGTCAGACCTTACGGGAGGTGAGCCAGCCTCACGAGCACCCTTTCCATCCCTCCCACGATGCTGACCCATTCCAAAGCATGTTTCCCGAGTCAGCTCTTCTAGAACATGACACTGCCTCCTCTTACAACTGCTTACAACCTGTTTCACCTTGAGCAAGTTCATTACCACAGTGTGCCTCAGTTTCCTAATCCATAAAATAGGAAATGATCATAACACTGCAGATTAAAATTGTGTGGTTAGATACCATCTGATGAGCACGTGACGGGTGTAGACCAATGTCCAGCACATACGGATTAAGTGTCCAGCCATGGCAACTATTTGGATTCTTGATCTCCTGTGTCCAGGTGTGGAAACAGTGAGTTATGTTACAAAAAGCCATCCTCTCTCCTCTGTCTAAGACTCTCTCTATGGTCTAGGACATCTGTCTGCTTCTGAAATAAGTGCTTTTCTACCCCCACTTCCACCCCCCCCCCCAGAGGTAACACTGGGTCCAGTGGAGGGCCTCAGGCTATCTTAGTCTTGCTAGATTTGTGAGTCAGTGCCAGTGACCAAAAGAATGGAAGAAACTCTGATGGGGGGGGGAACTGCGGTCGTTTAAACCTCAGCCATGAGTAGTTGTCTCCCCAGTTTGCAGCGGATGTAACAGAATGCAGGTTTGAAGGTCTTGGAGTTGCCAAAGGATAGAATGCTCCAGGTCGAGGCGGGGGGGGGGGGGGCGCGGCCGTCATCAGAGCAGGGAAGGCATTGCACCCCAGGTGGGAAAATGAGGAAGAGTCCCCAGACAGGTTCTGTAGTGGTTTTCCCAGGTAAACTGGGGGAAGAGTGGCTGGCCATCTGTCCTAGACTGTTTCATAGGCCATCAGAGCAGAAAGGACCTTTAGAAGTGATCTTATCCCAGCCTCTAATTTAAGGATGAGACTGCAAAGACCTCAGGGAAAGAGGACAATTGCCCTATAGTCATATAGCAAATTATTGACAGAAGCAGGATTTAAATCCTAGGCCAAAGATCACACCAGCGCACCATAATGGTCTCTTAAAGGTACACAAACTGCTGTCTCGACTCATTCTGGAAGGCTCTGAAGTACCAACATACTAAAAAGTAATTGAGGCCCACCCAGAAGGACTGAAAAGGTATTGAGCAGTGCCCAAATTGCAATTCCTCTAGTTTATCCATCCGATTTGGGAGCTCCGGCTGTCAAAGTGTTTCAGCCAAAGTGTTCCTCACTCAACTAACTGGCCTTCTTAACTTACCATTTGAAAGCAGCTGTGGTTAAAGCAGAGCTTGCTGACTCAGCCCATGTAGTAAGGATGACTAAACACAAGAATTTCCTGTGGGGGGATGGAAAATATCTTTCAGATGCATTTGTTTCAGGGAACCTTTCCGTTCAGTCACGAGCTAGCCCACCGTGGGCCCATGAGGAAAAGCAGCAGGCTGTCCCTGCTTAGTACCAAGGCAGCCTCTGCAGATGTTTCCTTTCTTTTTTTCTAAACAATATCGTGGCTGTCTCGGCACCATTTTGGTCTGGCCAGCATTTGCACAGAGCTGCATCTGCCAACTGGTAGAGCCCAAAGCAGAGGGGAGCGGATGTCTCCCCTGACTGGAGGGGCCTTGTGCATTCTCCTGCTCAGAGGCCTTCCCTCAGGGGTGAACTGGGCTGATCTGCTTTATCTCAAAGCAATTTCAGTTCTGAGCCCACCTTGAATCATTATGCTGACCGACTGCAAACAATGTGGGCTGGCTTCTATCTCCAGGGTGCATTCTGGGGAATTTGCAATCTGGAGTCAAGTTATCATGTTCAGGTCTGAATACCACACAGACATTGGACAACTTTAGGAAACGAACATTGACCTTCGGTGGGGTTGCTCCCCAGCTTAAGGCATTAATCCAGTGAACCCAAAATTTGGATAAATATTTCAAGACTCTTGGCTGAGAAAGAGTTTGCCTTGCTCAATTAGAAAGTTGGAGACACCTGGTGCATTTGGGGAGCTGCAGGTTTGCTTTGCAGCTTGCGAATTAGAAAAGGGGGCGGGAAAAGGGAGAGGGTGAACATACTCAGCCATGTTCTGAAAGCCATATATAACTGGAACAGTTCAGGCATTGAGGATTTAAGTCTAAGGGACCGGCCTCATCTTCTCCCGATCCCTTCCCTCGTGTTCGCCAAGGAGAGAACAGGATTAACGGCCTCAGGATTCTCAGAGTCAAGGATTTCTTTTTCCTAAGTGAGTAACAATTTCTTATTCCAATGGGGTGGGGGTGCGTTCAGACACCAGCAAAGTGGAGTCAGGGAAAACTAGCCTGGGGGAGGAGGGGCAGAGAAAGGCGAGAGGAGACAGGGGGGTGGGGAGAGGGAGCTGTTCTAGTTCTTGCCATGCAGCAGTGTGAACTTCGAAGTGTGTTTTTGCTTTGCTGAGCCTATTTCCAACTCTGTCAAAAGAAAAATTACAGAGCTTCATACAGTGTCTGGTTATAATATGGCCTCAATGCATGGGGTTTTTCTGAATAAGGGAGAGGGAGAGGGAGCAAGAGAGTAAATATATGACAAAGCAATGAGGAGCTGTGGCTCATGGAACTGTGTGAGCTTAAGTGAAATAATGATTGAGGTCTCCTGTGTTCAAAAGCAGCTTTCTGGTTAATACATTTTCCACAGGCTCGTCCCATATGAGTCTTGCAAGGCACTTGCCTGAGAGATAAGTGGAGAGAGTACCCATTTTGGAGGGGGTCTGAAAAAAGGTCTCACATGATTGTTTGCCCAGGCTGGCCTAGCACTCGCTTTGTAGCCCATCCTCGTGCCTCAGTTTCTCAAGTGCTGGGATTATAGGTGTGAGCTGCTACACCTAACTTTTAGCTGCTGCCTGATAGAGGCAGCTGAGGGTCAGGGAGGCCGGGAGGCAATACCTGATAGACTAAGGACGCTGGATCCAGCACACCTTCAAACAGGCCACACAGTCTCTCTCTTTCAAATAAAAGTGTTTAAGGAAGAAAGTGCTACAGAACATTTGCATCAGATCTCTGCTTTGTGACTGTTTGGGTGAAAGCTTAAACCCTGAAAGTGGATTTAGGAGCAGAAACGTCAAGTTGTAACTAACAATGCTGTTAAAGATTACAGTAAGACCTTGTCTACTCAAAACCCAACAGCCCAGGGGGAAATGGCCTTGGAATGACTTGGGTTGGGATTATCTAATATTTTTGTAAAAGAACAATAGGGCCTCTAGTTGGCAAGGAACTAACAGTTGCTATTTGGAATAACATGGGCCAGTGTTAAGAAGACTGACTGCAGACTCAGGTGAGCAAGCCAATATATACTGAGTCTGCCCCCATCAGGCCCCTGGCCGCTGGTGAAGCCCTCACTTGCTTGTAGGAGCAGACTTGGGGTCTGAACCTAAACCTGGCTTACACAGTTCTTAGAACACTTGACCCTTGGTGCTGGTGGGGCTGTTAAGATCACATAGCCCCGTCTCCATCCAATGAAATCACTCCTGTCTTGTAAGTGGCTGCCCAACCTGCAGTAACAAAAAAAACTTACTACCACCTTATATGTCGTTTCTGTTTTTGTCTTCTGGCCAGTCGTGATAGTGGCCATCTGTGCCTTCACAGGGAACTAGGGGAACAGGAGATGCTGACTGAGAAAGTATCTCATGCAGGCAATTTGACATTGAAAACAAAAGCCTCATAAAGCAGAGCCTGGGTTTTATGCCCTAGGTTGGCTTGTTATTTAAAGGAATCATTGTTCTCTAATTTATTACATTTTAAGGCATAGAATTGGTTTTGCTTAAAGCAGGAGTTTTTAACTTGGGGTCTGTTACTCTTGGAAAGCATACAAGAAGCTCAATAAATTTCTCTGAAACTATGTGCAAAATTGTGGCTTTGCATTTACATTTTCCTCCTATGGCAGGGTCCACAACCTGCCTCAAATTCTCGAGGGGTCCACACTCAAAGAGGTTAAAAACCATTGGCTTAAGAGGAGTAGAGGTGTAACTGTGTTTAAGAATCTTTACAGTATGCCACCTCGACTGCCATTTCTCCAGAAGATAGCTTTGTTTCTCTCAGTTGCATGGTCTGAACGATGAGTGCCTGTCGGAGAAGATCTGATCTTCTCTCTGTTATGTTTGCACACTAATGGGCGTACTTCCATGTGGGCATACTTCCATGGCGTGGGAGATTCCCTGATCATGTGGGATTATAACCCTCGCTCAAATGAGTTCCGTGGTAACTATAGTCTGGAACAAGGTATTGTTTGATTAAAAATGTCAAAGTCTGGCTGGAGAGATGGCCTAGTGGTTAAGAGCACCGACTGCTCTTGCAGAGGACCCGGGTTTGATCCCCAGTACCCACATGGCAGCTGAGAACCGTCTTTAACTCCAATTCCAGGAGAACTCCAGTTCCAGGGGCATCCGACACCCTCTTCTGACCTCCGTGGCATTGCACGACACAGGTGCACAAACCTACATGCAGAGAATACATTCATATAAATAAGTAAATAAATAGAGAGATAGATATATAAATAAATAAATAAATAAATAATAAAAAAATTTTAAATGTCAGTCATTTTTTTTCGATTGTCAACCCCAGATCATAAGGCAGACAACTTTATTGCAAATGTTGAGCTTTAGAACCATACAACTCTGGGCCCTGGGGAAAGTCACTTAATCTCTCTGAAGCTCAATTTCTTCATGTGACAGATGGGAATAGTAACAGGACTGTGGTGGGGATCAGCGTCCCCAGGACTGAGCACCTGGGCTTGGTGGAGGCTACCCCAGGACTGTGGTGGGGATCAGCGTCCCCAGGACTGAGCACCTGTGGTTGGTGGAGGCTACCCCAGGACTGTGGTGGGGATCATAATACGTTGAACACATATTAAGTGCTCAGTAAACAGAGCGCCAATAGTATCCATTCCAGGTAGCTAAGTCATTAAGAAGATCCAAAGCTTTTTGTCTTTTGTCTGAGGGTACAGATCTATCTGCGTAGGAGCTACCTTGCTGCCTGGGACCATGCTTAGTAGTTCATTCATGAGCTTGGCAATAAAACTGGTTTGGACCTTTGTCACTTTATCAAAACATGGAGTTTGGTCTGTTCAACAATTATCCGCTGCTCAAAATGGTTGTGGACCCCTGAAACTACTAAACTGAGAAGTTCTATGTGGGGATTTAGGCTGTGTTTCTAGAAGGCCATAACAATTAAAGCAGTCAAATCAACTCAAAACCTCCTTTGGCCCAGCAGCCATATGTGTCCAAAGGGCTTCCCCCTCTGGTCCCATCAGATCCTCAAACAAAGGGCCATGCAAAGGAAGCAGAAGAGGTGTTGGAAAAGTTACTTACTTTACTCATATAAGTAAGTTCAGAGCTTTGAGCACTTTGTGGAAATTGGTGGCTGGCAAATACAATTATGGTTTGTTGAGTATTCCTTTCTGAATATTGAGTTTACTGACTATATAGTACAGAGGCCTGCACATGGGAAGGATCATGTAGTCCAACTAAAGTGTTAAAAACTATATGATAACAAGACATCAAAAAGATTATATATAGGGCTGGAGAGATGGCTCAGCGGTTAAGAGCACTGACTGCTCTTACCGAGGACCAGGGTTCGATTCCCAGCACCCACATGGCGGCTAAGAACCATCTTTAACTCCAGTTCCAGAGGAATCTGATGCCCTCTTCTGACCTCCTCGGCATTGCACGACACAGGTGCACCAACCTACATGCAGACAGTATACTCATACCCAAAAAGTAAATTAGTAAAAATAATAATAAATTTTTTAAAAAAGATTATATATCATGGGTCTGGAGAGATGCCTAAGTGGTTATGAGCACTGGTTGCTCTTTCAGAGGACCTGGGTTTGTTTCCTAACACTCACCTGGCAGCTCACAACCCTCTGTAACTCCAGTTCTCTGCCTTCTTCTGATCTCCATGGGCATTGCAAGCAGGTGGTGTACATTGTATATGCTAGCAAAATGCATACAAATAAAATAAATCAGAAAATATATCAGAATCAAGTGGGACTGTCTGGGATATAAACTTGATTCAACATACACAATCAATGAGATATAACATACACACACACACACACACACACACACACACACACACACACCTGGCCAGAACTACTGAATAAATTCAGTAAAGTTGCAAGATACAAAATTAGCATACAAAAATCAGTTGTGTTTTTATATACTGTTAGGAAACTACACGAAACTAAAGAAAAACAAAAAGAATCTATATTGAAAAAAATAATAAAACCCCACTTGTGATAACACTGAAACACTAGGAAATAACTTAAGCCAAGGAAATGAAAGATCCATACACAAAAACCATAAAATATTACTGAAAGCAATAGAAGAAACCTCTATCTAATAAAATATCCGTAGTGTCCAAAGTGATATTCAAAGTAAATGTAAACTTCATCAAAATTCCAATGGCACTTCCTGCAGAAATAGAAAAAAGCCCTAAAACATATAGAATCATAATCATAAAACACTCAAAAAGCCAATGTAAAAAAAAAAAAAAGCCAATGTAATCTGGAGAAAGAAAAATAAAGTTGGAGCTCTGATGCTTCCTGATTTCAAACGATATTAAAAAGCTACAGTAATCAGAACAATAGGGTACTGGTATAAAAATATACATGCAGAACAATGAAACATAATAGAGAGCCCCTGAAAGAAAGCTTGAGTATAAACACTCAACTAATTTTTTTTATTATTTTTATTTTTTTGGTCTTTTCGAGACAGGGTCTCCCTGTAGCCCCAGCCAACCTGGAACTCTCTCTGTGAACCAGGCTGGCCTTGAACTCACAAAGATCTGCCTGCCTCTGCCTCCCAAGTGCTAGGATTAAAGGCATGCACCACCACGCCCAGCTTCACTCAACTAATTTTTTATATGAGTACCAGGAAAATATAATGGGAAATGGAAACTAGATATCTGCATGCATATACACACCAAAAATCAACTCAAAGTTAAAGACATAAACATTAGACTTAAAATTATAAACTCATAAAATGAAGAAAAATACAGGGAAAGTTCCTTGATATGAGCCTCCTAATGATTTTTAGATCTCATATTCATATTCTTCTTCCCAGCTCTCATCTGGCCCCTCCCTCCCCATTTCCTCTCCCCTAAACTAGGTGTCAATGGTCAGAGTGTGAAAGGAAAGCAGAATGAAGAAAGAGCTGGCTGGCTTCTCGAACCTTTGCCTCCATTTTGGGTCTTTAATATGAGCAATGCCCTTCAATACAGGAGTATTTGCTCCACTTTAAGAAACCGGGTGAACGAACTTGTACAGTATGCACTTATATAGTACTTTTCTTTTTTTAGTATTTTTGAGAGGTGAGCCTGCGTGCCATGGCATGTATAAGAGGTCAGAGGACACTTGCTGGCACTCATTCTCTCCTTCCGCCTTATGGGTTCTGAGGATCAAACCCAGGTTATCAGGCTTGGTGGCAAGTACCCCAACCCCTGAGTCATTTCACTAGCCCAGGAGATTCTCTTCAGGTTGCAAAAATGGTTCTTCCCCAAAGGATACACAGAGTGCTCTTTGATCCAGAAACTACCCTAGCTGGTGTGTGAGTCACTGCCTGGGTCTGGGAGAGGCTTTAGGCTGGGAAGTGACAGAATACCTCCCAGGTCCCCCTCCTCAGCCTCTGCCTGGGTTCAACTTGATGTTCCAGGTCTGGGGAAGATCTTCAGGTGGAAAATGACCCCTCCAAGCCTGTGAAGGTCTTCCTGAACCTGACTTATGAGCATGAGGGGCACAAAAGGTTGGTCTGCAAAGGGGTGCCATTCTCTGGCAAAGGGGTGCCATTCTCTGGCAAAGGGGTGTCATTCTCTGGCAAAGGGTTGCCGTTCTCTGGCTGCCTCGGAGCGTTTCTCTCTCAGATTGGAGCATTTCCCTTGAAAATCTGAACAAGGTGGCTTTGTGTAGCCAGCAAGTCTCCAAAGCAAGATTTCTACCCGTTTCCTGTGCGTGAAAGGCCCACGCCTGACCCAATCTTGGTACACTCTGGCCACAGATTGCCAATCAGAAGGAGGGACCCAGGGATTTGAGGGGAAGCATAGGCTTGACCAACCAAGATTGCCCACAGAGGCTAGATTCCGCATTAGTGCTGCCTCCTTGCCTTGGGGACACAGCAGGGCAAAGGTACCATGCATTCACACTGGTTGCAAGAAGATTTTGTTTGTACAAAGTTGAATATAAAAATGACTTTGTGTTGCCTTTGACTTGTCTTCACTGGATGAATGGAGAGCCCTGTGGCTCCAGGGCTTACCAAGGCTGGCGTGGAGATTGCTCATTTCCTTATGTACAAATGTCTGTGTTTGGGAGCCCAAGGCTAAAACCAAAGTGCTGTTTTATTTCTGGTTTGGATTGTTTCTCTTTTGTGTGTGTTTGGGGGAGGATGTGTGTGGCACACATCTGTGTGAGTGGATGTGTTACCTGGGCACACATGCATAGGGAGGCCAGAGGTTTATGTCAGGTGTCTTCTTCATCAAGCCTCCACTTTATTAAGTGACGCAGGGACTCTGGCTGAACCTGGAGGTCACCGATTCGGCTAGTCTGGCTGGCCAGTTTGCCCTAGGAAGCCTATCTCCACCTACTGAGCACTGAGAATATGTAAGAGGGCCACCGTGAATGCCCAGCTTTTTTTTTTTTTTTCATGTGGATGCTGGCATTCTAAAGTCTGGTCCTCACACTTGTGGGGCAAGTACTTTACCCTCTGAGCCATCTTCCCATCCCCAAGGTGTAGCCCATGCTGGCCTCAAACTTGGGATCTTCCAGCCTCAACCTGTTCAGCATACCCTACCAGGCTGCACCATTACTGCAGGCTATGTTTCCTTTGGGAGTTTTGAGACAGGTTCTTGCTGTGTAGTTCAGGCTAGCCTTGAACTCATGGTCCTCCTACCTCAGGAATACAGGTGTGAGCTACAGCACCCAGCGGTCCTTTGACTTTCTAGATAGGCAAGCATATTATGGCAAGTGTGTGTGTGTGTGTGTGTGTGTGTGAGAGAGAGAGAGAGAGAGAGAGAGAGAGAGGCCATGCACACGCTCACAGACAGATGGACAGACAGACACAGAGAAACAGAGACAGAGAACATTTCCATAATACAGGAAAAACTGAGTTTCATAGAGGTTTAGTAAGTTCCTCTAGATCACACAGATACTAAGTCACAGTACAGACTGAAAAATAGGCCTACCTTCAAATATAGCTATATATGGATATGTGTGTTTTTGAGACAGGGTCTCCCTATAGCCTGAGCTGGACTTGGTCTTCCAGAGATCCATCGGATTCTGCCTCCAAAGTGCCGAGATTAAAGGTGTGTGCCACCACTCATGGCTATATAAGACATTTTTAATGGGATGATATTTATTACATTCTCTGATTTCCTCCTTTTAAAAATAAATTTATGTAGTTTTGTTTTTATTTTATCAAAATTTTTATTTGTAGGGGGGAAGAGAGGGAGGGATGGAAGGAGGGAGGGAAGGAAGGAGGGAAGGACAGAGGGAGGGAGAGAGGGCACGTGTGCTACACAGCATGCATTAGGAGATCAGAGTGCAGTTTGTGGGAGTTGCTTTTCTCCTTCCAACATGCGGGTCCCAGGGATTGAACTCAGGTCACCAGCCATTTAATTGCCTTCTTTAAATTGACAGTTTTCTTGCAAGTATTTACCTAAATATTCAAGAGCATGATTTTTGATGGATGTACCAGATAACTTGTTGCAGAAGTATAATAGGAAACATTTTCCAATGCTTATGATATGTCAGGCATCGTAACCATTTTGGATGCACTCTGACCTTGTGACGCCAGGATTCCTGCAATCATGTGATGTTGACTCAAAACTTGAGCTCAGCACTCTCCTATGTACTACTGGCTTCTCAACTCACACCTGCATTCACTTTGGAGCTATGGGATCTGCATGGACTGCTAAGTCATCCAATGCAAAACATTCCTGTCTTCTTTGTATAGATAAAGATTAGAAGGCATGGCAAGGGTGTCTGGAGTGATCGTCTATGTTGGCGGAAGTTCCTTAAGGAAGGTTAATGTTAGAATATAAATTTTGAAAATGAATATAAAGGACTGAGAAAAACTCTTCTCGAACTTTCTAAAAATCTTTGAGATGATGCTGGAACCTAGGAAAAAACTCGGGGCAGAAAGATTTTAGAAGGTACAAGAAGCAAATATGAACAATTTGGGGATTGGGAAGATGACTAAGTCAGTCAAATCCTTGCCTCACAAGCATGAGAAGTGAGTTTGGATCCCTAGTACTCACATAAGCAAGCCAGATGTGGTGATGCACATGTGTTGTCCCAGTATTAGGAAGACAGACAAAAGGATCACTGAAACTTGCTAGCCAACCAGTGTAACCAAATTGGTGAGGTCCAAACTCAGTGAAAGACCCTTTCTCAAAACAGTAAAGTGGAGCATGATTGACTAAAACATCTGACACCAACCTCTGGCGTCCACATTCATGCAAATCTACATGCACATGCACATACATGACCATATACACATACATAAAATGTAAAATATAAGGAATCTACCATTGCTTTGCTAATGGAGCAAATATAGTGAAAACCATTCATATTTCTCACAACCAGGCATGTCAGTGTAGCCTCAATCCATTTTATCTCTCTGTATATTTCAGAGTGCAATAATTAGGTGCCATCTTGAGAGGGGAACCTATTGTTTGAGACTGAGTTACTCTGGGGACCTGAAAAAAAGAGACAATCACAAGTCAGGAAGCAGTTTTATAGTGATCCTATATCTGGTTTGTTTCAGCAATGTTGGTGGAAGAGTTGTTTTCCCCTCTCTGAATGGTACTAGGGATTGAGTCCTCAAGAGAAGGCTAGTCAATAGAATATCCTCATACAAACCCAGAAAAGGCATTCGTTCTTGTACACAGAGCTTGATACAGAAAGACAAGAAATATAAAAGGCAAGACAACATATGTCTCCTCCAAAATGCCATAAGTCTTCAATGACTAAATTCAAGTATGTTGAAAATGCCAGACAAATAATTCAGAAGTCTAATTTTAAAGATGATCGCTGACCTCAAAGAGGATTCAAATAAATAAATAAAGTGAGCAAGTAAATTCAAAGCCAAGAGTGGTAGACACGATACTGGGAATCTCGGCACTTGGGAGATGGAGAAAGGATTAAGAGTTCTGGCCAGCCTCAGTTACACAGGGAGTATGAGGCCACTCTGAGCTACATGAAACTCTGCCTCAAAAAAATTAGGACAACGAAAAAGTCACCCCAAGTGTTAGACAATAAATTCAGTGACTTCGACAAGAAATTCAGCATGGGAGATTCTGGAAAAGTTTTTTTCATGAAAATAGGCTAGGAAGATAGGCAAGTACTTTACCAATTGAACTATCAGGCATAAGGACATGAGCTCAGATCCCCAGAACCCACATAAAAAGCCAGGAAAAGTGGAATATGCTGATAATCCCCGTGATGGTGAAGAAGGAGGCAGAGTATGCTGGCCAGCTAGCCTGTCCTGCTTGGTGAAGTCCGAGGCTAATCAGAGACCCCATATCAAACAAGAGTGGAAGGAAGGCACCTGAGAATAACATCTGAGGTTACCTCTGATGTCTCCCCACACACATTTGCACCCACACACAAACACACATAAACATGTTTACACACATAAAAAAAAAAGAAGATAAAAGCTCTATCAATCAAATAAACATTTGGTAGAAAGTTTTGCCAATAGCCTAGACCTGGTAGAAGAAAGAATATCAGAGGTTGAAGACAAGGTTGAGTAATATTATACTTAGGTAGCAATAAAGAAAAAAACCAAGCAGTCGTGGCCACATTACCCAAGACCTCTGAAACCCAAGAGCCTAAACCTGCAAATCTGGGGTGCAAAGAGAAAACTGAGGTACAGACTAAAGGCAGAGAAAACTTATTTGATGAAATTATACCAGAAAAATCCCCAAATCTAGGTAAACAAATGGACATCCAAGGACAGGAGGTGTCTAAAGACTCCAAATATACGTGACTAGAAGAAAACGTCTCCACACCATATAGTAGATAAGAGTACAGACTAAAGGAAGCATACTGAAAGCTGTAAGGGAGAATTTCCAAGTTATTTACACAGGCCAGTCTATCAGAATAAAAGTAAACCAGTCAGCAGAAATCTTAACAGACTGAGAGAACAAGAGCTGATGTATTTCACATCCTGAAAGAAAATACCTACCAACCACGACTACCATATCCAGCAAAGCTCCCTTAAAAATCAAAAGAGAAATAAAAACCTTCATAACACAATTTATTACTAGTAAGCCACGATTACAGAAGATACCTAAAGGAATACTGTGTACAAAAAAAGGAAGAAATATACACATAATCATACAACCTTAAGAGAAAATAAACCTCACTAGAATAGATGAATAAAAAAGAATTATGAAAGAATCAAGCATTACTAACTCAGTAAACTCAATCCCCTAAGATGAATAGGAGGAAAATTGGTACATACCTTTCAATAATAACTCCTAAAAGTAAACAGACCCAACTCTCCAATTAAGAGACACAGTGTGGCTGAATGGATTGAAAAACAAGATCTGTTTGCACAAGAGAACCTCTCTGACAAAGATACACACAGACTGAGAGTCAAAGGACAGAAGTCAATATGTAAAACAAATGAAAACCCAAAGTAAGCAGGGCTAGTAGACTTCAAGCTACAATCAGAAGAGATAAATAAGGTCACTAATTGTTACTAAAGAGGACAATTCATAAAGATACAGCTGTTGTATATATCTATGAACCAAATGTTGGTATACCTGATTTTATAAGACATGCATTATCAGGCATCAAAGAACAGATAGATCCAGATACATCCAACAATAATGGGTGATCTTCGTTCCGTACTATCGCAAATAGATAGATCAGACAAAAATCAACAAAGAAATGCCAGAGCTAAAATACACTATAAATCAGAACCAAGCACGGTGTTGCACACCTCGAATTTTGGCACTATGTAGGCAGACACATGTAAATCAATGCCAGCCTGGTCTAGAGAATGAGTTCCAGGCCAGCTGGGGCTATAGAGAGACCCTGTCCTAAAACAGCCCCCCCAAAAAATATGTATACACAATGGAGTTGTAGTCTATCATAAAGAATACAATGATATCATCTTCAAAAAGATGGAAGGACCTAGAGATCATCATATTAAACAAAATAAGCTAAACTCAAAGTATCCCATGTTTTTTCTCATATGCCAAATCTATGCAAAAAACAAAAACAAAAACAAAAACAAAAAGTCAATACGGGGCTGGAGAGATAGCACAGTCCATAAAGTGCTTCCAGCACAAACACGAGGACCTGAGTTCAGATCCCCAACATCCGCATAAAAGCTGGGAATGGCAGTACATCTGTAAGTCGGAGCTGGGCTGGCATGGGGCACTGGACACAGAAGGAGCCCTGGAGCTTTCTGGCCAGCCACTCTAGCCGAGTCAGTGAGTTCCAGGTCCAGTGAAAGGACTTTGTCTCCAAAATAAGGTGGAGAGTGATGAGGAAGAGACCCAGTGTTGACATTTGGCCTCCACATGTACACACACACACAGACACAGACACACAGACACACACACACACACACACACACACACACACGCAAAACACATGCACACAAAAGTCATGAGAAAATACATTCTTGGGGCTGGAGAGATGGCCTAGCAGTTGAGAGCGCCAACTGCTCTTTCAGAGGACCAGGGTTCGATCCCCAGCACCCACATGGCGGCTGAGAACCGTCTTTGGCTCCACTTTGAGGGAATCCGACACCCTCTTCTGACCTCTGCAACACTGCACGACATGGGTGCCCAAACCTACATGTAGACAGTACATTCATACAGATACAAAAATAAATTTAAAAAAAAAGAAAATACATGGGGCTGGAGAAATGGCCTAGTGGTTAGGAGTGCAGTCCACTCTTACAAAGGACCCAGGTTCAATCCCCAGCACCCACATGGTGGCTGAGAACCGTCTGAAACTCCAATTCCAGGAGAACTCCAGTTCCAGCGGAATCCAGCACCCTCTTCTGACCTCCGCAGCATTGCACTACATGGGTGCACAGACCTACATGCAGACAGTATATTCATACACATACAGAAATAAATAAAAAAAATTTTTAAATAAAAAATAAAAATAAAAAAAGAAAATACATTCTTTTGTGCAAAGGTTCTGTACTAAAAATGAACAATCTGCGGAAGAGGGGGCGTGGTAGAATGTAAAGGCTGCGATTGGGGTGAACGGTGAAACTACAGCAATGTAGTCTGGACACTCATTTGATCAACTTGATTGAACAAACAACCTGTCACCCCCCCACTGAATGGTGGGACAGTGGGGGTTTGGGCACAACAGTCTGTAGATTGGTTTTGCACGAAGGATGCTTATACTCATGGATTATCACTTATAGCTAAAAAATGAAAAAAAAAAAAAAGCCTGAAAGATGCAGGACAGTTATGGCAGAAT
The DNA here is from genome assembly GCA_009823505.1 of Rhizomys pruinosus. Taxonomy (NCBI): domain Eukaryota; kingdom Metazoa; phylum Chordata; class Mammalia; order Rodentia; family Spalacidae; genus Rhizomys; species Rhizomys pruinosus. Next base: position 1,049,922 of record VZQC01012738.1, on the reverse strand, counting down.
ACATGATCTGGGATGGGGTGGGATTGGGGGGGAAGGGAAAGGGAAATATGCCTGATCTGAATTGGAAAATGATGTATGAAATGCACAAACCATCAATAAAAATTAAATTAAAATTTAAAAAAGTGTATTGTTCAAACATCGTGTGTTTGTATAGCTTCTGCATTCTGTAACTTGATTTCTGTAAATAGTGCTGTGATTAAATGTGGATGTCAGGGCATTTTTATGGTAGCTGAGAAGGAGTTACACACACACACACACACGCACACACACACACACACACATATCCCAAAGTGGTATAACTGTATCATATGGTACAGTTTGTAAGAATGAAGAGTTTCTGGGTCATATGGAAATTCTGTTTCACTTATTGAGGAGCCAGAATATGGCGCCACTTTGATTGTTGAGAAGCAAACCTCAACAACCCAAATTGTTTTGATCCATATGAATGATCTCAGTTTCTGTGGCATCTCCGGAGTCCAGGGACAGTTCATAGGGCATTGCTGGGGTGTCCTTCACAGCACCTCCCAGCTCAGGACTGCAGTCCAGATGTTGCCTGTGCTTCATTCTCATCTGGAACTTGGGGTCCTTTCCCAAGGTTCCTCCAGTTCTTGGCAGACCTGAGTTCCTAATTGCTGGAGGGACTGAGATCCTAAGCTCCTAGGGCTCTGTTTTCCTCCTGATCTGGCTGCCTCCTCAAGGCCAACAGGAAATGCTCTCTCCAGGAAAGTCCCAGTAATGAGTTTAAGGGCTTCCCTCCCCCCAATTAATGGCCCACCCAAGAGCAAGCTCCATTTAATAAATTCCGTATCAACTGATAGAAAACCTTAATTACAACTTGAAATTTTATTTTTATGTAAGTCATTGGCCAGATTCATGGAAAAATGTATCCTCTCAAGAATGAAAAATCAAAGGAAGTCATTAAGAACTTACCCATCACTATAGGTAGAAAAGAAAACAACACCCCTGAAGATAATTTGCTATTTCCGGAACTCCGGAATGAGCACGGACCTCCTCAAGTCTGAGACTAGTGGTGTTTTTGTAGCCCTGGATCACCACTGAATCCAGTGATACACTCAGCCAACTGTGAACACCTTAAGGCTAAGTAGCTCAGTAGCTAGTGCACAGGAGGCCCTACGTCCATCCTCCACATAGCATAAAACCTGATGATCACATCAGTATTGATGCACACCTGTAATCCTAGCCCTTGGGAGGTGGAGGCAGAAGGATCTGAATTTCGAGGTCATCCTCACCTACACAGTAAATTCCAGGCCAGTCTGGCCTTCCTGAGACCGTGCCTCAAAAAAAAAGAAGAAAGAAAGAAAGAAAGAGAAAAAGAAAGAAAGAAAGAGAAAAAGAAAGAAAGAAAAAAAGAAAAAAAGAAAGAAAGAGAAAGAAAGAAAGAAAGAAAAAGAAAGAAAGAAAGAGAAAAAGAAAGAAAGAAAGAGAAAAAGAAAGAGAAAAAGAAAGAAAGAGAAAAAGAAAGAAAGAGAAAAAGAAAGAAAGAGAAAAAGAAAGAAAGAAAGAGAAAAAGAAAGAAAGAAAGAGAAAAAGAAAGAAAGAAAGAGAAAAAGAAAGAAAGAAAGAGAAAAAGAAAAAATGTAAAGTGCTCATCTGAGTCACCTTGTCGTTCCAGTTGACTACTGGTGCAGTCAACATTTGTTGGAAGAAGAAACACAGTTCCCTGGGAGACATGGTCTTAGCCATAGTTTTTGTCATGTTACTACAGTGTATTGAACCAATTCTTCCCTCCTAGAAATAGTCTTTTTTTTTTAAGATGGTCTCACGTAGCTCAGGCTGGCCTCCAACTCACTGCATAGCTGAGGATGACCTTCAACTTGTAATCCTCCTGCCTCTATGTCCTGAGCACTAGGATTAAATAAATACCCCACCACGTCCAGTTACATGGTGCTCAAGATTGAACCCAGAGCTTCGTGCATGCTAGGTATGTGCTCTATCTGAAAAACACCCCCAGCCGTGGAAGTCTCCTTAGGTATGTCATCACTACAGTCAGTCTGTGACAAGCAAGCCAGATCACAGCACTTTTTACAGAAACAAATTGGCAAGTCACAGTGACCTGTTGTTTATTGATCCAAGCATCCCGATTGTGATTCTCAGCAGAGTGACTATCGTTCCCTTGGGCAGATCCCCTTGTCTCTAGCCCTTTGCATTTCCCAACTGGGAAATGGGAAATGGATTATTCGATTCCAGTTACGTCCTGGCATTGTGAAGAGAGTCAAAGCTGGTTGCATGAACATCCCTGGCCAGCGACAGGCCATGATCCCCTTTGGAGCCTGTCACTGCTGTTGACATTGAGAATATCAGTATGGGAACAAATGGTGTCATTGTCATAGGCTCAACTACAGGGGCCTCTCCTTCCTTAAGCTGGCAGCTGAGGCTGAAAGCTTGAGATCCCTGGGCCAGCTGTTGTGAAGTGAATGCCAAGCAGAGGTAACACAGGCCTCAGAGCTGGGCCCAGAGCCAGGCTTGTGAGGGAGCATTTGGGGGGGGGGGCACAAACGTTGGAAAACAAGTGTTTTCTCAGGAGATTTTAAAATGTACAAAGTTGCCTCCAAGGATACACTACACACCAATAGGAGTGCTGCTTGAAAATTCTTGCTCTAATTCCCCATCCCCTAAAGAAGATTCTAGAAGTAGATCAGTACTGTGAGTACTTTCTCAAGGACCCTTCCCAAAGAAGCTCTGATAGCCACACCCTTGGTAGTTAGCTGGGAGCTCACAAAGGGCAGTGTTTTTGCACTGGGGAAGAATGGTAGTCTGGCATAATGGTACCCTTATTCTGCAAACCTCAGAGTGTGTGTAGGGAGGGGCAAGTTAGCTGCAGGCTCTGGCAACGGGGGAGGAGGACTTAGCAGAAGGCATGTAGCTTCAGCCTGGTGCTGATCCACATGGAAGGGCTTCCTAAGGAGGATGGTGTGGTCAAAGGCAGAAGGCAGTTTCAACTCTCTTCGAGGATGATTGCTAGACCTCACTAAGTTCCCTTTTTTTTTTTTTTTTTTTTTTTTTTTTTTTTTTTTTTTTTTTTTTTTTTTNCCTCCTGTCTTCCTTCCTCTTCCTTCCGTGCGCTCCGTCCGTCCGTTTCGTCCTTCCTTTTCTTTCTTCCTTCCGTCCTTTTCGTGTGTTCAAGCATAGTCCGCGGCGTGGTCAATTCAGAAATCCGTTTTTCTTCGTCCTTCCCCCTTTTTCTTTCTTTTCCTTTTCTTCACCTGGCCTTGTGTTTTCTTCCTAGAAAGCAAAGTGCGGTGTTGCGGGTAATCCGTTGACCAGTATTCGTCTAATCTCAAAAATTCTCATCGTTATCTTAGTCACACAATTCCTTTCCTATCATACAATCATATCTTTTTTCTTAGCATTTCTTCCAGTCCTACGTTACGTGTACCTTACATAGCACTACAATCCTGCCGTCCTTCCTTCCTACCGATCTTCCAGCCTTCCTTCCTGGCTTTCTTATCTTTATCCTTTCTTTCTATTTCAGGGACGTTTTGAGACTATGTGAAACAGAACTGGGCCTTGAACATCGACAGAGAGTCAATCTGCCTGCCTCTGCGTAGCTTCCCAAATGCTGGGATTAAAGAGGTGGGCCACCAAGCGCGGCTTGAGGATGTCTTAAATTACGAACATATTTAATGGAACAGCCATTGACAATTCCATACATGCATGATTATTGGCTCACAGGAGGCCTACTGTTTATATCATTGTGTGTGTGATGCTGTATGGTGTTTGTGTTCGTGTGCACGCCACGTGCTAGGAAACTTTCAGATTCTTTCTTTCTAGATCTTTATGGAAACTTAGATCATTTTGGTAAACTATAATAACAAACTGTAAATAATAGGCCAACGACAAAATAGTTATTAACTTAATAGAATATTATAGACGCCCAGGGATCAGGAAAGTAAGTACATGCTTTGCACCGCATCCCCCCCCCGCCTCAGGGGAAAAAAAAGCCACCTGTTCTCGGATGTATGGAGTTAAACCCTTCATGCACTAGAGACCAAGGTGACTACAAGAATCCATTGCAAAAGTCTGATGTGCAAAAGATCAGTGTATGGGGTTGAGGGTAGGAGGCAGGGACTTAGAGGCCAAGACTGGGCCAGTGGCCCTCTGAGAGCACTGTAAACAAAAGGCATGGTATGGCAAGGGGCGACAGGACACTGAAGACTACTCAAGCATGAAGAATACAGAAGTTGGCAGAATCAAGCAGGAGAAATTTGGGGGAAAGTATTCACTCAATCAAGAGCAGCAGAGATCAGAAGAGCAACTGGGGGGCAAAGCTGACTCAGTTGAGGGCCCAGGGAGGAAAGCTAATTTAAGCCAAGACAGGGCGATGGAACAAGTGAGGCGTAAGCAAGCGCTCCAGTGTGAGGAGGTTGTGAGGAGAGCAGTTTTCTTTGGAACCTGGAAACCAAGCATGGAACTCAGCAGCAAAGGACCTTATGTCCTTAATGGATTGGAGTGAGGATGAGGGGGAAGCTTTGGTGGCTTAGCGTGGAATCCTGGTACACTGAGCAGAAAAGGCAAGCTGACATGGGAAGGGCTGAACAGGTTGGACTTTATCCTGAAAGGTACCAAGTTGGGATATGAGCAACCCCCAATTGCTCCCACTGGGAGAGTCTGTGCTTCCTAATGCGCCTGTGGGGAGGGCTCCAGTGTATGTGAATAGGGGCGAGGAAAAAAAAAAAAAACCTGCAAGAAGTGTGAAGAAGAACATTTAGGCACCAAGATCAAAGTCCAAAGTGCAGTCATCTCTCAAATCCATGAAACACTCCAACCCACTGCTCCTTGGGGGAAACAGGTGTAGGTGATGGAAAGCATGGCTTTTCTTATCTACTAGTCCTTCATTAGCTCACGTGGGCACCAGGACTCTAATGGAGCAAACGTTTCCATCAATCTGTGGGCTCTACTGGGTGGTCTGAAGGGCTCTTTGGTAGGTACCAAGAAGCTCCACTCCACAGTAATGAACACATAAGTACTGATATGAACAGTTTTGTATGCAGAGCACAGTCAGGGCTTGTAGATTTAAATATCTCAAAGAAGGAACAATGGACCTTCAACCGCTAAGGATGAGAATATACTACTTTTGTATCATTGGTCCTTGTAGGTCAACAAGTCTTTATTCCAGCACATCCCCATAGCTATCTAGCCAATCTTAACCAGTGTGATAAGTTCAGTAGCCAATGTTTCCCCAGTCTGTGAGAGAAAATAAAATTTTAGTTTTCTTTCACATCCAACTAACACTTTCTTTGTGTTAGGTGCTGGGAATCTACAAAAGGGACTAACACAAGGCTCCTATACTCATGGACTTTGCAGTTCCAAATAGAAGACAGACATGAAATAGATCATACACATTCTTATTTAACATAAAATCTCTCAAATTTGTATTATAATTGGAATACATCTATAAAAGGTAACACTCAAACGTTATCATGGTGGATGGCAGGGGAATCTAACTCGTGTTGGGGTCTGGTAAGGCTTCCCTAAGGAAGAAGCATCAGTTGCCAGGCTCAGAGTTCGGGGCTGCAGATGTGGTAGATATCAAGCACACATCAGTGGGATGGCCATGACGGCTGCAAAGCTGGTGGCCATGGGAGCAACTTTTCCTCCCTTGTGTTTTTTCTTGCTTTATTTATCTTCCTCGCTTCCCACTGCTCTTTGGCCTATGTTGCTATCAGCCCGAATCACCCTTTTCCCTCATCTGAGTTGCGTGGCTCTTTATCTTTCATCTTTGAAAATGAGTCAAGGGGCAGGAACTGCTTTGCATGAAGACTCTATCATCTTGGGAATGTGTGTCTTGTCAATGTGGGGTTGAATAAAACATTTTAAAAAATATTGGCCTTAGCTATCCTCCTTTTCATATGCCCACAATAAAATCAAATCACCGGTAGTGGCTCTTTTTGACAAATTGTCTTTTGAATCAGTAGGAAGTGAATCAAGAGTATTCTCAATGGTGAGGGAGCCAGAGGTAGAGAACTTGGTGCAATTTTGCCATTACAGATAATACCCTCTAAGCCCATCCCAGTGATGTGCTTCTTTTTTTATTATAGTAGTTTAAAATTATTCACTTTAGAATGGCAATTTTGGGAGCTCAAAAATTTTTTTTTGCTACTACAATAAATGTGCTGTAAACATTCATGCATGAGATCTTGTGTGGACATATTTTCATTTTGCTCTGGGATAAGTGCCCAGGAGTGGGATTACTAGGTTCTATGGTAATTGCATATTTAGTTTAATAAGAAACTGCCAAACTGTTTTTCCAGAGTGTTTTTGAGCATTGACATTCCCCCAGCAACGGTCTGAGAGATCCAGTTTCTCTGCATTCTCGCCAGCATTTGGTATGTTCACAGTGTTTTGTTTTTAATTCGCTAAGGTGTGTGTACAATGTTCCTAACTGGGGTCTCAATCATAGTTCCCTGTCTTTTTCGGGCACACCTCTTGCCATGTCACTCGAACCATCCATACTGCCACCTCTTTGCTAAAAACCATGTCTTCATGTCTTCCCCATTTTCCTAATTGGGAATTTTTTTTCCTCTGATTTTAGAAAATAAGGGTTTTTTTTTTTTTTTTGGAGAAACATAAATCAGATTATCATTTTTTGCAGAATAATGTTCGGCCAAGTTTGCAGTTTGTCTTTTTATCTCTTAATATGGATCTTTCACATTTTTCTCAGTTGGCTTTATATGACAGCCAGGCTGGCCATGAACTCTGTACTATAGCCCAGGCTGGCTTAAATCGAAATTTTTCTATGCTGGGATTAACAGGCAATGTACTTAGCCACTCACTCTTGGAATGTTTTGCATTTTGATCAGGTGAAATTTATAGAATTTTCCTTTTGTGAATTGTGTTTGTGGTAGCGAGTCTATGAGCTTTGTGTCTAAGCCCTACATTCTAAAGATTTTGTTTCTGTTTATTTTAAATTTACTCATTTCTATTTTTTGTCCTTTTGAGACAGGGGTCGCCCTGTAGCCCAGCTGTCCTGGAGCTCACTCTGTAGAGTCAGGCTGGCCTTGAACTCCAGAGATCTGCCCCTGCCCTTGCCTCCCAAGTGCGGCTAGGATTAAAGGCGTGTTTTTTTTTTTTTTTTTTTTTTAAAGATGGTTCTTAGACGCCTTGTGGGTGCTGGGAATTCAACCCAGGTCCACTGCAAGAGCGGTCAGTAGTGCTTCTTCTTAACTGCCGAGCCATCTCTCCAGCCCTCAGTTTACTCATTTTTGTAATAGATTTAAGCCCACGATCCATTCTGAGTGAATTTTATGTATCAGCTTGACTAGGCATTTACTGTAAACATGTGAGCCAGCTTGTGTGGAGTATGCTGCTGTATAACAGAAAGCCAGTTGAGCAGAGATCCTGCCTCAACCAAGTAAAGGAGAATCAACCCAGGAAAAGTTCTTCTTTGACCTCCACACATGTGTACTATGGCATGTGCATGCCCTCCCTCTAAGTAATCAGTAATTTTATTTCGTTAGTCATTTTTTGGTGTTTTTGAGGACAGAGGGGTCTCCCTGTAGCCCCAGCAGGCCTGAACGTGCTATGTAGACCAGGTGCGTTGAACTCATAGAGATCCACTAGCCTCTTCCTGGTAAATAGGCACGGCCACAACATCCACCTAAGAATTATATTTTAAATAAGCCCCCAAGCCCCCCCCATGAGTTGCATGGGTTGTCTTATTTTTGTTTTGTTTGTGTTTTTTGTTTTTTGAGACAAGGGTTCTCCCTATAGTACCCAGCTGGCCTGGAACTCTCAACGAGAGCCAGACTGGCCTTGAACTCACAGAGATCCGCCCTAGCCTCTAGAGTGTTGGGAATTAAGGCGGAGCCCCACAAACTGGCTTAAAGACGGTTCCTTAGCCACCCTGTTGGGTGCTGGGAAATCAAACCCTGGGGCATCTGCAAGGCAGGAGAGCGCTTAAAAACTGCTGAACCATCTCTCCAGCCCTGATGGTTTTTTAAATAAAGCCGTTAGCCAATTTAATATTATGACTTCTGGGAATTTTTTTTACTCTTCTGTGAGGTTGAGGTAGCTGTCCCTCCTGCCAATACCACGCTGTCTTGATTACTGACGATGTGTAATAATGCCAATTGATTGCTCCCACTTTATTCTCTCCCTTCCTTTCCAGTGCTGGGTGTCAAACCCAGGGCCCTCGGTATGCTGGGCCAGCAATCAGTTCCTGATCCTTTTTATTTCTTATGGGTTTTTTTGAAATTCACTGAGTTGTACATATTTATGGGAGGTCCAGTGACATTCCAATCATGCCTGCTATGTCTATATTTGCTTTACATATAATTTCCACGATTTGGAGTTGTACATAGAGAAATGGTGAAAAGCATATCAATTCCAACTTTCAATGGCAAAATCCTCTAGACTTTTAGGATCCCACCTTTCCAATTAGTTATTAAGTCTTATTGCTTAGCCCTGAAGATAATGGGGTTTAAAAATCACATTCTAATATCCTATCTTTGTTGAGTGAGTAGCTTCCTACGGCATGGCAGCTTTGTGACAGTTTACCAATTATAGCGAGTTCTCCAGCTGTTTAACGTGGTGACAGATTGGTTTGGTCTATATTGCTTGTAACTAGACGGGTCTCCAATGTTGACACTAGAATGAGAAGAAGCCAGTTAAGAGGCCCTATGGAGAACTATATGATGGCCCAAACTCACAGGAATTAAAGAAACAAGAAAAACAAAGTTTTCTACCGCAGAGTCTAGCAAATATTAGGTAATGAGTAGGTACTTGTATGGATGGATGCCGTGGAGAAAATGCTGATTGCTTCTAAATGACCATAGTGGAGCTAAATTGTGTGAGGGACACTAGAAGTACTGTATGACGCCAGAAGAAGGGCAGCAGTGAGGGCTGAAGTCATGATAAAAGGGGTTCCTATTCTTAGTCTCTGTGTATATCTGTCTGTGTGCTTGCATTTGTATGTGCAGGCTCATGTTTTTTTTAAATTTTTTTAAAAATTTATTGTGTAGTTTCATGAGATGAATACTGGTCTGCATGTAAGGTTCTGTGCACCCGTGTCGTGCAATGCCGCGGAGGTCCAGAAAGGTTGCATGGGATTCCCTGGACGGAGTCTTGAGATTGGAAAGAAGTTTTTCAGCCGCCATGTGGATGCTGGGGAGGAACCCGGGCCTCTGCAAGTAGCAGGCGTGCTCTTAATCCGCTAGCTTCTCTCCAGCCACGTGCAGGCTCATGTGTGTATGAGTGGTTCCACATCTGTATGCACACACATATGGAGGCTAAAGGTTGACCTTGGGTGTTGTTCATCATGAGCCATCCACCTTGGCAATTTTTTTTTTGAACAGGGTTCTCCCTGTAGCCCCAGCTGGGGCCTGGAACTTGCTAGTAGACCAGACCGGGCCTTAGAACTCACAGAGATCCGCCTGCCTCGCCTCCTGAGTGGCGTATTAAAACGCATGCAACCACCACAGTCTAGCTAAATTTTGGTCGTTTTGAGGGAGGGTCTCCCTGTAGCCCCAGCTGTCTGGAACTAGCTAAGCTAGACGCCAGGCTGGCCTTGAACTCAGAACAGATCTGCCTGCCTCGGCCGCCTGAGTGCTGATTAAAGGCAGGCACATCACATCACGGCTACTTTGGTCTTTTTTGAGACCAGGTCTCCCTCTAAGCCCTAGCTGGCCTGGAACTCGCTATATAGACCAGGCTGGCCTCTAACTGGCTATGTAGCTATGAATGATCTTGAAGTTCTGATGCTTCTGCTTCCTGGGTGTTGGGATTAATGGTGTGCATCACCATGGCCAGCTCAACTTGTGTTTTTGAGATAGGGTCTCTTACTGAACCTGGTGTCCTGTTATTTAGCTAGCCTGGCTTTCTAGCAAGCCCCAGGGATCTCCCTGCTTCCACCTGCCACTGCTGGAATGAATAAAGACAACATGATCACACTCAGCTGTTTTTCCTGGATTCTTGGGAATTGAACTGAGTCCTTATGCTTGCTTTCCGACCTAACTCTCCAACCCTCAGAAGAATTTTCTTAGGTAGGAGTTATCAGCATGGAGATATTTTTGAAGGATAATGAACAGAATGTGTTTCATAGACTGAGGTCAGTGGTTAAAGGAGAATATAAAGCCAAACAGATTCTGGTTCTGATCCCCAAATTATCATGAATTTGATTTTGCATCTGATCAGCTTTTGAGATATTAGCAAAACATCCAAGCACAAGTACATAGTATTTAGAATCTCTATAGCTGGTGGAAAAAAATCTACGTAGAAAATTCACTTTGATCTGACTGTCCAGAAGATATAGGCCCTAGTCCCAACTTTGGAGCCAGCAAGCCATGAGATTTAAGACAATTCACAGCTCTCCCCCATGCTTTGGCTTCTTCATCTATCAAACAGGCTGCATTGATACATGATATTTTTTTAATTAAAACATCTGAGATCGCAGAGGATCAGGTATTGGAAGCAATCTTTGTGGACTGTTTTCCTTCCTGCTCGAAAGGTCTAGGATTCTGTGATTTCTTCAAACAGCTGTCTTTGGTGGCTGGCTTTTTACTTAGTACTCCTCCCTCCCAAATAGAGCCCATCAGTTTATTGCATGCACAACTAAGAAAGTAGGGAGGGGAACGGAGGCATGTTTATGCTGCAATCTTCCAGACTTCCTAAGCATTTCTGTCTTTTGCACATTTGCAGTTTTCTGAGCACTCCACTCTAGGGAGTTCAATGGGCAGGTAGCCATTAGCACACAGGAAGAGAGGTTTGCAGTATCTTAAAGGCACTGGCTTTTATTTATGTCCAGTTTTTTGAGCATTCATTCCACAGATCTGGACAGATGAAAAATGGGTAGAGACAGAGAAAGTGAAGAATGAGAATTAGCTAGAACTCGAGAAACTAACTAAAAATGCCTTTTAGTACTAAACATGGACTCCCAGCATTTAATGCTGAAAAGACTTTGGGGGCTTTAGTTTGTCTTTCTGGAAACTGATCACTGCTGTGACTGTTCACATAGCATCCAAAGAGGTCCCCCCCAACTGTGGTTGGTAAAATGAATCTATTTCATATTATTAGAATTTTATGAATATAAACATATTTTTATGGCAGAAACAATTTTAACCTTTTCAAACGAAAGTTTAACATGTAATGATTTTTTTTTTTGTCTTTGTTTCGAGAGGGTCGCCCTGTAGCCCCCAGCTGGCCAGGAACTCACTTGTAGACCAGGCTGGACCGTGTAAGTTTTAAAAGAATGATAACCATTTGTAAGAACATTACAGGAAAAGCAGCCATAAATCCCACGAGAGAATTAATACGCTAAATTTCTAATTCTTTCTAGTCCTTTTTACACACACATGCCACACATGTGTGAATGCGCACACAAACACAGTATCATACCATACGTCTATTTGTATAGCCTCCCTTTCCCCATTTAAGTTAGATTGTGAAAATTTCTCTGTTATTAACCATTCTTCTAACATGATTTGAAATAACTATATAGCATGTCATAATAAAAAGGTTTTTTAAAAGATTTTATTATTTATTTTTTCTCTTATTTTCTGCGTATGAGTCTATTGCTTGCATGCATGTATATAAGGCACCCATGTCATGCAGGGCCACGGCGGGCAGAAAGGGTGTTGGATCCTGGAACTGGAGTTATGGACAGTTGTTAGCCACCATGTGGGTGGTGGGAGTTGAACCCAGGCCCTCTGCAAGAGAAGAGCAGGGCTCTTAACCACTGAGGTCATCTCTCCGGCACCCATAATAAAAATATTTTTAAATAGGATTGTTTACATGCAAATCACTTTATTTTTAAAGAATGATACTTAATTAATTTTCACAGTATTTTATTTATATGTATTATTTTGAAATACTTATTTTAATTAATAGTTTACTTGGACAGATTCATAGCATACAGGATGGTAATTAGATGCATGCATGTACGATGTAACGATTAAATCAAGGTAATTAGCATTTCTATTTCCTTAAATGTCCCAATTTTTTTTACTACGAATGAACACATAATGACTGTACTTTTGAAAAGATGTGTTGCTTAGAAAGAGAATTACAGGGGAAGAGATAACAGCACTATTAACATTTTGGCAAATTTTCCCAAGTCATCCTGTGTGGGAGTCGTAGCAGTGCATCTTCCCATGCCTGCTGGAGAGTGTCTGACTTCTTGCATTAACGTGGAATACTTCACCCCTGTAGACTGACACTACTTTGTATCATTTCAACTCAAAGGGCATTTAATAAGCCCCTTGTGCATGCTGCATCTCAATCTTTCCAGACAGCCAAAGCTTTTCGTAAGCATAAGCACCTGCTATACGCAAGGTCATTAGACTCTCCTGTTATGCCAAGCAAACGCCAGATAAAACACACATGAAGATGATTAAAACTGCCAGTGGAACAGAACAACGTGCCATTCTCCATGGCCAGGGCTGACAGTCCTTAGCCTTTAAGTAGTTACTCATTGAAAGAAGACATCTATGTAGCTAATTAAAAATAATTTAGATCCTCTGAGCACTTAAAAAAGAAAGCATTAATGTGAATTTTGCAATGTAGCTAATTAAAAATAATTTAGATCCTCTGAGCACTTAAAAAAGAAAGCATTAATGTGAATTTTGGCAAAACACAGGACGTTGATTGGGGGGGGGGGGGGGGGGGGGGGGTGACTATTTAGTGTGTTTCCTGGTGTACACTGGAGTAAGAATGGAGAGGAATATTACCAATCAACATCATTCAAAAATGAGCAAACATCCCATGTGGGTGAAAGGACAATTTCTGCTTTTGTCAATTCCTCTTACAAAGTTAACCTGTTGGTTATCGGAGAGGGGACACAGAACACACAGAAAACTAACCTCCTTCTGGCAGCTGGGGATAATTTGGTCATCTCCCCTTTGAAATGTGGCTTTGGCTCGCTGGTGGAAGGCAGCTGGAACAGAAAAAGCATGACAGACAAAAGCTGAAATCCACATGAAGAAAGGTCTTTTTCCTCAAAATTACTGCCGGAGTTAGCAACGGTCAGAACAGAAAGTACATGTCTATCTTCCCAGCACCAAGCACATCTGGTACTAGAGAAAGGCCCCCTAAGCTGCAGGAGGCATTTGGAATTGCTGCTGACCTCAATGGAGCTGCTGGCTAGCATGGAAGTAAGCTTTCTCGACCCTGTGAAAAATTACATACAGAAACCCTCACATCTGGCTACCACGAAGACTAAACAACCGTGATAGTGCCATTTTTTGCAGTCGAAAGCGTTCACTATGCTGAGGGGACCCGGTCAATATGGTCTAAGGAAAAGAGGTTTAAATATATGATCTGAAATTAACAAGAAACCAACAGAAGAACCAAAACAATACCGTCAAGCTGGAAACAGCTCAAATGTGCTTCAACTGGTTGAGAAACTCTGGGACATCCATGCAATGGAATCGTGCTCAGCAACACAAAAGAACGGACCACTGATAAAACGAATGTCTATATAGTTATATTAAGTGACTCAAAATAGTTACAATAAGTGAAAGTTCACAGTGTCGAAAGGTTGCGTACTGTATGATTCCAGTTCTTTTTTTAATTTTTTTAAAAATTTTATTTATTTTTTATATGTGGATGATGCGTGTACTGTGGTGCTGGAGGTTGTGGTGGCCGCGCATGTCGTGCCGGTGCCCGGAGGTCAGAAAGGGGCGTCGGATCCCCTGGGAACTGGATTTATAGATGACGGTTCTAACTGCCATGGTGGGTGCTGGGGATCGAACCCGGTCCTCTGCAAGAGCAGTTGGCGCTCTTAACGACTAGCCATCTCCCCAGCCCCCCCTTTTTTTTTTATTTTTTTTTTGTTTTAATTTTTATTTGTATTTATTTTTATTTTTTTTTTTTTTTTTTTATGTGTATGAGTGTACTGGTCCTGCATGTAAGGTTGGTGCACCCTTTGCAATGGCCACAGAGGCAGAAGAGGTGTCAGAATCCCCTGGAACTGGAGTTAAAGACGGCCGGCTCAGCCCGTCAGGTGGGTGCTGGGAATCGAACCTGGTCCTCTGCAAGACAGTTGGGCGCTCTTAACCGCTGAGCCATCTCTCCAACCCTAAACGATTCATTTCAATAGCATTCTGCAAAAGGCAAAACTGTAGTGACATAAAACTTTTGGGCGGTTGTCAAGTGACGGGAGTGAGGGAGGAGGGTGTTCATGTGGGCTATGGATGGAACTACCCAGTATGATGATTATAGTTGGAGTTACATGACTATTTACTTGCATAAACTCATAGAGTTACACACCAAAAATTAAATTTTATTGTATGCTAGTTTAGAAGCATATAATCAAACAAACAATAAACAACAACAACAAACTCCCAAAACTACTGGTTTAGACACAGGAAATAGCAGAAAGGGTGGAGGTCAGTAATGCAGGTAAACAGAATCCTCAGTTCCTCTGTTTTTACTGGAGAAAGTCAGTAGATAAGGTCCAAAATGGAGAAATCAAGAAACAGATGCAGTGCCAGGTGTGTGTGCATGCCTTTAATCCCAGCACTGGGAGGCAGAGGCGAGCGGCAGGATCTCAGTGATTTTGAGGCCAGACTGGTCCCACACAGTGACTTTCATGCAGTTGGGGATACAGGCAGACCCGGTCTCAAACAACCAGAAAGAAAAGAAAAGAATGAAAGTAGAAAAACCTTGTTTGGAGATTAAAAAAAAAGCAAGGAGCAGATAAATAGCCAACAGAATCTGGTATAAACCACTGCCTCTGTGGAGGAGGACGGGGGTGGAGGGCAGGGGGGGCAGAGAATGGGTGTCATTGTTGCTGTTTTTCTTTAGTACAAGCTATTCGGTATTAACTGATAGTTGTAAACAATGTTTATGTATTACTTTGACTGAAAAGTAAATGTATGAAAAGCTCATGGTACAGGGAATGGGGGAATGTGATCTCTAAGCCCTGATTTTGCACAAATTGAGTACCAACCTTTTTCTTCTCTTGGCCCGGGTTTCCAATCTGATAAAGAGATTGGACTAGTTGATCTTTAGGATTCCTTTCGTACCTAGAGAAACCATAAAAATTAACTATTGATTTATGACTTTTTTTGTTGTTGTATGCAAGGCTAAGAAATAAATCTTTCAGGACTTAAAGCTAGACAGGACTAAGTCATCCAATTAAGCTACCTCTTTTAAGCCAACAAAGACAGCGACACATAGAGTGGGTAACAGACTCACGTGGGAGGGTGGGAAATCAACAAGACGAGGACTGAAGCTCAGGGTTTGACCACTGAACTACGCAGCTTCTCTCAGGCCCAATTGAATCACTGGTTAGCCTCAAATCTCGCAGGGAGCCCTAGGATGAGAGCAGGGGTGGGATTCACATGTGGACATGGCTTCCCTCGCCTGAGAGATGACTCAGAACGTTGGAAGTGTTCCCTAACAAAGCATATATGATGTCACACCATAGGCATTCCAAAGTAGGTCTAGGCAATGTTCAAGTCCAATTTTGGGGCTCTGTTCCCTAATAACTGTCCACTAAACTTCTTCAGCAGCGACTTCTAGCCTACTGACTCCTTTTGTGTGATAGGGATCTCTTCCATTCACACAACAACATGCCCATGTTTCTGGTTTAAAAACACAGGCTTATCTGTTTTTCCTCATCAGTCTTTTTTCTCCATAACCTCTAAACTTTAGCAATATTTCACTGACAACCGTTGAGTGGAACAGAAGATATATGTGATTAGAAAGCTGTCTTTTCTTTCTTTTTTTATTTTTTTTATTAATTTTATTTATTTCTGTATGTGTAGGAATTACGGTCTGCATGCAAAGGTTGTGCACCCGTGTTTTGTGCAATGCGCGGACGTCAAAGAGGGTCCCGGATTCCCCTGGAACTGGAGTTCGCCTCGAATTGGAGTTTCGGACCGTTCTTGGCCGCCATGTGGGTGCTGGGAGATCGAACCCGAGTCCTCTGAAGAGCGGTCGGCGCTCTTAACCGCTAGGCCCATCTCTCAAGCCCCTCTTTTCTTCTTTTTTAAACATTTCTTTCATTTTGGGGAGCGTGTGCTTGTGTGTGTGCCAAAGCATGCATATGGAGGTCAGAGGGACAACTTGCAAAGGACTAGTTTTCCTCGCTTGCTACTAAGCAGGGTCCCAAGCCTCAAACTCAGATGTCAAGCTCTGTGGCAAACGCCTTTACCTGCTGAGTGGTCTGACTGGCTTCAGTTAGAAGCTTTCTATCAGATATCCCGTCTGTTTTTTTTTTTTTGTGTTTGTTTTGTTTTTGTTTTTTGAAAAGGGAACATACAAGCCCCCCCTGGTGATGGTGGGACCCACGAGCTGTGTGGGTTTTGGGCACAACTGCTTATAAATTGGTTTCACATGAAGGAATGTGTGTACTCACAACTATCACTTATGTTAAAAAAAATGAAAACAAAAACAAAACAAAAAAGCAGAGAAAGAATGCAGAAAACTTGCGGCAGAATGCATGATCTGGGATGGGGAAGGGGTGGGGTGGGGGGGAAGGGGAAGGGGATATATGCCTGAACTGAATTGGAAAATGTTGTATGAAATAACACAAAGCATCAGAAAAAAAAGGGAACTGGCCGGGAGTGGTGAGCTCACGCCTTAATCCTAGCACTGGGAGGCAAGAGGCAGGAGGCGGATCTTTTGTGAGGTCAAGGCCAGCCTGGTCTACAGACGAGTTCCAGAACAGCTGGGGGGGGCTACAGGGAGACCCTGTCCTCGAAAACACCTGAGATAATTATAATGAATGATATGCCTGAAGGACCTCAAAATGAACATTTTAAGTTTAACCAATGTCACACAACAGAAGAAAGAGAAGGATATTGGGATGAAATACATAAGAATTTATTAATTCAATATTACATATATTGTGTTAGACTATATTGATCTTTCCTGTTTTTTCAAAACAAAAACTAGGTTATATATGTATATTTATTTCTTTGTTGCAACTACCCTGCAGAATATAAAATCCAATTCCAAATCTGGAATATATCTTGTGACCCTCACTGATACATATCAGCTCTAAATCTCTTTTTTTTTTCAATTTCTTTTTTTTATTGATGCTTTGTGTATTTCATACATCATTTTCCAATTCAGTTCAGGCATATATCCCCTTCCCTTCCCCCCACTCCACCCCTACCCATCCCAGATCATGCATTCTGCCGTAAGTTTTCTGCATCTTTCTCTGCTTTTTTGTTTTGTTTTGTTTTCATTTTTTTTAACAATAAGTGATAGTTTGTGAGTACAAGCATCCTTCATGTAAAACCAATTTATAAGCAGTTGTGCCCAAACCCACACAGCTCGTGGGTCCCACCATCCACCAGGGGGGGCTTGTATGTTCCCTTTTAAAAAAACAAAAACAAACAAACAAAAAAAAACAGAAGGATATCTGATAGAAAGCTTCTAACTGAAGCCAGTCAGACCACTCAGCAGGTAAAGGCGTTTGCCTCCAAGCCTAGCAATCTGAGTTTGAGCTTTGGGACCCTGCTTAGTAGAAAGAGAGGAAACTGAGTCCTGAAAGTTGTCCTCTGACCTCCATATGCATGCTGTGGCACACACACAAGCACACGCTCCCCAAAATGAAAGAAATGTTTAAAAAAGAAAGAGGGGCTGGAGAGATGGCCTAGCGGTTAAGAGCGCCGACCGCTCTTGCAGAGGACTCGGGTTCGATCTCCAGCACCCACATGGCGGCCAAGAACGGTGCACAAACTTGCATGCAGACAGTACATTCATACACATACAGAAATAAATAAAATTAATTAAAAAAAATAAAAAAAAAGAAAGAAAAGACAGTTTCTAATCACATATATCTTCTGTTCCACTCAACGGTTGTCAGTGAAATATTGCTAAAGTTTAGAGGTTATGGAGAAAAAAGACTGATGAGGAAAAACAGATAAGCCTGTTGTTTTTAAACCAGAACAGGAATGGTGGTGTTTGTGAATGGAAAGATCCCTATCACACAAAAGGAGTCAGTAGGCTAGAAGTCGCTGCTGAAGAAGTTTAGTGGACAGTTATTAGGGAACAGAGCCCCAAAATTGGACTTGAACATTGCCTAGACCTACTTTGGAATGCCTATGGTGTGACATCATATATGCTTTGTTAGGGAACACTTCCAACGTTCTGAGTCATCTCTCAGGCGAGGGAAGCCATGTCCACATGTGAATCCCACCCCTGCTCTCATCCTAGGGCTCCCTGCGAGATTTGAGGCTAACCAGTGATTCAATTGGGCCTGAGAGAAGCTGCGTAGTTCAGTGGTCAAACCCTGAGCTTCAGTCCTCGTCTTGTTGATTTCCCACCCTCCCACGTGAGTCTGTTACCCACTCTATGTGTCGCTGTCTTTGTTGGCTTAAAAGAGGTAGCTTAATTGGATGACTTAGTCCTGTCTAGCTTTAAGTCCTGAAAGATTTATTTCTTAGCCTTGCATACAACAACAAAAAAAGTCATAGATATGTAAATAGTCTAATTTTATGGTTTTCTCTAGGTACGAAAGGAATCCTAAAGATCAACTAGTCCAATCTCTTTATCAGATTGGAAACCCGGGCCAAGAGAAGAAAAAGGTTGGTACTCAATTTGTGCAAAATCAGGGCTTAGAGATCACATTCCCCCATTCCCTGTACCATGAGCTTTTCATACATTTACTTTTCAGTCAAAGTAATACATAAACATTGTTTACAACTATCAGTTAATACCGAATAGCTTGTACTAAAGAAAAACAGCAACAATGAAACCCAGTTCTCTGCCCTGCCCTCCCACCCCAGTCCTCCTCCACAGAGGCAGTGGTTTATACCAGATTCTGTTGGCTATTTATCTGCTCCTTGCTTTTTTTTTAATCTCCAAACAAGGTTTCTACTTTCATTTCTTTTCTTTTTTCTTTCTGGTTGTTTTGAGACAGGGTCTGCCTGTATCCCCAACTGCATGAAAGTCACTGTGTAGACCAAGCTGGCCTCAAAATCACTGAGATCCTGCCTGCCTCTGCCTCTGCCTCCCAAGTGCTGGGATTAAAGGCATGCACCACCACACCCTGGCACTGCATCTGTTTCTTGATTTCTCCATTTTGGACCTTATCTACTGACTTTCTCCAGTAAAAACAGAGGAACTGAGGATTCTGTTTACCTGGCATTACTGACCTCCACCCCTTTCTGCTACTTTCCTGTGTCTAACAGTAGTTTGGGGAGTTTGTTGTTGTTGTTTATTTGTTTGTTTGATTATATGCTTCTAAACTAGCATACAATAAAATTTAATTTTTGGTGTGTAACTCTATGAGTTTATGCAAGTAAATAGTCATGTAACTCCAACTATAATCATCATACTGGGTAGTTCCATCCATAGCCCACATGAACACCCTCCTCCCTCACTCCCGTCACTTGACAACCGCCCAAAAGTTTTATGTCACTACAGTTTTGCCTTTTGCAGAATGCTATTGAAATGGAATCGTAGGGTTGGAGAGATGGCTCAGCGGTTAAGAGCGCCCAACTGCTCTTGCAGAGGACCCAGGTTCGATTCCCAGCACCCACATGACGGCTGAGAGCCGTCTTTAACTCCAGTTCCAGGGGATTCTGACACCCTCTTCTGGCCTCTGTGGCATTGCACAAGGGTGCACCAACCTACATGCAGACAGTACACTCATACACATTCATTACTTATGTCCTATTATTAAAAAATAAATAAAAATAAAAATAAAACAAAAAAAAAAATAAACGGGGGCTGGGGAGATGGCCTAGTAGTTAAGAGCGCCAACTGCTCTTGCAGAGGACCCGGGTTCGATCCCCAGCACCCACATGGTGGCTGAGAACCGTCTTTAACTCCAGTTCCAGGGGAATCCGACGCCCTCTTCTGACCTCCGCGGCACTGCACGACATGCGTGCACCAACCTACATGCACACAGTACACTCATACACATAAAAAATAAATAAAATTTTTAAAAAATTAAAAAAAGAAATGGAATCATACAGTACGCAACCTTTCGACACTGTGAACTTTCACTTATTGTAACTATTTTGAGTCACTTAATATAACTATATAGACATTCGTTTTATCAGTGGTCCGTTCTTTTGTGTTGCTGAGCACGATTCCATTGCATGGATGTCCCAGAGTTTCTCAACCAGTTGAAGCACATTTGAGCTGTTTCCAGCTTGACGGTATTGTTTTGGTTCTTCTGTTGGTTTCTTGTTAATTTCAGATCATATATTTAAACCTCTTTTCCTTAGACCATATTGACCGGGTCCCCTCAGCATAGTGAACGCTTTCGACTGCAAAAAATGGCACTATCACGGTTGTAGTCTTCGTGGTAGACAGATGTGAGGGTGTAATTTTTCACAGGGTGAGAAAGCTTACTTCCATGCTAGCCAGCAGCTCCATTGAGGTCAGCAGCAATTCCAAATGCCTCCTGCAGCTTAGGGGGCCTTTCTCTAGTACCAGATGTGCTTGGTGCTGGGAAGATAGACATGTACTTTCTGTTCTGACCGTTGCTAACTCCGGCAGTAATTTTGAGGAAAAAGACCTTTCTTCATGTGGATTTCAGCTTTTGTCTGTCATGCTTTTTCTGTTCCAGCTGCCTTCACCAGCGAGCACAAAGCCACATTTCAAAGGAGACTGACAAATTATCCCCAGCTGCCAGAAGGAGGTTAGTTTTCTGTGTGTTCTGTGTCCCCTCTCCGATAACCAACAGGTTAACTTTGTAAGAGGAATTGACAAAAGCAGAAATTGTCCTTTCACCCACATGGGATGTTTGCTCATTTTTGAATGATGTTGATTGGTAATATTCCTCTCCATTCTTACTCCAGTGTACACCAGGAAACACACTAAATAGTCACAACTCAACGTCTGTGTTTTGCAAAATTCACATTAATGCTTTCTTTTTTAAGTGCTCAGAGGATCTAAATTATTTTTAATTAGCTACATTGCAAAATTCACATTAATGCTTTCTTTTTTAAGTGCTCAGAGGATCTAAATTATTTTTAATTAGCTACATAGATGTCTTCTTTCAATGAGTAACTACTTAAAGGCTAAGGACTGTCAGCCCTGGCCATGGAGAATGGCACGTTGTTCTGTTCCACTGGCAGTTTTAATCATCTTCATGTGTGTTTTATCTGGCGTTTGCTTGGCATAACAGGAGAGTCTAATGACCTTGCGTATAGCAGGTGCTTATGCTTACGAAAAGCTTTGGCTGTCTGGAAAGATTGAGATGCAGCATGCACAAGGGGCTTATTAAATGCCCTTTGAGTTGAAATGATACAAAGTAGTGTCAGTCTACAGGGGTGAAGTATTCCACGTTAATGCAAGAAGTCAGACACTCTCCAGCAGGCATGGGAAGATGCACTGCTACGACTCCCACACAGGATGACTTGGGAAAATTTGCCAAAATGTTAATAGTGCTGTTATCTCTTCCCCTGTAATTCTCTTTCTAAGCAACACATCTTTTCAAAAGTACAGTCATTATGTGTTCATTCGTAGTAAAAAATTGGACATTTAAGGAAATAGAAATGCTAATTACCTTGATTTAATCGTTACATCGTACATGCATGCATCTAATTACCATCCTGTATGCTATGAATCTGTCCAAGTAAACTATTAATTAAAATAAGTATTTCAAAATAATACATATACAAAAATACTGTGAAATTAATTACAGTATCATTTAAAAATAAAGTGGATTTGCCCATGCTAAAAAATCCTATTTAAAAATATTTTTATTATGGGTGCTGGAGAGATGACTCAGTGGTTAAGAGCACTGATTTCTCTTGCAGAGGACCTGGGTTCAACTCCCAGCACCCACATGGTGGCTAACAACTGTCCATAACTCCAGTTCCAGGGGATCCAACACCCTTTTCTGACCGCCGTGGGCCCTGCATGACATGGGTGCACTTATATGCATGCAAGCAATAGACTCATACGCAGAAAATAAGAGAAAAATAATAAATAAAATATTTTAAAAACATTTTTATTATGACATGCTATATAGTTATTTCAAATCATGTTAGAAGAATGGTTAATAACAGAGAAATTTTCACAATCTAACTTAAATGGGGAAAGGGAGGCTATACAAATAGACGTATGGTATGATACTGTGTTTGTGTGCATGCATCACACATGTGTGGGCATGTGTGTGTAAAAGACTAGAAAGAATTAGAAATGTAAGAGTAGTTAATTCTCTCGTGGGATTATGGCTGCTTTTCATGTAATTGTTCTTACAATGAGCTTATCATTCTTTTAAAAATTACAAGGCCAGCCTGGTCTACAGAGTGAGTTCCTGGCCAGCTGGGGCTACCGGGAGACCCTGTCTCGAAAAGACCAAAAAAAAAAAAATTACAAGTTAAACTTTAGTTTGAAAAGGTAAAAATTGTTTCTGCCATAAAAATATGTTTATATTCATAAAATTCTAATAATATGAAATAGATTCATTTTACCAACCACAGTTGGGGGGGACCTCTTTGGATGCTATGTGAACAGTCACAGCAGTGATCAGTTTCCAGAAAGACAAACTAAAGCCCCCAAAGTCTTTTCAGCATTAAATGCTGGGAGTCCATGTTTAGTACTAAAAGGCATTTTTAGTTAGTTTCTCGAGTTCTAGCTAATTCTCATTCTTCACTTTCTCTGTCTCTACCCATTTTTCATCTGTCCAGATCTGTGGAATGAATGCTCAAAAAACTGGACATAAATAAAAGCCAGTGCCTTTAAGATACTGCAAACCTCTCTTCCTGTGTGCTAATGGCTACCTGCCCATTGAACTCCCTAGAGTGGAGTGCTCAGAAAACTGCAAATGTGCAAAAGACAGAAACTGCTTAGGAAGTCTGGAAAGATTGAGATGCAACATGCTCAGCTTCCCCTCCCTACTTTCTTAGTTGTGCATGCAATAAACTGATGGGCTCTATTTGGGAGGGAGGAGTACTAAGTAAAAAGCCAGCCACCAAAGACAGCTGTTTGAAGAAATCACAGAATCCTAGACCTTTCGAGCAGGAAGGAAAACAGTCCAACAAAGATTGCTTCCAAATACCTGATCCTATGCGGATCTAGATGTTATTACATAAAAAATATCATGTATCAATGCAGCCTGTTTGATAGATGAAGAAGCCAAAGCATGGGGGAGAGCTGTGAATTGTCTTAAATCTCATGGCTTGCTGGCTCCAAAGTTGGGACTAGGGCCTATATCTTCTGGACAGTCAGATCAAAGTGAATTTTCTACGTAGATTTTTTTCCACCAGCTATAGAGATTCTAAATACTATGTACTTGTGCTTGGATGTTTTGCTAATATCTCAAAAGCTGATCAGATGCAAAATCAAATTCATGATAATTTGGGGATCAGAACCAGAATCTGTTTGGCTTTATATTCTCCTTTAACCACTGACCTCAGTCTATGAAACACATTCTGTTCATTATCCTTCAAAAATATCTCCATGCTGATAACTCCTACCTAAGAAAATTCTTCTGAGGGTTGGAGAGTTAGGTCGGAAAGCAAGCATAAGGACTCAGTTCAATTCCCCAGAATCCATGGAAAACAGCTGAGTGTGACAGTGTGTACTTATCATTCCAGCAGTGGGCAGGTGGAAGCAGGGAGATCCCTGGGGCTTGCTAGCCCAATCTACTACCCCCAGGTGTCAGTGAGGAGCCCTATCTCAAAAACACAAGTTGAGCTGGCCATGGTGATGCACACTTTTAATCCCAACAGTCAGTAGGCAGAAGCAGGTGGATGTCTGTGAATCAGAGGCTAGCCTGGTCTATATAGCGAGTTCCAGGCCAGCTAGGGCTAGAGGGAGACCTTGTCTCAAAAAGACCAAAATGTAGCCGGATGTGATGGTGCATGCCTTTAATCAGCACTCAGGAGGCAGAGGCAGGCAGATCTGTCTGAGTTCAAGGCCAGCCTGGTCTAGCTTAGCTAGTTCCAGGACAGCTGGGGCTACAGGGAGACCCTGCCTCAAAAAGACCAAAATGTAGCTAGACGTGGTGGTGCATGCGTTTAATCAGCACTCAGGAGGCAGAGGCAGGCGGATCTCTGTGAGTTCAAGGCCAGGCTGGTCTACATAGCAAGTTCCAGGACAGCTGGGGCTACAGGGAGACCCTGTTTCAAAAAAAAAATTGCAAGGTGGATGGCTCATGATGAACAACACCCAAGGTCAACCTTTAGCCTCCATATGTGTGTGCATACAGATGTGCACACTCATACACACATGAGCCTGCACGTGGCTGGAGAGATAGCCTAGCGGTTAAGAGCACCGACTGCTCTTGCAGAGGACCCGGGTTCGATCCCCAGCACCCACATGGCGGCTGAGAACCGTCTGTAACTCCAATTCCAGGAGAACTCCAGTTCCAGGGGAATGCAGACCCTCTTCTGACCTCCGCGGCATTGCACGACACGGGTGCACAAACCTACATGCAGACAGTACACTCATACACATACAAAAATAAATTTTAAAAAAATTTAAAAAAAACATGAGCCTGCACATACAAATGCAAGCACACAGACAGATATACACAGAGACTAAGAATAGGAACCCCTTTTATCATGACTTCAGCCCTCACTGCTGCCCTTCTTCTGGCGTCATACAGTACTTCTAGTGTCCCTCACACAATTTAGCTCCACTATGGTCATTTAGAAGCAATCAGCATTTTCTCCACGGCATCCATCCATACAAGTACCTACTCATTACCTAATATTTGCTAGACTCTGCGGTAGAAACTTTGTTTTTCTTGTCTTCATTAAATTCCTGTGAGTTGGGGCCATATAGTTCTCCATAGCCTCTTAAATGGCTATTCTAATTCTAGGCAACATTGGAGACCCGTTAGTTCACAAGCAATATAGACTCAACCAATCTGTCACCAGTTCAACAGCTGGAGAACTCTGCTATAATTGGTAAAATGTCACAAGCTGCCATGCGTAGGAGCTACTCACTCAACAAAGATAGGATATTAGAATGTGATTTTTAAACCCCATTATCTTCAGGGCTAAGCAATAAGACTTAATAACTAATTGGAAAGGTGGGATCCTAAAAGTCTAGAGGATTTTGCCATTGAAAGTTGGAATTGATATGCTTTTCACCATTTCTCTATGTACAACTCCAAATCGTGGAAATTATATGTAAAGCAAATATAGACATAGCAGGCATGATTGGAATGTCACTGGACCTCCCATAAATATGTACAACTCCATGTGAATTTCAAAACCCATAAGAATAAAAAGGGATAGAACTGATTGCTGGCCCAGCATACCGAGGGCCCTGGGTTTGACACCCAGCACTGGAAAGGAAGGGAGAGAATAAAGTGGGAGCAATCAATTGGCATTATTACACATCGTCAGTAATCAAGACAGCGTGGTATTGGCAGAGGGACAGATACATAAACTCACAGAAGAGTAAAATCCCAGAAGGAGACATATATAAATATGGCTAACTGGCTTTATTTAAGAAACCATCCAGGGCTGGAGAGATGGTTCAGCAGTTAAGAGCTCTCACTGCTCTTGCAGAGGACCAGGGTTTGATTCCCAGCACCCACAGGGTGCCTAAGAACCGTCTTTAAGCCAGGTGTGGTGGCTCACGCCTTTAATCCCAACACTCTCAGAGGCAGGCGGATCTCTGTGAGTTCAAGGCCAGTCTGGTCTATCGTGTGAGTTCCAGGCCAGCTGGGACTATAGGGAGACCCTGTCTCAAAAACAAAAACAAAAACAAACAAAAATAAGAAACCATGCAACTCATGGGGGGGGCTTATTTAAAATTACTAATTATTAGCTGGATGTGGTGGCCTGTGCCTATTATACCAGGCAGAGGCTAGTGGATCTCTATGAGTTCAAGCCCAGCCTGGTCTACATAGCAAGTTCCAGGCCTGCTGGGGCTACAGGGAGACCCTGTCTCAAAACACCAAAAATGACTAAATGAAATAAAATTACTGATTACTTAGAGGGAGGGCATGCACATGCCATGGTACATGTGTGGAGGTCAAAGAAGAACTTTTCCTGGGTTGATTCTCCTTTACTTGGTTGAGGCAGGATCTCTGCTCAACTGGCTTTCTGTTATACAGCAGCATACTCCACACAAGCTGGCTCACATGTTTACAGTAAATGCCTAGTCAAGCTGATACATAAAATTCACTCAGAATGGATCGTGGGCTTAAATCTATTACAAAAATGAGTAAACTGAGGGCTGGAGAGATGGCTCGGCAGTTAAGAGCACTGACCGCTCTTGCAGAGGACCTGGGTTGAATTCCCAGCACCCACAAGGCAGGCTAAGAACCATCTTTAAGCCAGGCATGGTGGAGCACGCCTTTAATCCTAGCAGCACTTGGGAGGCAGAGGCAGGCAGATCTCTGTGAGTTCAAGGCCAGCCTGATCTACAGAGTGAGCTCCAGGACAGCTGGGCTACAGGGAGACCCTGTCTCAAAAAGACAAAAAAAGAAATGAGTAAATTTAAAATAAACAGAAACAAAATCTTTAGAATGTAGGGCTTAGACACAAAGCTCATAGACTCGCTACCACAAACACAATTCACAAAAGGAAAATTCTATAAATTTCACCTGATCAAAATGCAAAACATTCCAAGAGTGAGTGGCAGTACATGCCTGTAATCCCAGCATAGAAATATTTCGAGTTTAAGGCCAGCCTGGGCTATAGTACAGAGTTCATGGCCAGCCTGGGCTGCATATAAAGAAAACTGAGAAAAATGTGAAAGATCCATATTAAGAGATAAAAAGACAAACTGCAAACTTGGAGAAAATATTTGCAAATGATATATCTGATTTATGTTTCCTCCAAAAAAAAAAAAAAACCCTTATTTTCTAAAATCAGTAGGAAAAAAATCCAATTAGAAAATGGGGAAGGACATGAAGACATGTTTTAGCAAAGAGGAAGTATGGATGGTAGTGACATGGAAAGAGGTGTGCCCTGAAAGAAATATGAATTGAGACCACAGTAGAACATTGCTACACACCTAGCTGAATTAAAAAAAAAAACTGTGACAATACCAAATGCTGGCGAGAATGCAGAGAAACTGGATCTCTCAGACGTTGCTGTGGGAATGTAAAATGCTACAAAAACACTCTGGAAAACAGTTTGGCAGTTTCTTATTAAACTAAATATGCAATTACCATAGAACCTAGTAATCCCACTCCTGGGCACTTATCCCAGAGAAATGAAACTATGTCCACACAAGATCTCATGCATGAATGTTTACAGCACATTTATTGTAGTAGCAAAAAAAAATTTTTTGAGCTCCCAAAATGGCCTTCGATAAGTGAATAATTAAACTAATATAATAAAAAAGAACGAACGACAACTGGGATGGGCTTAGAGGGTATTATCTGTAATGGCAAAATTGCACCAAGTTCTCTACCTCTGGCTCCCTCACCATTGAGAATACTCTTGATTCACTTCCTACTGATTCAAAAGACAATTTGTCAAAAAGAGCCACTACCGGTGATTTCGATTTTATTGTAGCATATGAAAAGGGAGGATAGCTAAGGCAATATTTTTTAAATGTTTTCATTCACCCCACATTGACAAGACACACATTCCCAAGATGATAGAGTCTTCATGCAAAGCAGTTCCTGCCCCTTGACTCATTTTCAAAGATGAAAGATAAAGAGCCACGCAACTCAGATGAGGGAAAAGGGTGATTCGGGCTGATAGCAACATAGGCCAAAGAGCAGTGGGGAAGAGAGGAAGATAAAGCAAGACAAAAACACAAGGAGAAAAGCGTGCTCCCCTGGCCACCAGCTTTGCAGCCGTCATGGCCATCCCACTGATGTGTGCTTGATATCTACCACATCTGCAGCCCCGAACTCTGAGCCTGGCAACTGATGCTTCTTCCTTAGGGAAGCCTTACCAGACCCCAACACGAGTTAGATTCCCCTGCCATCCACCATGATAACGTTTGAGTGTTACCTTTATAGCATGTATTACAATTATAATTACAAATTTTTGAGAGATTTAATGTTAAATAAGAATGTGTATGATCTATTTCATGTCTGTCTTCTATTTGGAACTGCAAAGTCCATGAGTATAGGAGCCTTGTGTTAGTCCCTTTTGTAGATTCCCAGCACCTAACACAAAGAAAGTGTTAGTTGGATGTGAAAGAAAACTAAAATTTTATTTTCTCTCACAGACTGGGGAAACATTGGCTACTGAACTTATCACACTGGTTAAGATTGGCTAGATAGCTATGGGGATGTGCTGGAATAAAGACTTGTTGACCTACAAGGACCAATGATACAAAAGTAGTATATTCTCATCCTTAGAGTCTGAAGGTCCATTGTTCATTCTTTGAGATATAAATCTACAAGCCCTGAATGTGCTGCATACAAAACTGTTCATATCAGTACTTATGTGTTCATTACTGTGGAGTGGAGCTTCTTGGTACCTACCAAAGAGCCCTTCAGACCACCCAGTAGAGCCCACAGATTGATGGAAACGTTTGCTCCATTAGAGTCCTGGTGCCCACGTGAGCTAATGAAGGACTAGTAGATAAGAAAAGCCATGCTTTCCATCACCTACACCTGTTTCCCCCAAGGAGCAGTGGGTTGGAGTGTTTCATGGATTTGAGAGATGACTGCACTTTGGACTTTGATCTTGGTGCCTAAATGTTCTTCTTCACACTTCTGCAGGTTTCCTAGCCCCTATTCACATACACTGGAGCCCTCCCCACAGGCGCATTAGGAAGCACAGACTCTCCCAGTGGGAGCAATTGGGGGTTGCTCATATCCCAACTTGGTACCTTTCAGGATAAAGTCCAACCTGTTCAGCCCTTCCCATGTCAGCTTGCCTTTTCTGCTCAGTGTACCAGGATTCCACGCTAAGCCACCAAAGCTTCCCCCTCATCCTCACTCCAATCCATTAAGGACATAAGGTCCTTTGCTGCTGAGTTCCATGCTTGGTTTCCAGGTTCCAAAGAAAACTGCTCTCCTCACAACCTCCTCACACTGGAGCGCTTGCTTACGCCTCACTTGTTCCATCGCCCTGTCTTGGCTTAAATTAGCTTTCCTCCCTGGGCCCTCAACTGAGTCAGCTTTGCCCCCCAGTTGCTCTTCTGATCTCTGCTGCTCTTGATTGAGTGAATACTTTCCCCCAAATTTCTCCTGCTTGATTCTGCCAACTTCTGTATTCTTCATGCTTGAGTAGTCTTCAGTGTCCTGTCGCCCCTTGCCATACCATGCCTTTTGTTTACAGTGCTCTCAGAGGGCCACTGGCCCAGTCTTGGCCTCTAAGTCCCTGCCTCCTACCCTCAACCCCATACACTGATCTTTTGCACATCAGACTTTTGCAATGGATTCTTGTAGTCACCTTGGTCTCTAGTGCATGAAGGGTTTAACTCCAATACACAGAACAGGGGGAGGGGGGGATGCGGTGCACACGTGTACTTATTTTCCTGATCGGTCTAAATTTTAGTAACTATTGGTGGCTATATTTTACAGTTTGTTATATAGTTTACCAAAATGATATATTTCATAAAGATCTAGAAGAAAGGAATCTGAAGTTTCCTAGCACGTGCGTGCACACACACACAAACACATACACACACACACACAATGATATAACAGTTGCCCTGAGCCAATAATCATGCATGTATGGAATTGTCACACTGTTGTCCATAAATATGTATAATTTAAGAAATAATCAAGCCGAGCATGGTGGCACACACCTTTAATCCCAGCACTTGGGAAGCAGAGGCAGGCAGATCTCTGTGAGTTCAAGGCCAGTCTGGTCTACATAGTCTCAAAAAGACCGAAAGAAAGAAAGAAAGAAAGGAAGGAAGAAAGGAAGGAAGGAAGGAAGGAAGGAAGGAAGGAAGGAAGGAAGGAAGGAAGGAAGGAAGGAAGGGAAGGAAGGAAGGGAAGGAAGGGAAGGAAGGGAAGGAAGGGAAGGAAGGATCAAAAACAAATATATAAAGTACAAGATATCAAGATTGGAGAATTTTTAAGATTTTACCTATTTTTATTTTACGTGTATCAATGTTTACTCGTGTATATACACACCATATGCATGCAGTGCTCACAGAGGCCAGAAGTGGGCATTGGTTCCTCTGGAACTGGAATTATGGACAGTTGTGAGCCACAGTGTGGGTGCTAGGAACTGAACCCAGGTCCTATACAAGAGCAGCAAATACTCAACCACTGAGCCATCTCTGCAACCCAAATAGTATAGAATTCTTTTTTTTTGGACTCATGGCTGATGAAATAGTACAGAATTTTAAGATGAGAAGTTTTCAGAAAAACTGCTAGAGCCAGAGTCACTAACCAAATCATTACAAAAGACAATCTATTTGAGGGCGTCTTTCAACACTTTTCCTGTGTTCATACTTGATGTGTGTGAACCCTGTTCAAAGTACTCCAAGAAAGAATTCAAGTACTAGAACCTTTCAAACTGGACTTTTCTGGAGGCAGCCACCTTTTTTCTTAGGCAGGGAGGAAAATTATCCCAGTTCATAAAAACAAGAAATATGTTGACAGTTGCCTTTTTTTCTACATGAAACTTACCTCTTTTTATAGCTTGGAGGTTAAGAAGGGAGAGGGAAAGAATAACAGCCTGGATTTCCACCTCCAGCCCCTCCCTACCTTGCCTGTCTCATTGAAACCTAGCATGTCTCATAAATAATCCAATGAGGCCCAAGAGCCCTGGCAGAGGGCATCCTGACAAGCCCGTGAATGAAGGGAGACAGGAAGGGAAGTTGAGAAGTATCTTGCTGGTGCCACCATGCCACCCCTCTGCCTTAATGGCTTTTTCCCCATCTCTGATTAAACCTAGGACCTCCTCCATGCTGGGCAAATACTCTAACACTGAGCATTATGCCCAGCCTTCTTTTCACTTAAAAAAATGAGTCAGTGTCTCCCTAAGGTGTCCAGGCAGACCTTAAAATTATGATCTTCTTTCTTCAGCCTTCCCAATAGCTGGGATTCCAGCCCTGTGCCCCCAGGCCTGGCTCCCATAACTACTTTCTGTACTATGCCCAGATCTCTTGTTCTGTGAAATGGTTCTGGAAAACTGAGCTACTTAAAGTCCTCCCCCAAATAGCTAAGTGGTAGAGCACTTGCGTAGCAAGCATGAGGTCCAGGATTCCATCACCAGTATCACAGATAAAATACAGTAACATGATCAAATAAAATAGGGCCACCCATTCCTTAGAGTACTTATGTCTTAACAGGGTCAACAGGGGAAGTCCTCATGAGAGAGTCTGTGGCATCTGTGAGGAGATAATGAGTTGTGGAGGCCACTAATCCAGCCTTGAGTTCTCTAAGGTGTGACCTGCTTGAGCAAGCTATTTAAAGTTTCTGGGCCTCAGTTTCTTCTCTCAGAAGATAACAGTGCCTATCCTTGAACACTGTGAAGATTATATGAGACAAAGCTCATGAACCCTTAAGTACAGTACTTGGCATGTTAGTGTTTAATAAACTTCAACAGAGAGAAGGAGAAAGTGAGACGGGTAACTTTAGATTCCTCTGAAAAGAAGGAATCTGCAATCTGTCTCCTTCCTGGGCTTTCTATTTTTTTTTTTTTTTTGGTCTTTTCGAGACAAGGTCTCCCTGTAGTCCCAGCTGTCCTGGAACTCACCCTGTAGACCAGGCTGGCCTTGAACTGTCAAAGATCCGCCCGCCTCTACATCCCAAGTGCCAGGAATAAAGGCATGCACCACCATGCCCGGCTATTTTTTTTTCTTTTTTTTTTTTTTTTTCTTCCTGGGCTTTCATAGCCCAATCCAAGAGCTGCTCCACAGACCATCACGTTCAATAGCCAAGACTGTGTGTCTCAACTCATAGGTGTGCCATCCTGTCCACTGGGTAGACCGCTACTCTCCACTTCTTGCAGTGACTGAATGGCTTTGATGAAAATGCTGCCCTTCTTTTTTTTTTTCCAAATGGAGCCTGCACTTGTGTTTGCCCACAGTGAATTTTAAAATATAGAAGATGATGAGCTTGTTTACTAAATAAATACGTGTATTTGGGTCCATTTGTCATCTCCCTCACAAATGCCCTCCCCTGGCTGAAGGCTTCAAAAGCACGATGGACTGCGGGATAGGAAAATGTGAGTTATTGGTCTTCTTGGACCCACAAATTATTTACACAGCACAGGATTTACAGTCAGGAAAGATTTTTTTTTCACAGAAATGGGCAAATCCTAGATGTTCTCTATATATACAAACCTCCTTTCCAACAGTTATGAAAGGACATTTTAAACTTTAAATGAGAGCACTGTTAGTGAGACATTCTCCACACTGAGTTCCATCAAAGCATGACATTGAGAGGAAAGGAGATCACATGGAACCACCACCTTTGGGTCCCAACTTCTCAATAGTGCTATGCTTCAGGCCGAAGGCAAGGGCCCTTCTTTGGACTAATGGTTCACTGTCTCAGCTTCTTGCATAGCTGAAGTCCAGGCATAAGAATGTAACATTATACCAGGAGGTAGAATTCAACCCAGGGTCGGGTCAGCTTGGCCGATTCTGTACAGAAGTCCAAGTTTAAACTCTACCCTCCATAGAAGGACTCCCCTTCCAGCAGCTGTTCTCTATCAGCTGCCTAAGCAGCTGTCATCAGACCAAAATTACCCGCACCTCAGGGTCTCCACCTCAGGACATGATAAACACACTCCCCGGGGCTCCTTCTCTGACCTGTGAGCTGCAATTACCCACACTGCAAGTCAACTCTGGTTTTCAGCCATATTTTTTATTTTAACAGCAAAAGGGCAACTTACAGATATCCTTCACTCTCTGCACATGTGGAATGAGATGAAACAGAAAAGTTTGCTGAGTCAGATCCCCAGAACTAGATCCAGCCAGAAATGATGTGAATGTGGAACCAATCAAAAAGTTACATGTGTTACAAAGGTCTAGCTTAATGGTTCTCTTTAAAATATTTAAAAAATTTTTGAACTGCAGCGTGAAGAGTGGAATTCTCACCCTCTTTTCCCAGTTCCTTGTTGTTTTTATTTGGAGAAAGGATGTTTTGCAGAATTTGTGGGTAAAAAGGGATTTGGGTGAAACTGAGGTTAGTGATTCATGGGGAACAAGAGGTTCAAAGAAAATCCAGCATTCAGGATCAGAACTGCTGTTACTTCTGCATTGAGAGGTCATCACGCAGGCAATTAACTAAATATATACTAATTTTCAAATAATGCAGTATGAAAATCAGCACATCCAATAAAATATTTCACACCCAGGAAAAGCCAAACTCCTCTTCTGCCTGTGTGTCCTTCAGTAGTATTTTTCCAAAAGGAAATCTTATTTGAAACAGTTGGGAACTGTTGTCAGTAAAGAGTGCGATCCCCAGCCTCGGACCATCCAGAGCTTAGCACTCGAGTTCAGTGCTCACATTCATCCACCTGTGTGTATAGGTGTCTTCAATTGTCTGCCAGTGCTTTAGAGCAAAACCGGACAGTCATATTTCTTCCATGTGCTTCATGAAAAATGGAAGCAGATTAATGGATCTGTTGTCTGGCACCCCGCATCTTGCTGTCAGGACAAGAAGGGAATCTCAAAATGATGGATGGGGTTAGATCTGGATGTCCCTTGAGGAACTTCCCAAGAGCAGAATGGAGCTCTGTTTCTGGCCACAGCTGAAATATTCAGACACTCTGAACCCTAAGCAGGAGCGCCCTAAGCTTCTACATGGGGATCTGGAAGGGGGCTTGTCAGGTATTTCTCGGGACCCTGGCAAGAGGAAGGAGAGATTTAGGGATGGCTACAACTCCTGGCTGTGGGAGCCCTCCAGATAGAGAGCTGTTGTGGAGGGGCCACGGGGGAGTTTGCCACTCTGTCATTTTGGGTCTCTCTTTTCCCGGATGCCTGCCCACCGCCTGTCTTTTTTCATTCATTTGTACATACATTCCTGTAGTATTTACCGAACACCTATTTCAGGCATGAGCCAGGGCAGGAGTATACAGAAGGTGTTTGTTTTCTCCTTTCCCTCTCAATGGCTCTTCTTTCCTCCTCTCTCTCCCCATAATTCAGTGGTAACCGGGCTGGATGGAGGAATATACAAAATTTGTCCCTGTAGGAGACATATCCATACCAGGAATTTCCAGCAACCCCCAAGGAAAGTGGCAGATTGATGACACTCTGGGTGGAACTAACTAGGGAGTAGAAAATTGTGGGGTAGGTGGGTCCATGCAGCCTGGAGTCTGCCTGGGCCCATTCTATAACTCCCACTGATAGGACACTTGTCCTGTACTGTACTCTGTACACACAGCCTCTCATACCTCATTCAGTCTTCTACTCCTATGAGGTCACTATTATGGTAACACCCTGTTTTATATGAGGAAACTGAAGTGAGGAGGGGGAAGCTACTTGTCCAAGGTCACATAGAAAGTGGCAGAGCCCCCATTCAAGCTTAAATCTATATCGCCTATACACCTGAGCTCTTTGGTTTGGTTCTTCATTTTTGAAACAGGCAAGATTCTTAAAACATAGCCTAGGGCTTACCTAGAATCCATTAAGCAGCCAAGGCTAGCCTCAAACTTGTGATCTCCCTGAATGCTGAGATTTCAGGTATGCGTCACCAGACCCAACTCAAAGTTTTTGTTTGTGTATTTGTGCTAGGGAGGCGCTGTACCGTGAAGCTATGTGCCTGGCCTACCTGAAGGCCATAGGCAAGATAGTTTAGTACCCGAGTGACTTCAGTGTGTCGGGATGATACTTAGAGTGAAACCAGACTATTCTTTTACCAGATGCAGAATGTGCGGGTCTTATTTACTAAGCACCATTTTCTTCCCATGCAAAATGACGTAATAATAATGCCGATAATACTTCATAGGGTTGTAGAGATTAAGAAATAATTCCACAATGTAAAAAGTACTTAGTATAGTTCCTGACATAAAAGTTCTAAATTGCCAGGCGTGGTGGTGCACGCCTTTAATCCTAGCACTTGGGAGGCAGAGGCAGGCGGATCTTTGTGAGATCAAGGCCAGCCTGGTCTACAGAGTGAGTTCCAGGACAGCTGGGGCTACAGGGAGACTCTGACTCAAAAAGTCCAACCAAAAAAAAGTTCTAAATTGGCATTAGTTATGATTAAAATTGCTATCATTTATATCTCTACCACTTGGCATTTTAAATACTTAGATGTGGTTTAGATGTAAGCCAGAAAATAGATTTGGAGCTTTTAAAAGGTGTCATGATTTCTGCTTTGATATGTAGTTTGTTGTGTTCCTATATTCAGCAAAAACTTTAATCATAACTAACATTATTTTGAGCTTTTATATAGCAGGGACGGACATATAAAGCTTAGCATGATGGTTCATGCAGCACTTGGGAGGCTAAGACAGGACTGCCAAAAGTTCAAGACCAGTCTGAGCTACACAGTAAGTTGCAGGCCAACCTGGGCAACAGAGTGAAACCCTGCCTCAGAAACCAACAACAGAAAAGAATTGTACCAAATGTTTCTCCATCCAAAATCCCATTTAATAATCACAACCTTATAATGTATTATTGTTGTTTCGGTTGTTGGTCTTCTCATTTTATAAAGGAAGAAAACTATGCTTAGAAATAACCCAAGGTTATATCTAGATCTAATGAAAAAATAGTAAAGTTTCAGTCCAGATCTCTCTTGATACATCAAAGCTGCTAGACTCTCATGCCTCAAACCATGACCTCATTGTTCCTAAAATTCTTTGCCCAGACTTTCCTCTCTCCCTTTTTCTGTCCATATAAATTGTAGTCACATGTGTCCCTCAAGGCATTGTGTTCTCCATTACTTTTCCTTTCCTCTTCACCAAGGTCACTTCTCAGTCCCCAAATCCAGTTAGGTAGTCCTAGAAGTCCCAAGGACATGTACAAATGGGGACAATCCGAACAGGAATATCAACAGGCCCATGTTTCCAGCCACCCTTATATGTTCACAGAATCTTCAGGCAAAATCATACCCTCGGTCCTTGTATTTAGAAATAACAAATTGTGGGGCTGGAGAGATGGCTCAGTGGTTAAGATCACTGGCTACTCTTACAGAGGACCTGGGTTCAATTCCCAGCACCCACATACCAGCTAACAGTCGTCTATAACTCCAGTTTCCAGGGGAATATGATACCCTCTTCTGACCTCCCCAGCATTGCACAACATGGGTATACTTGCATACATGCAGGCAATATATTCGTACACATAAAGTAAAAATGAAAAATAAAAAAATATTTTTTATTATTGTTATTTTATGTGTATGAGTGTACTGTCTGCATATAGGTTGGTGCACCCATGTCAAGCAATGCTGCGGAGGTCAGAAGAAGGCCTCGGATTCCCCTGGAACTGGAGTTAAAGACTGTTCTCTGCCACCATGTGGGTGCTGGTAATCGAACCCGGGTCCTCTGCAAGAGCAGTCGGTGCTCTTAACCACTGAGCCATCTCTCGAGCCCAGAAAAATAAAACATATTTTAAAAGATATAACAAATTGTGCTTACAACTTGGTTTTTATATAATACCCCACAGGTCTACAGTCTCCCATAAGAAAAATCTCCAAAAGAGAGGCTAAGAAGAAAAGTCCCAGAGATCCATTTATTTGGCTAATAACAATAAGGTGGCCCTTTGCAAAGTGTTACAGAGTCCTCTGATAAATACAACACCCTCTTATTTCTTTATTCAGATTCTTCCTCTCTTATTCTGTGGAACAGAGCTATCACCAAGGAGCCAGGGCAGCTGCCATTTTGTGCCAAGGGTTTCTCCTGCCATTTTACAGGCAACGTAAAGAACAATGAGTGCTTCAGTCCTTCCCTGTCTCCTATTTGGGGTCATGCCCTGAGAGAACTTACTCTATTTCAGCTTCTACTTCTAGGCAGTCAGAAAAAAATGAGTCTGAACAACCCATAGAATGAGCACCTGCTTCAGCCATTGCC
Organism: Rhizomys pruinosus; assembly: GCA_009823505.1. Taxonomy (NCBI): domain Eukaryota; kingdom Metazoa; phylum Chordata; class Mammalia; order Rodentia; family Spalacidae; genus Rhizomys; species Rhizomys pruinosus. The sequence goes on along the minus strand of VZQC01012738.1, from coordinate 1,013,197 downwards.
CCAATGTGGACACATTAATCCCTGGGTTTACGAGAGGTTTGCCTTCTATGCAACAGAGCCAGGCTCTTCTAATGGGCCAGCACTTGCGGTTTCAATAGTCTTGATTTCTAACAGGTGGGTGCCAGAGTTGTTCAGCTCTTAGTATGAGCCAAGTTCATGGCGCAAACAATATAGGATTCTTCATAAAGAGCCTGTGAAACCAGAAGATGGAATTAGTCAGGGAAATCAGCTCAGTTTCTTTCTATAACACCCCAAGGTAGTAGTTTTTACCAGGAATGAAGAACACCTCAGCCCTGCTGTTTTCTGCTTCCTCATGGACCATACTCTTTTTTTATTGAAGTTTCGTGCCTTTCAAGCAATATTTCTTAATCAGATTTATGCCCCATTCCCTGCCCCCATCCCCACCAGAGTTCATGCATTCTGCCATAAATGTCTTGCATCTTTTTCTCAGTCTTTCTTTTTTATTTTTTAATTTCTTTGATGTAGAAGTTTACTGTTTGCAGCAGAAGTTTACTGGTTCAGCTGGCTATTTGACAGAGTCTTTATTGTTATTGTTGTTGTTGTTCCTTCCAATTTGTATCACTTCAAAATATGCATATATACACACCAAACATATACCAAACTTATGACATGTGAAAATAAACTGGGGCTGGAGAGATGGCTCAGCGGTTAAGAGCACCAACTGCTCTTGCAGAGGACCTGAGTTCAATTCCCAGCACCCACATGGCAGCTAAGAACTGTCTTTAACTCTAGTTCCAGGGGAATCTGATGGCCTCTTCTGACCTCCACAGCATAGCACGACATGGGTGCACCAACCTACATGCAGACAGCACACTCATACACATTAAAAAATTAATTAATTAATTAATTAATTAAAAAATATTTTTTTAAAAAAGAAAATAAACTATAGGTTAATTAAAAAACATATTTAGGGATTCACATTTTGACAGTAGAGTTGCATGCAGGTAAAGAAAAAATACTCTTTACATTCCTACATTACATAGCATGATGAATAACATCAGGTATTATGTTTTTTAAAAAGTCAGTTTGCCTTACAAATAAGGATTTGGTGCTAGAATCCACAAATGAGGGATACCATACGTCATTTGTTTTTCTGGGACTGTGTTACTTCACTGAGCATAATGGCTTCTAGTCCCATCCATTTACCTGCAAACTTTATGATGTTGTCTTTCTTTACTGCTGTATAGAACTCCATTGTGTAGATGTTCCACATTTTCATTATCCACTCGTCAGTTAAGGGACACTTGGGTTGCTTTCGGCTCTTCACTATTGTGAAGAGAGCTGCAATAAACATAGATGTGCATGTATCTCTGTGGTAGGATGAGTCCTGTGGGTATATGCCCAGGAGTGATATGACTGGGTCAGATGGTAGGCTCATTTTGAGTCTTTTAAGAGTTTTGCACACGCTTTTCCTTAGGGGTTGCATGAGTTTACATTCCCACCAACAGTGGATGAGTGTTCCCCTTTCCCCACAACCTCTTCAACTTTTGGTATCCTTTGTTTTCTTGATCCTAGCCAGTCTTATCAGAGTAAGATGAAATCTTAAAGTTGTTTTAATTTGCATTTCCTTAATTATTAGTGACGCTGAACACTTTTTAAGATGTTTCTCAGCCATCTTTAATTCCCAGTCTCTGTTCAGTTCTTTACTCCATCTTTTGAGTGGGTCATTTTGTTTTCTTGCTCCTTTGTTTTTTGAGTAGTTTTTATACTTTGGATGTTAATGCTCTATCAGATGTTTCTGGTGAGGGTTTCCTCCCACTCTGGGTTTTCTCTGCACTTCTTTGTTTCTTTTGCTCTTTTTTTTTTTAAAGTAAGCACTAAAATGTTTATGAAAACCCAAGTGATATCAGAATTCAAGGGCTGCCTAGCTCTGGCTGTATAGAATCTAGCACTAATGAGGAGTTGCTCATGGACTCAACCATTTGGCTGTTGATACTCCTCCCTTTCATTCCTCCCAAGCTCTTTCTGCAGTGTTACAACCACCTAGGCTTGGTAAGTGAAGCCTGGCATTCTTTATAAAGGCATGGTGAAATCAGAAACAGACATGATCCTTGCCTTGGGATATAATTAGGACTCTCATTGGTTACTTCTATGGGAAATGTAAGACTTTGGGAATGTGTGGTAACCCTTTTCCTACCAGAAAAACTTGGTGGGTGAATTAGGGCATTCTTCACATTCAGAGTTGCCATATCTTGTGGCTTTGTATAAAAGACGTGTAGTGAGTTCAAGGCCAGCCTGGTCTACATAGTGAGTTCCAGGCCAGCTGGGACTAAAAGGGAGACCCTGTCTCAAAATAAATAAATAAATAAATAAATAAATAAATAAATAAATAAAGTAAATTTCCTTTGTCAAAATAGGTTTGAAGGGGGACTGGGAGATTGCTAAAGTCCTTGCAGTACAAGCATGGGGACTCGAATTCAGAGCCCCAGTACTGATGTAAAAAGCTGTCACTGCAGTGTGCCTATAATCCCAGTGCTGGAGAAGTGAGACGCACTGTGACTGGGGCTTGGTAGCCAGCTAGGCCAGCCAAGTTGATGAGCTGCACGTTCAGTAAGAGGTCCTGTCTCAAAAAATAAGTTGGAGGAAGATACCCAACAATGTTGATCTCTGACCTCCATAAGCACTTATACATAATATACATACACATGTACAGATTGAGAAGGCCCTAATATCCAGCATATCAGTATATCCCCAAGGTTCACCATGTTCTCAATATGCATGCAACTCATGGAATGAATGTGCTCTGTTGAAATGGGGAATGATTTCTTGCTTTCATTAAGTTTCAAGTAGAAAGAGTGATAAAATCTAATTAGTGACCAAAAGTTATTTATAGTAACTACCTTAGAATGTTTGCCTGTCCTTTATTGCCTCTGCTTTTCTCTTCCCCTGCTTGAGAAGGTGTTAGTGTCCCCATAACCTTAGACTCATGTCCATAACAATGTATGCCTCTCTTCTTTTGAACACTTTCCCTCTATTGCATACACTAGGAAGAAAATTATAGAAATTCTGTGAGCTTGGCATGCACTTCCCATCTTGTCCTTGCCACTTGCTAGCTTTGTCTCTTTAGTGAGTTTTCTCACCAGGCTGGTCCTCAATTTCTTCTTTCCTAGATGAGAATAATGTTTCCTGTCATACAGGGATGCCAAGGAGAATCAATGAGATTGCACACACAGAGCCCTTAGCTCGGTATATGGATAAATGTCTCCTTCCTTCTTTCTGCAGGGAAATCTGCAGTGAGGCAACTATCTCTGAGGAACAATCTTCTGTTTTTGTAACAACACTTAGTAGTAAAAAAAAAACTTTCTTAAATATTTTGGAAGATATTACTCTCTAAAAAGTCTTGGTGAAAATTGAGTATTGTCTTAATAACTTGGTAGTCTAATAGTATGCTACATTATAACACATTAATTTTGATTCAGATGTGCATTTTCTGTTTATTACACTGTCTTTACAAAGCAATAGAAATTTGGGGGGGGTAATTTCATCATTTGAGCAATAGAAATTTTGTTAGAGGGACCTGATGAATGGTTAAGCAATTTGGAGGTATAGTAAAGGGGTATACCTAAATATATGCTTAATTTTCAAAAAAAATTTATAGAAATGTCCATTAAAGATTTTTTAAAAAAAATAATTTTCATGAGTGAATACATAAAATAAAGAAAACTTTCTAAAGTGAAGGCTGTGCTTATGGCAAATAGGAAAGCTCTGTATCTTTGTATATGACAAAATATTCAAGTTTTTAAATACCCCAATGGGCAGTTTACCAGGAATTTCTTTTTGGCTTGTCTACTGTTGAGGATTCTCTAGCCTGGTAGAAGGCCGTATTTAAAATTGAATTCACCCCACCACATTGCCTTAAACCCAATGTAAGTGTGGGGGTGGATTTAAGATCTGGTGACTTAGCCTGAAGCATTGCTAGGTTTGGGGGAGCAGGGTGGATTTGTAAATAATCACTTAGAGCTCTTGAAATTTGAGGGTTGTCTGATCTGCTAGTAAGGGAACATCCTCTCAGGGATGACCCTCTGCCCTTACTGTCTATAGTTTCATTAATTGAACCTTCTATTCTTACCTGTTTTTAAAGAAATGAGATTCAGATTTCCAGGAAAGCACCACCTACACTCACCTGGGTTCTATCTAGGCATGCTCTAGATAGCCTGCGATACAGACCTCAAAAAAAAAAAAACAAAAAAAAAAACATAAGAATATTACTTCTCTTGATCTTTTCAAAGAAAGCTTGCATCTTAACATGTGGGGCTTCCTTTCCCTCCCCTTATCTCTCTGTGACCATATTCACACCATTTTAGACTGGCCTCAGCCATGTTGAGCTGGGCAGGGAAGGAGGAAGGAGGTCCTCTGAGCAGCAGCAAGTATGATGGGAAAAGACACCCTGCAGACTGTGTTGGAGAACAGTTTGTTTAATAAGGAAAGGGAAACATTTTTATAGCCAGTTAGGGATAAGAGGGCCTTGCTCAATGGCAAGAAGGGAAGGACAACGGAGTGGGCTGGGCCATGGCTGCAGGGTTGTGTGATTTTGCCAGGCATGGTGGCGCCTTTAATCCTAGCACTTGGGAGGCAGAGACAGGCGGATCTTTGTGAGTTCAAGGCCAGCCTGGTCTACAAGGTGAGTTCCAAAACAGCTGGGGCTACAGGGAGACCCTGTCTCGAAAAGACCAAAAAAAAAAAAAAAAAAAAGATTTTAGGAAGGCATGGAGGGAATGAGGAAACAGAAAACATATTACTACTTGCAGAAACCTAATGCCTAAGGCTACGAGTGAAGGACCAGGGAGGGCAGAAGTCTCCTTTTAGGTCAAAATGGCCAAACTCCTGCCAACCTCATGAAGAGGCTTCTGGGGTCTTGGGCCATACTCTCTGTCCTGGGTGGGTACCAGGCTTCACATAAGTCCCACATCTCCCCTTTTATTTTTTGGTTTTTAGAATGGGGAAGTAGCGTCATAATCAGATGAAGAGCTGGGAACAGCATGATACTGTGCCAGGACTCTGTTGGTGGGCACCTTAATGATATCCTGAATGTGGCCTTTAAGGAACTGTGTCAAGCAGGGAGCCAAGAAAAGGAGTGTTCCCCAAGGACAATGGAGTCCTAACAGGGGAAGGAACCATGCAGTATGGGGGTTGGAGAACTAGGGGGGCTAGTGTTGGGGGAATAACAGGTTATAAGTTCATTTTTGAGCTTGTGGAATGTTTTTACATTTTGTTTAACCAGTCCTGATTCATTCACATTGAAACAACACTCTTCCTTCAGTAGAAGCCAGGTTCCCCCCTCCCCCTCCATGTTTGGCAGTTAAGAGGTCAAGGGCCCTCCCGTTCTACAGCACCACACCCGTGAGTGAAGTGATTTGTCACTGTAGTGACTCCAGGCTCCCCATGGTAGAGGCAATGACCTGATTCAGTTTTCCCTGGAAATCAGCAGCAACATGGTAGGAGTGTCCCAGGGCCCGTCCTGCAACTCCCACCACTCCTGCAGAGAAGGTGAGCTCAATACCAATTAGCATGGGAATAAAATTTTCTCATTTGCACCTATCTGCGCACAACAGCCATGCAGCCTCTTCCTTCTCATAGACGTATAGCTGCCGCATGATGACCACAGGGTACAGAAGCCAGTAACAGAGTGTTAACGCAGAGGCTAATAGTACAATTATGCTAAATAAAGTCTGGGGGTTTTGTACAGAAGGGCTTAGATGTGGTAAAGCTTGAAGAGCAGAGGACATTCGGTGGGGGGGGGGGCTAGGAGTCAAATGGGTATGGAAGGAACTTGCTCAAAGAGGGAGATGCCCTGTAGCGGGTGGTTACTGGTGGTGGTGGCTTCTTTCTCTTTCGAAGTATCATTGGTGGGGACAGCAGCAAGCAGTGTTCGGGTTAGCGAGGCACAAAAGAAACATTGACAGGCATTGGGATAAGAGGACAGGCGCAAAAGATTAGTAGCATATTGCACATACCAAGGCCAAGACAAGGTAACTTGAACCCATTTTAGTACATGGGTCTCTTGTGTGAGGATGTGGGTCTTGGTCTGTACAGGTCAGGAGGCAGGCAGAAGTTGGCGAGCTCTGTGGAAATCGGCTGTGGATATATGGAAAATCCATTGAGGTACATTCTTGCCCTGTATTCCTGTGCACCACCTATCATCCCAAGGGTCTTCTATTATGATTTTAAGTTGATTATTTTGGTTGCAAAGCATGTTAGAGGGATGGGTGCTGAGCTCCAAAATACAGGACCGATGGAAAAGAGAGGACAGGCTTTAAGGGTCTGATGGCACTGAGGGAGATTTTGGTACCAACCATTTAATAGGCGGAATGAGTTGTATATTTTTTTGGAGGGGGGGGATCCTAAAGCCAAAGAAGGGCTAAGCAGATCCCGAAGTGCTGCTGGATCTGGCTGGGACTCATCCCATGCCAGAATGTCATCCATGTAATGCTAGACATGAGAGGAGATGCTGCTCGAGCATGGAGGCCACTGCCTCCTGGAAGATTGTTGGGCTATTGGCCATTCCCTGTGGTACAACAGTCCACTTGTATCTAGTAGCTTGGCCACAGTTATTTACAGTTGGCACCGAAAATGCAAAGCATTTGCAATCATGAGGGTGTAGAGGATTGAAGAAGAAGCAGTACTTAATATCAATGGCCAGAAGGGGGATATTATCCGGTATAGCTGATGCAAGGTGGAGGCCCCGTTGAGGGGATCCCCAGATGTGCATGGTCTTGTTAATGGCCCTAAGGTCTTGGAGTAAGCACCCAGACCCTTTTTTTATTGTAAAAACGGAGGTGTTCCAAGGACTGCAGGAAGGGTGGGTATGTTTTAATTTTAGTTGCTCAGTAACCAATTGTTTTAGAGCTTGTAATTTCTCCCTTGGTAGAGGCCACTGCTCAACCCAGACAGGATTGTCGGAGATCCAATCAAGGCAGGGAGTTTGATCTACAGCAGTGTCCATTAGAATTGAGGGTGATCAGTAATAGGGCAAAGGGGGTAAAGGGTATTGCCTAAGTTGTCATCTACTGAATGTTTGCCCTCTGTGGACAGGGTTACATCAGGGAGTTCCAGGAGATCTCGGCCAAGCAGGTTGGTGGCAGTGTCGGCCACTAGAGGACGGATCCGTCCTGTGGTCCTGTCCAGGTCCTCCCATGTATCTTTGGTAATGAATGCTTGGGAGGCTCTCCCCCCCACCACCAGTAGGGGCCCAGGAAGCAACAAACAGTTGAGAGGAACTTCTTGCTGCCTAAGAATAGTTCTGTTAGCTCCAGTGTTAATGAGGCATTTAAAAGGCTTTCCACTTATTTTGAGTGTGATCACAGGATGCGTTCCCTCCAAAATACTAGTGGCCCAGAGTGTTTTAACAGTGGCCTTGTTCCCTCTTACTGTGGGGCTGAGGGTTGCCCCGCCTGGAGTTTAAAGACTTCAAAGTTTTGCCCTCCTTATCGTAGCAAGAGCAACAGTCCCACTTGCAATGGAAACCTTTTTTGCACCAGGGGCGTATAGTTTTATGAGGGTCGGACGTCTTGGGTGATGGGGCCTCCTTAGGGCACTCATGTTTCCATTGTCCCTCTTTACCAAATTTGAAACATTTTCCTCCAGGGCTCACCGCTGCGGGAAAGGCTTGTGCCAGCAAGGCAGCTTTATCTGTGGCCATTTCGATGCCCTGTGTGGCCACAATCTATCTACCATAACGCTCCTCCTTCAGCCCATGACAGGTGTGACATCACTCAGCATTCATGACATTCCCCACTATATTTTAAAGGAGGATATCCCAAGCTTCTGGGCCAAGATCCTTCTTTCTAGACTTCCTTTTGCTCTCAATATAAAGTCAGAATTGGGCTCATCAGACGCACATGAGGGATGAATCTGAGGAGAGTCCTGAGGGGTTATAATCTGGTCCCAAGCTTGGAGGGCACAAAGGCACACCTGATCATACTAACCAGGGGAAAGACCAGTCTGTTGTATGCCCATGGACCAGTTGCCCTGTCCGAATAATGTGTCCCAGTCCCAAGTTATATTGGCCTGATCTACATTCTTTGTAGTCTGCTGTATGCATTCATCCCAGTACAGGGCATCCCATTGCAAGAAAAGTGGGCGTGGCAGAGAGGAACAGCTAATGTCTGGCCAGTCTTGGGCGGGTGTTGAGGGTGGCATGGAAACTGGACAAGATGGACTTTGTCCATGGAGCGTGTCCCCATCTTCCCAACCTACCTGCCTTAACTCCTTGACTTCTCCCTCCTGACATGAATACCAATTTAAGGGCTATTTCTTGAAGCAGCCACATTAACAGGCAGGGCCTGGCAACTGGCCTCAGTATTCTTATGTCTTGCCCTACAGTTTTCCTACAGAGCTGTTGGGATATGATGAGGTCGGGAGCACTTGGGGTCATCCCAGGCTTACTGTATACTCCAGGAGGGTATTTCATAGAGAAGTGGGGGTGCAAAAGTAGGCTACTCGGGTCCAGGTCTCAGCATCATATGGGTCCCTGGAGACCATCTATGGGGCTATGTTTAGAACCTCGATCCAGAACGAGGAGGCCTCCCTTTGAGACAGCATGACCCCTCTACTCCTCAGTAATGCCCTAAGCCCACCGACCTGGGGGACCCTCTGGTGTGCAGGAGCATTTCCCGTTGATAGAGAAAGAAAGAGAAATGCCTATGTCCTAGGAGAACGTTCCCAGTGGCAAAGCCCACTGGGGATTCTACCTAGTCCATGGCACAAGCCTGACCTCAAATTCCGGAGAACTGACAACCACCTTAAGGGCTCTTAACTGCTTTGACTTGAAAAAAGAGGTGCTCAAGACCGGAGGTTATTGCTGACACCCGGTCAGGCAGTCAGCGTCCAGTCAGAAGATGCAGGGCTTTCTGCTCACACCAAAGAGTAGCCTTGGTCAGAAAGAGCCAGTTGTCCTTTGCCTTAACAGGTCCCAGGTGACAGCACAAACTGAAAGTAAAAGACAAGAAGAACCAGCGGATCCTCAGAGAGGGATGGCAAAGACTTGCCTAGCAAACATCCCTCAAAGGGGAGTACTCTCTCCTGCACGTCCTGAGAGAGCCCCACGTTGGGCGGCAGCTGTGGGGCTTCCCTTCCCTCCCCTGATCTCTCTATGATGTTCAGACCGTTGCGCTCTAGCCTCAGCCACGTTGAGCTGGGCAGGGAAGGAGGAATGAGCAGCAGCAAGTATGGTGGGAAAAGACACCTGGGAGATTGTGTTGGAGGATGGCTCATTTAATAAGCAAGGGGAAGCATTTTTATAGCCAGTTAGAGGATGAAAGGGTCTGGGTCAATGGCGGGAAGGGAAGGGTAATGGGGTGGGTTGGTGTGCAGCTTCAGAGTCATGTGCTTTCAGGAAGGCATGACGGGAATGAGGAAACAGAAAACGTTTGCAAGAACCTAATGCCTAAGGCCATGAGTGAAGGGCCATGGAGGGCAGGGGACTCCCCCTGGGTCAAAATGGCCCAACTCCTGCCAACCTCATGAAGGGGCTTCTGGGGTCTCAGGCCGTGCTCACTGTCCCAGGCAAGCACCAAGCCTCACATAAGTCCCACATAACGCCATGTGCTTCTCTCGGCTCTCCATGGTGATAGGAAGTTGTTTCCTACCTCTGTAGCCAGAACCTCTCGGTGACTGGCTTTGCATGGTTTGAATACTGGTTCTTCCCCTTTTCCTAAATAACTCAGCCATCCGAAATTAAGACACACACCCCCCCACCCCATCTTGGAGCAGTAATGCATAGAGCAAGCTACATCAGTACGTTCTCTTCCTTTCACAATTGGCTCATAATAATATCCTGTGATCATGTATGCATTGTAAAGAGGGAGAGCCACCAAGCAGGCTGGTGGAAAGAAGGCCTGAGGCCCAAATTCACTTACTCAACCTCGATCTTGGCCAAGGCTCTCTGCCCTTCTAGGCCCCTATTCCCACAGCTTTAACATGTAACCCTTGCCTTTGGGGACCAGACAAGACACCTGCAAGTATTAAGAAGCATGACAAGAAAAACTATGCTGACGGGCATGGTATTGCCCACATTTAATCCCAGCATTCGGGAAGCAGAGGCAAGAGGATCTCCCTGAGATCAAGGCATCTGGGGCTTCAGAAAGACCAAGTCTCAAAAAAAAAGGCATCAAACTATGCTATATTAGCACAGGGAAATCTCTATACAAATAAAAGATATCCAAATTAAGCAAAATTGTCATGTATTTTGGAATTATGGCCATATGTAACCCATATATGATCAAACAAGAATTTTATTTATTTATTTATTTATTTATTTATTTATTTATTTATTTATTTATTTATTTTATGTGTATGAGTGTACTGTCTGCATGTAGGTTGGTGCACCCGTGTTGTGCAATGCCCCAGAGGTCAGAAGAGGGTGTCGGATTCCCCTGGAACTGCAGTTAAAGACGGTTCTTTTTTTTTTTTTTTGTCTTTTTGAGACAGGGTCTCCCTGTAGTCCCAGCTGTCCTGGAACTCACTCTTGTATGACCATGATGGCCTCGAACTCACAAAGATACGCCCGCCTATTCTGCTTCCCCCGTGCTAGGATTAAAGACATCGAAAAAAGGCCCAACGCCCACTTTTTTTTTTTTTTTTTTGGTCTAAGACTGGTTTCTTAGACGCAAATGTGGCTGCTGGAATCAAACCAGTCCTCTGCAAGCGCAGTTCAGTGCTCTTAACCACTGAGCATCTCTCCAGCCTCACAAGAAATTTTTTTAATCTCCAAATTCTGTAATTGCTTAAAACATGGTATAGAAGCAAAGGGGTATTTTAAAGGTCATTAGCATTACTCCATTCTAGGTTAAATAGAAAATAAGTATTTTCTTCTTGAAGCACTTGTCATTTCTGTAATAGGGCTTCCACAGTCTCTAGTTTCAAAGAGCAGAGAGAGTCTAAACTTTTTCAAACTAGTATAAGAACTTTGAAAATACAACCCCCAGCTCAAGGTTCTCAAAGACTACACTGCTTAGAAAGGTCATGTCAAGTCCTTCTCCTGCAAGGCCTGCTGGCACCAACCCAATTTTTGGAGAGAAGAAAGGTTGAAAGTTAATGTAGGTAATAGTTCTTATTCCCAATAAAAGAACATAGAAAAAGATGAGTTTTATGAGTGTGTCTGGCACCGGGGTCCATACATTCAGCTACGTAGGAGACTGTGGCAGGAGACTCCAAGTTCAAGGACTAGCTTGGGCTATAGGAACTACAGGCAATGTCGTCTGGACACTTATTGATCAACTTATTTGAACTAACAACCTGTCACCCCCCATGAATGGTTGGGCTGTAGGGGTTTGGGCACCACAGCCGCAGATTGGTTTTGCACAAAGGATGCTTTATTACTCATGGCTTACCACTTATAGCTAAAAAATAAAAAAAAAAATGAGAGAAAGATCTGAGGCGACAAGTTATGGCGAGACTGCCATGACTCTGGATGGGGTGGGGGTGGCGGGGAACGGAAAGGACAAGAACGCTGAACTGAATTGGTGAAAAATAAAATAATGTATGAAAATTGCAAAAAGACCAATAAAAAGTAAATGATTAACAAAAAAAAAAAAGAAGTGAGCTCAAGTCTAGGCACCAAGGTTCCGTCTCCAAATAATGATTATAAAGAAGGCTTGGAGGCTAGGAAGATGCTTCCGTGAATAAAGTATTTGACAACAAAGCATGAAGATCAGAGTTTGGACTCCCGACCCCCACAGGAAAAGCTGGGGGCAGGTATGGTGGCCCACCTGTAGTCCTAGAGATGGGATCCCTTGGGCAAGCTGGCTCAGCTAGCTAGACTAGCTAGATTGGTAAGCTTTGGGTTCAATGAGAGACACCACTTCAGAAAATAGGTAGAGAGTAACAGGGGAAGATACCTGATGTCAACCTCTGGCCTCCACAAGTGTGCACACATGTGACTACACACACACACACGCACGCACGCACGCACACACACACACACACACACACACACACAGCTCACAATGTGGCTCAAAGGTAGTGTGCTTGCCTAGCAGGAGGTGCTAAATTAAGTCATTAGTTCAAGCTAAGCAGGATAACATATTATTTTATTATTATTTTTCCTTTAGGGCCTTACTATGTGCTCCAGGCTGACTTGAAAGTCAAACTCATTATGCAGTCAAGGGTGGCCGCAAACTCATGATCCTCTTGCCTTAGGCTCCCAAGTGCTGGGATTATAGATGTGAACCCTCCCTCCCTGCACCCCAGTGTGCCTATTCTGAGTATTTTCATGTACTCTTTGACCCACCCTCTCTTCTCCTTTGATACCTTCCCCTTGAAATTGCTTCCAGCACAGGGTCACATCCAGTCACCATGAAAACCTAGGTAAGGGATGAAGACTTTATTCGACAGTATCGTATGGTCTTCTACGTCTCAGGGCTAGATGCTTCAGGTATCTATAGCGTTGTAAGACTTTCAAGAGAAGACCTACATAACCTCTGCATGAGTATGGGGGTATGCATGTGTTCCCATATGTGTATCATAATCTACATATCTATCTAGCACACCCCCCCACACACACACACCATTCCATGAAAGACCCTTAAACAGAGGAGTTGCCTCTCCAGCCATCATGAGAAGCATGCATTCAGCCTTTGCCTGAATACCCACACAGAGTACAAAAGGCACTCAGTTCCTTATCAGCTTTTTGCATCTGGTATTGGAGCAACTTTTTTTGTTTGTCCTGAAGGCCCCAAAGACCAACACCAGCAGCCCTTATGACAGGTTTGTTTCTGTTTGTCATCATTTCCTGTTGTCACGTTATCTTCCTAATCTGAAATAGAGTTTAAGGTTGGAGCAAGCCATAGGATCAGAACACATACAATTGGGGAAATCTTTTCTCAGCAAAGGGGAGGGAGATTGTCCTGGTTTGTGTTCCATTGCTGTGACAAAACACTCTGACCAACACCAACTTGGGGAGGAAAGGGTTTATTCAGCTTACATCTCCTGGGTCACAGTTCATCACTTAGGGAGCCCAAGGTAGGAAGTCAGGGCAGGAACCTGGAGGCAGGAGCTGAAGCACAGGCCATGGAGGAATGTTGTTCACTGGCTTGCTCTCCTGGCTCATGCCCAGCCCGCCTTCTTATACAGTACACAACAACCTGCCCAGGGTGGCACCACTCTTGTGGGCTGGGCCCTCCCACACTGCTTGACAATCAAGACAATACTCCACAGGTGTGGCCACAGGCCAATCCAATGGATTCCCCAACTGAGGCTCCCTCAACCCAGGTGTGTCAAGTTGACACTAAAGCTATCCAGCACAGAGATGTATGTTCATCTATTCGTTTTCTGGGACCAGACTGCCACAAACTCGATGGCTTGAAACAGAAGTCTGTCATCTCCCAGTTGTGGAGGCCAGAAGTCCAAGATACGGCACTGTCAGCAGTGCCACGCACTCTGACAACTCTCTAGGAGGCAAGGGGGTATCAGATGTCTAGTTTGGGTATTTGTCAACAGTCCCTGGGCTGTAGATGTGTTGTTTCAGGCACATGGGCCCTCTTCTACCTATGTGGCTTCATGTTTTCTTCCCTCTGTCCATGTCTGTCTCTCTGCTCAATTGTCTCCCTTTAAGAAGAGCATCAGTCATATTGGATTAGAGCCTACCGTAATGATCTCATTTTAACTTCCTGCCTCTGTAGAGACCCTATTTCCAAATAAGGTCATATTCTGAGATACTAGTGGTTAAGATTTCAACATATCTTTGCGGGAGGGACACAATTCAACCCATATACATTTGTAGATTAGTGATATATATATGTAAAGATTTAGCCCTTGAAAAAATTCAAGAAAAGTTCTCTTGGGATTTTTTTCTGAAGAGAAGTTAATCAGGGAGCAAAGAATTTTTACCCTTTTTGTTGTTGTTCATATAATACTGAGTTTCATGTGTGTATATATGAATATATGTACATATAATCAGATAAAATAATGGTCTTTTTGAGACAGGGTCTCCCTGTAGCCCCAGCTGTCCTGGAACTCCCTCTGTAGACCAGGCTGCCCTTGAACTCACAAAGGTCCACCTGCCTCTGCCTCCCAAGTGCTAGGATTAAAGGCATGAGCCACCACACCCGGCCTATATATTTTCAATGTATATGCTATAATATGCACAAATTCAACCTATTACAAATGTATGTGTACTTACATGTTTTAACCAACTAGCAATTTCAGGAAGAAGGTACTAACCAACTCTCTGTCCTAAGTAGTTTTCTATTGCTAGGATCAGAAGCTATCATACCCAAGGTTAATCCCTGCTACATAAAAAGTACAGGAGAGAGTAATGGATAGTGATATTTACCAGTGAAATACTATACCTTAAATGGAGATGGGATTGATTGTGAAACCCTTTTGACAGCATTCAGAATGGGGAATGCCGGAGCATGAGGTTGGCCTCCCCCCTGCCCGCCCCCCTTAGTCTGGAGTGACTGTGTCACTCTGCTCTGGGGAGAAACGATGTGCAACCTGCAACTGTGCTTCCTCCTTTAGCTTCAAGAATTTTTGAGCAGCTTCAGGGAAGTTCCCATTTGCCTGATTTGCTCACTGACTCCAGCAAGACCTTTCTAGGCACCGAGTGTTCTTCAGTACTCCATGAACCGGAAGCTTCTGGTTCTCATTATGCTCTGTCCCTCAATTACCTAGACTTGTTCCTGGTTGGGCTTGGGAATTTCTTTTTTCCTTCTGTGGAAAAGCTAAATAAAGGAAGAGTTCCATTGGGTCTTCTCTTTAGAGGTCTATTCATCACAGGAGTCAGGAAAAGGGGAAGAGGCATACAAAAAGTATCTCCTCCATTTGGGATAGCAGGCATTGGAACCATTGTTCTTATGGAGTTCTCATCAGCAAGCTCAGTGGGCAAGCAGGTGGGCAGGTAGACAGGCCAGGACCCTTGGCAGGGTCCTACGTTCTCAACCTACAAAGCCTTTCCCACTACTACAGGCCTTGAACATGGTGTGGGGAACAGGTAGCCATTACAGCCTGGACAAGGAGGCACAGGGGCAGGTGATGATTTCTGGTGACCATTTATTCTTCTATTTGTGTGTGTATGTGTGTGTGTTCATATATGTGCATGGATACACATGCACATGTGTGTGCAAGTATGTGGAGGCCAGAGGTCAACATTAGGTGTCTTCTTTGACTACTCTCCAACGTATTTTTGGAGACAGAGTCTCTTAGTAAACCTCAAGCCATGTTCAGCTAAGCTTCCTAGCCAGTGAGCTCCAGGGTTCTGCTTGTTTCCGCCTCTCGCCTGCCCCCGACCTCCATAGTGCTGGGATTACAGGTACTCACCACTCCATGTGGCTTCATCCATGGGTTCTGGAGCTCAAACTCGGGTCCTCATGCTTGCATGGCAAGTACTTTATCCACTGAGCCATCTCCCCAACCCCACATTTTTTTATTCTTTCACTCAGAAAAGATTTACTAATTGCTTATTGTGCATCCAATACTGTGGTAGACCAAGTCATGTTCCTTAAAAAATTTACAGAACAGGAATTAAGGAATAAGAACATATGTTAGGGATCAGAACCACATGGCAGAGAGATTTCAGTATATATGTGCATGTGTTCATGTGCTCGCGTATGCCCACGCACATGTGGATGCATGTGTTTTTCTTCTCACAGTGTCCCAACCACAGTACAATGTTTCATTGCTTTTTACAGTATACATGCATGCCTCCCAAATTCTAGGCTCTCTAAAACTAACACCCTTCTTTTTGAGACAGGGTCTCCCAGTAGCCCAAGCTGTCCTGGAACTTCCTATGTAGACCAGGGTGTCCTTGAACTCAGAGATCTCCCTGACTCTGCCTCCCAAGTGCTGGGATTAAAGGCATGTGCCACCACACCCAGATCCCAAACAGCCTTCTTCTCCAAAGAACTTTTTCTGAACCTCTTCTACTTCTTAGGATCCAAGAGATGGTAAATAGCCCTAGTCAACGTATATACACAAGCAACAAGTGGCTGCACTCTGGATAAAGCAGACACATTATAGCCAGTCAAATCAGTTAAAAATCAATCAAAGAAGCCGGGCGTGGTGGCACATGCCTTTAATCCTAGCACTTGGGAGGCAGAAGCAGGCGGATCTTTGTGAGTTCAAGGCCAGCCTGGTCTACAGAGCAAGTTCCAGGACAGCTGGGGCTACATGGAGACCCTGTCTCAAAAAGACAAAAAAAAAAAATCAAACAAACAGCCTATTAAATAAACCATGGTTTGACTTGGACATAGGCTATCCTTAAGGGGAGATTTTATATATATATATATATCTAATATATATATATATATATATATATATATCACTTAAAATAAAACAACCTGTACCACAAGCTCCCCATTTTGAAAGGGAGCAGGGGAATGTGCCTGACTGGTTTTTGGAAGCCATCTAGAGCCTTCGTTTATTGACACAGGTGTATCAAGTTGGTGCTGAAGCCCTGGAAAGAACATCTGACCCCAGCGTCTACCCCCAGTGGTAGCACCCTGAAATCATCTGCAAGCAAACAGGCCTTTATTTGGTTTGGGCAAACCTGTAGAGACTACTAAAGGGTTAAAAATGTGGCTGGGACTGCCGGTGGAGTTGAGAGCCTCCCTCAGACACAAACCTACCTTGTCTGTATAAAATAAGACAGGGACTCTGGGGTTTTATGGCAAATGGTGTAGTTTTCTGTAAAAAAGAAATAAAAAATAAATGATTAAATTAAAATATAAACTGATTTAGGGGCATGCATGTGGGATTTTCCTTACATTTTTATGGAAATTATGAAATACATCCCTTTGTTCAACCTTAAAATTAAACCAAGTTGGCTTCTCTGCACGAAAGGGAAGGAGTTCCCATGACCTGAGATTTTCAATTTCCCCTAAAGTACAGCTTTCTGTATTTGTTTAGGAAATTGTGTTGTCAGCTAAGGCATGGTCTCCCCTTGTTTTGTGACCTTATTATGGTTTGATTTCATTTTGGACTACTCACCTTTTAGTAACCAAATTCATGACCCAATGAAAAGTTCTCTCTCTTACAAGGAGCCCGGGCTCTGATTTATTTCGCAACCTTTATTTGTGTATGAGATGAACCATGACATTTAAACTATGCTTGATAGCTTAACAGATTATAAGAACAAAACCAGATGGCCCAAACAAAAATAATGCTTTGATTGCTTTCAAATTCAACGTCAAAAATTAAAAACAGCTTTCAAAAAGCCTTGACTTTTTTCCCCAGAATGACTTTGAATCCTATAGCTATGCATGGACCTCCTGCCCCCAAATTAGAAGGATGTAAAACAAAAATTTAACAATAGCTAGTTAGGAATTCAGAAGTATTTTCTTCTTTTATCTTTTCTATATCTCTGATTTTCACCTCTGTGGTTTCTTTTACAATCAGAAAAATATATTTAACGACTGCTTTTTAGTTTAATTTGAATGGCGCCTCTCGTAAGGATTTCATCGAGGTGTTTTCCTCTATTAAGAAAATGGACATTGTTAAATGTTCGCAGTTCATAATTCTTCTTCCTCAGAAAACAGTGAATAACGTGCAGTTACTTTAACACTCGCTGTGTTTCTTGAGGTTTTCGAACAGAACTGCTCCCAAGGTCTTTAGAGTGAATGCAAGTTCCACAAAGCAGTTATTTAATTTTCTAACTCGATTTGGCATACCTTCAGTATCATTAGTATTAATCACAATTCTCACTTTCTTTGAGAGCAATGAACCAACTAATTCTTTCAAACTGGACTATAAAAGAGCATCAATTTAAAAAGCTCTCAAACCTTGAGATAGTTTGCAAGGCAAAGTTAGAGTGTGACTGCCTGAATTTCTAAACTACAGAGTTCACAGAGTATTAGGATTCTTTTTTCTGCTCTTTTCTGTACAGAAATCTTTATCCCAACTCAGATCCCTTTTTCTTCAAATAGCTGCAAGAGAACGAACCAAGTTCGTTGCAAATCAAAGCTCTGACAGTGATATTTCCCTGAGATAATTGCATGCTGTTTTGGACTTCCCATTTCCCCTCTGTTTCCCTTTGTTTTGACAACAAGATTTGGGGAAAACAATATACAAATGATAACTTTGCTGTCAGGAGTATACTGAATTTTCAAAATAAATAACTGTCGAATCAAAAAGCTTCCAGGAGCTTATGGAGTGAGTTCTTTTTCTAAACCATTCCAAAACCAGATGTGGAAATGTTTAGCTAATTCCCCTCCCCACTCTCCATGCAGAATTCATACAATGACGTTGGAGGAGATAGGGAAGCAAAAATCCCATCTGCTTTCAAGGAGATTTGTGTTAGACTTCTTTCTCATGTCGCTCACTAATGCCACAAAACTAATTTGCACTTGAGCTTTTGTCTGTTTTTTAAAAAGCTTCCTGAAGAGGCAGGCGTGCCTTTGTGAGTTCAAGGCCAGCTTGGTCTAAAGAGCGAGCTCCAGGACAGCCGAAGCTACCGGGAAACCCTGTCTTGAAAAGACAAAAAAAAAAAAGCTTCCTGAAATTGCTGGGCATGGTGGTGTGGTGCATGCCTTTAATCCCAGCATTTAGGAGGCAGAGTCAGGAAGATCTCTGTGAAATCTAAGCCACACTGTTCTACACAGCAAGTTTCAGGCCAGCTGGGGCTACAGGCAGACCCTGTCTCCCCCCCCCCCGCCCCCCAAAAAAAGAGCCTCCTGGAATTTTAAAAGGTCTGTGTTTGGACCAATATTTAGAAGCTTATTCTTTTTCCCAAGCATAGGAAAACTTAACAATAATCCCAGAATTTAGGAGATGGAGGTGGGAAGATCAGGAGTTCATGACCGCATAGCATATTGGGGGCCAGCCTGGGCTACTACATTAGACCTTGTCTCAAAAAAGAGAAGGAAGAAGGGAAGGAAGGAAATTAATTAATTAATTAATTCAGGCCTGGAGAAACGGCTCAGTGGCTGAAGTATTTACCACAATGAGGACTTGACTTCAGATCCCCAGCACTCATGTTATATAAAAATTCTAGCTTGGCAGTACATACCTATAAGCCCCGTGCAGACAGGGCAGAGACACGTGCATCCCGAAGACCTGCTGTCTATTCAGAGTAACCAAAGCAGAGAGATCCAGGTAGAGGGAGAGACTGTCTCAAAACATAATACCTGAAAGTCGACTTCTAACATACACGCACACACACACACACACACACACACAGGCATGCACTATACACATAAAACAAACTTTCTATTCTGTTCTAATTGAAACTCTGATGCCTTTGACCAATGTCCCACTTTAACCACTTAACCAGGCCTCTGATAACTACTGTTATTTATTAATAACATTATTAATAATTATTAATATTATTAATAACTTTTAGAAGACTATACAGCAGTGTATATGTTAAATAATCTGATCCAACTACATCACAATATCACATCATTCCCTGTAAGTCATTCCCCCAATATACCAATGGCCTTTGGATCCATAAGCACATTCACAAATTGAAAATATTTGAGATAAAATATTGCATCATGGGGCTGGAGAGATGGCCTAGCAGTTAAGAACACCAACTGCTCTTGCAGAGGACCCGGGTTCGATTCCCAGCATGCACATGGCAGCTGAGGACCATCTTTAACTCCAGCTCCAGGGGAATCCAATACCCTCTTCTGACCTCTGCAGCATTGCACGACATGGGTGCACAAACTTGCATGCAGACAGTACATTCATACCCATAAAATAAATTTTAAAAATATTTAAAAAAGAGTTACAACAATTAAAAAATATATTGCATTGGTGCTGAATATGTCTGAACTTTTCCTTGCCATTATTCCCTATACAGTAGTGCATAACAGCTTTTTTCATAGCATTTGCACCATATCAGGTATTATAAGTAATCTAGGGATGATTTAAAGTCTACTGGAGGGTAGAGCTAGGCTGTATGCTGTTTATATAAGAGGTGAACATCTGCAGATTTGGGTATCCCAGAGTTCATGAAAGCAGCCCACCATGGATAGCAAAAGATGACCATATATACAACTGTTATTTGCCACTTTAAATAGATATCAGTGCTTAGATTCATAAAGTAGCATTTTTAGTCACTCCAAGTAGAGAGCTTGGCATGGTGGTGTAATCCCAGCACTTGGGAGGCTGGGGTCAGATGATCATGAATTTGAGATCAAAAAAAGTGTGATGCACTCAAAAGGTCACAAGTGGTCAGGTGTTAGAGAATAAGAGACTTCGATGTACACCTCCCTGAATAGGACTCCTATATTAAAATTTACCAACCCATGGCTCAGGAACCATTGTGGAAGATGGGGCAGAAAGATTGTAAGAGCAGGTTTGGTGCATGAACATAAGGAAACAGAGGTTTTCAGAGCTCTGGGAACTTGTTCATATGAACTTGCAACAATGGTGACAGTGTGCAGAAGACCTGTGCTGGTTCAGTCAGAGAAAATCTCAGCATAGAACTGGGGAAATGGGTGGCAGGCCCCAACTGTGGGCAGAGGAACTATTGGCCACTAATTACTGTAGGGTGAGGGAGAGTAGATCATCTTTAAGGGAGTGACGACTCTAGATAGGATGACTAGACTCCAGCGCATGAACTTGCACTGAGGGACATCTGTACAAATGCTTGATCAGATAGGACTTAACATGTATGACAGAATGCATGGAATCCGGTGGGGGGAAAACTATGGGAGGACATGAGTGGGGGAGGGGTCCTAAATTTGATTAAGGTCTATTATATGAAATGCACAACAATTCAATAAAATATTTAAAAGAAAATATTATCAAATTATATATTGTAATTTCATAATAAACATGTCAAAAGTCAACAGACAAAAAAGTTAAAAATAATTAATAGTAGAGAGTTAAATGACAGCTCTTTTTTTCTCTTTTCCTTTTTGTTCTTGGTTTGTTTAGGTCAATCCATTTCATTTTTGTTTATAAGAAGGACAAAGGGCCGTATTGCTTTCACATAACTTCAGACTGCATTGGCAATCTAATTTTATTATTCCTGGTGATTGATAGAGGTAGTTCTTAAACACTTGCATTTGGATTCTTCTGAACTTAATTAAAAGAACAGCCTTGAGGCAGGCGTGGTGGCGCACGCCTTTAATCTTAGCACTCGGGAGGCAGAGGCAGGCAGAGGCAGAGGCAGCAGGCAGATCTCTGTAAGTTCGAGGCCAGCCTGGTCTATAGAATGAGTTCCAGGACAGCTGGGGCTACCAGGAGACCCAGTCTCAAAAAGACCAAAAAAAAAAAAAGAGCGGTCTTGAGTATGAGGGAAAAAATTAATAGATTTCATATTTCCAAAAGGACACATTACATAACTTGTTTGGGTTTTTGTGTATCTGTGTGGTATCCATGTATGTGTGTACATGTTTGCATATGTGTCTGTTCATACGTGTGTGTTTGTGTGTGTGTGTGTGTGTGTGTGTGTGTGTGTGTCCAGGTGGAGCCCCAAGGTTGACATGATGTATCTTCCTCTGTTACTATCCACCTTGTGTATATTGAGCCAAGGTCTCTCAGGGCACCTGAAGCTGCCATTCTGGCTAGCCTGGCTTTTTAGCATGTTCCAGGGATTCCCTGTCCCTGCTTCCTGAGCAGGAATTACAGGCAGACTACCGCATCCCCTACCCAGCTTTTTACCTGGGTTCTGGAGAAACACCAGCTTTACCCACTGAGCCATTTTCCCAATCCTAATTTCGTGGCTTTTTAATGTGAAGAATTTATCAAGAATTACTCCTTATAGGAGAATTTTGGAAGGTAAAAAATTAAGAGAAAAGGAAAAAGTCTGTTAAAGGACCTTCAGGAGAGATAGATAGATAGATAGATAGATAGATAGATAGATAGATAGATAGATAGATGATAGATAGATATAGATATAGATAGATAGATATAGATATATATATCCCGCATTTGAGAAAACAGAAAGCTACTTGTACTCTGTAACTGCAAGGAAAACAAACACTTTGCATCCAAGTGTTAGGAGAGTTTGCATGGTTCAGGACCTGATATACCCATAGTTGAACCTTGCTTGGTTAAACCAATGGATCTCAGTTCACTGAAGGAAAAATTTGCACTCAAGGCCAAATGGGGGTTCCTGTAGTACATACCCTAAGAGCTGCTTTCTCGGCCCACTCGCCTCAGCCAGAAGCTTGACAGTAGTCAGAAGATGAGCACGCCTGTCTGCATTTCTTTCTTCTCCAGTCCCTAACTGTCCCTCAGTACTGAAGATTTCTAGAGACTTGAACTGCATTTCTGTCTACATCTCTTAGACTGCTGTGTACGGTTTCAACTAGAACCGGGGACATCTTCAGTCTCGCACCCACCACAGCTCTCTACTTCATATCTCAGCCCCTTGGCCTTTTTTGCCTCTCAACCTGCTTTCAGTCCATCTTCTCTGTCCTTCTCTAGATCCTAGGCTGCTAGCACATCTCAGCTAGGTGCTAGGAAAGCCAGCTCATTTGATGAATTCACACTATGTGGTGAATGACTTACAACCGTTCCCTAGGCTCAAATAAGTGCAGCAGCATGGATTCTCTCTCTCTCTCTCTCTCTCTCTCTCTCTCTCTCTCTCTCTCTCCTCTCTACATGCTGCAGGATAAAGGAGGCTGCTGCATATTTGATAATGTGTATTCAGCTAAATGGAGCCAGTTCCATGGCCTCCAAGTGTTGGGCCCAGATTTAGCAGGCTAATTAGCAAGTACATCGTGCTCTCCTCCTAATCTCCAAGCTCTTCTCCATCAAAGTCACAGAGCCACAAACATGAATTTTATTGGCGTTCATCAAAACGTTTTCTAAGCCCACAGGTACGTTGTCTCACACATAGGCATTTTCATTTATTGTCTTTACTACACAGAAATTTGTTGCCGGCTCTAAAGAAACCAGAAGAAACAGATTCTATCTTATCCAAGTTTGGAGATTTGTGCTAAGTGATCGTGCAAAGTTGAAGAATCTAGGTATTTGATAACTTTATTTGGGCTATTCATGAGAGGGAGGAGAGGGAGGATTAGAGGAAGGGTGCTTGCGAGTGGTACAGGAAATAGATGGCTGAACCAGAACAGTTCTCAACTTAAGTCTCAGTTTGGGAGGTTGAAAACCAAAATGGAATAAAAGAAGTGTTTCCTTGGCCTATTCCAGAATCTGTGTAATAATAAGAAAGTTTAGTGGAGGTGGTGGCACACGCCTTTAATCGCAGCACTCTGGGAGGCAGATGCAGGCGGATGTCTGTGAGTTCAAGGCCAGCCTAATCTACATAGTGAGCTCCAGGCCAGCTGGGACTAAAGGGAGACCCTGTCTCAAAAATGACAGGCACACACACACACACACACACACACACACACACACACACACACACTTACTTTCCATTTGTAGTCTCACACTATTCTTGTAGGAGACAAAGATATCAGATTGGGGGCAACAACTTGCTCCCAGACAGTATCTCAGGACTAGCATTTGAATTTAGTCTTTTTGATTCTTAATCCATTGGTCAGTAAAATATACTACTTTGCTAGTTAGAAAATGTTGACTTATAGTTTTGTTAAGTCCACGACCAAAGCAAAGTAGAAAACCAAACTGTGGTAGATAGACAACAATCTGCCTAAACATTAATCTCTGCTTTGCCTTATGTAAATGCTATTTTTATTCTACCCATTTTAATGAGTCCACATATTGATGGTATGTAAAAAATGTGAATAAATAATCCATGAACCCAAAAAAAATGTCTAAAAAAATAATAAGAAGAAAGTTTCTGTTCAGGACAGGTAGGCCCAAGTTGTGACATCATGTTAAGGAAAGGAAAATGAAGGGGAGAGAAGAAAGGAAGGGGGAAGGGTTGAATGAGGGAGAGAAAGCTATTCCTAATTTAGGACAAGTTGCTTTCTTCGGATGTAGACAGTAATATGGTAGCAATGGGGTAGTTTTCCATTTCCCACAGGGCCTCAGCATAAACCATGGATCATTCCAGAGCAAGTGGCTTGTTGGCTTCACTATTGACCACCAAGGCCAGCTCATATCAGAATTTACTTGTTTTTGTTTCGCTTTGGAGGTAGAGGATGTAAGGAGATTGTGCTGGCGCTCGCGTGTGTGCGTGCGTGCGTGTGTGTGTGTGTGTGTGTGTGTGTGTGTGTGTGTGTGTGTTGCGAATCAGCCCCAGGGGTGCCATTTCAGAATAGTCAGCCAAAATAAATAAATTAAAAAAAATAAATATATTATTCCAAGAAATAAAAAAAAAAAAAGTAAGGAAAGAGTCTTTCAGAATCCTCAGCTTCTTTTTACATCCCAACACTATGAGACGGGAAGAGATCGCAAGAGCAAGGCCATTGGATCAGAAACAAAGCATTTCACCCAGACTAGTGCACTTTTCTAGTGGGCCCCCACATCGTGGCTTCCGTTCAAGAACACAGCAAATTTGTCAAGAGCAAAGGCAGAGAAAGAGCTGCACGTTTGCAACTAGGAAAGGAGGAAATCTTGGGATGCTTTTTAGCCGTGTGCAATGAATATAGTAGACACTCAATAAATATTAGCCAAAGAATGAAATCATCTATTTAGGGAATACTTAGCAGGGAACAAAAGTTAATCCCTACACTTATGCACATATATTTCCTTCCAAATTTTAGGCACTTTTTCAGTTGATTTATGTGGTTTTCCACTTGTAAAGTAAAAGCTGAATTAGACAAGATCTGATGATTCCTGCCTCCCTCATTACTGCCTTCTGATACCATGTTTTAGACACTTACTCTTGGCTTTACTTTTTTCTCCCTGCCACTCTGCTATTCTTTCAAGGGCAAAAGGCAAAAATAAACACAAAGCTGGTGAACGTAAAAGAATCTGAAGTAAAGATTTTAGAAGACAGTTGGCCAATGTGTACCAAGCAGAAAGCAAACACTTCCTTTTAAAATAGAGGACTTTCCAGTATTAATAAAAAAAAAAAAAAAGAAAAAAAAATAAAATAGAGGACTTCTTTTAAGTAGTTTTGATATGTAATAAGCATTGAAAATGTAAAATTTAAGTCAGCATGATTTGTTTGTTTGGTTGGTTGGTTTTTGAGACAGAGTCTCATTCTGTAGCCCAGGCTAGCCTGGAATTTGCTAGTAGATGATGGATTTGCATGTAGATGAGGCTGGGCTCAAATTCAAAGAAATCAGAATACTTTTTACCTGCAGTTTCTCTATTTTACAGAGTGTCCCAATGTATTAGGGAATCTTTTGTTCATAATAACCTAGGATGCTACTGACGGAGTTTGAGAAGCATTCATTTGATCACATTTAAGTGAACCACTCAGCAATATTTCAATATGTGGTTGTCAGGAATAAACTACAATTTCTCCAGATATTTTTTGTTTATTTTTATTATATTTAGTGGGGGAGGGATGCTCATCATGGTATTTCTTTTTTTGGTGTTTTCGAGACAGGGTCTCCCTATAGCCCCAGCTGTCCTGGAACTCACTCTGTAGACCAGGCTGGCCTTGAACTCACAAAGATCCACCTGCCTCTGCCTCCCAAGTGCTAGGATTAAAGGCGTGTGCCACCACGCCCGGCTCATCATCATGGTATTTCTATGGAAGGCAAAGGACAACTTGAGGGAGTCCATTTTCCCCTTATACCATGTGGGTTCTGGCGATCAAAATCAGGTCATCAGGCTTGCCAGGAAAGCACCTTTACCTGATGAACCATCTCTCCATCCCTCTTCTTAGGTTTTCAAAATTACATTTGTTTCCTAAGATAAAATGTCATAAGAGCCGGGCGTGGTGGCGCACGCCTTTAATCCTAGCACTTGGGAGGCAGAGGCAGGCGGATCTTTGTGAGTTCAAGGCCAGCCTGGTCTACACAGTGAGTTCCAGGACAGCTGGGGCTGCAGGGAGACCCTGTCTCGAAAACACCAAAAAAAAAAAAATGTCATAAGGAAGGTTTCATTTGGATAATTTATGTGACATCACAACCCTTAAGGCATAACAGGCTGCTAGCTTGAATTAAACTGTTTCCTATGTCTTGATTTAATGTCTAATGTGAAAGCTGTTTTGTTTTGGTTTCCTGTTGGGCTTATACATAACAGAATACCAATCCTAATCAGCGCAGATTCTCACTCCTCCCTCATGTGTAGAATATGTGCTTTATACCAAAACAGCATGAGAAAGCAACTTAAAGAAGCTATATGCCACCAGGCCAGGCCCGTGGAGCTCAGAGATAGAGCACTTGCCTAGCATGTGTGAAGACCTAGGTTTCATCCCAAGCTCCACCTCCAAAAAAGCATACGAAGCCATGGTAGTCATCTATAACAGAGAAGCTCAAACAATGAAATTAAATTTCAGATCTGTCTCATGTGGAAGTTTTCCTCTTCACAGTGCTTTAGGAACAGCTGTTTTTGCTTCAAAGACTCACATTTTACTTTACATAAGACATAAGCTGACCTTGTCTCTTGTGTTTTTGTGTGTTCTAGAAATCCTCACTGGATACCTTCCTGTCTCTTCTGAGGTGTTACTCGACCGGCTATAAGGATGAAAATGTTCAAGTTTCTGGGCGGGATGCTGTTCTTTACCTCCATGTTTTCTGTCTATTTGGGGCAGAATCAAATATCTGTGCTGTGCTCCACTGATTGGTTTATGGTGACTGTTCACCCCTTCATGCTGAATAGTGACGTCTATGTGCATTTTTATGAGGTGCACTTGGGCCTGGGTTGTCCCGCCAACCATGTTCACCCACATTTCTATCAGTTCACCTACCGTGTTACCGAATGTGGCATTAGAGCCAAGGCTATCTCTGAAGACATAGTTATCTATAGTTCTGAGATACACTATGCTTCCAAGGGCTCATCATCTAGATACGTGATCCCTGTGTCATGTGCTGCCCCTCAACATTCCCCCTGGCTCACTAAGCCCTTCCCTGCGAGTGCAGCTAATAATAACATGGCCGTGACCCAGAAAGGTGAGACATGCTACCCCGTGTTCAGCTTGTCACAGCTCAACCAAAGGTCCAACTGCATTTGTCCACCGTGTGTCTCCAAGCAAGACCGCTTCTAGACCACATACCACAAGGCTTGAGCAGTCATCAGGCTTCGATGATATTTCTGACAACTGGTGTGTTCACTCAAATGGCCTGATGAAAAACCCATGTCTAGATTTGGGGGCTTCTGAAAAATCTTTCTAAAATTAGTATGTAATAGTTTCTGCTATCAGTCAAGTAAATGCTATTGTAGCTCTCTTAAGAGCACTTTTGTGAAAGATCAATTCATATATGGCTGATTATAGCTTTTTTTACTATTTTTGTATCTTTTTGAATAATAAAATTCTGATGGCATTAAAATATGAGTTGGAAATTGTTATTTCATAAACGTATCTCACTTTTTCTATTGATCAGGCATTAATATAAGTGCTTTGCCAACACTGATGGCTGGGTTCTTTTCTCAAAGATGATTTCTCTCCCTTTTAGTTTGCTCCAAAATTCCTTTCCCAGCACAATCTCTTCCTCCAAATCCCCATTTCCCTTACTCTCTGCATCACTGATTTAGTCCTTAGCTATGAGTCTTCTTCCTTTGATCTACAGCTCTGTCACTTTTCATGCATGGAAAGCATAAGCTGTGCTAGTGATCTTCAAATCTGCAGATGTTAGCTTCCTGAGCCCGAGCTACATATTGGGGTGTTTTGAAGAAGTCCTCCCACGTCCACATATACGCTTGATCCATGCGACTGTCCATTAGCTTTCTCAAAGACTTGGAGCAATAGGAGTAAGTGAATAATTCAACAAGTGTTTATTATTCAATGCTGCAATGCAGATCTGGCTCTAGATAACGAGGAAATGGTGGTGAACAGAAAGCGACACAGAGAAATTGAGGTCACATAGATAGTAAACAAATAAGTAAATAAAGATAAATTAAGATAGTGCCAGATGCTATGAAGAACTTCAAACAAGATGACATAAGGGAAACTGGGGAGGTGCCAGAGATGTCAAGGATGGCTCTGAAGTCTTGCCAATTGAACTGTGACTTGAATGTGAAGAAAGGTCCTGTCCTAGGATGATCTGGACAGGAAACATTCCAATAGTAAAACCATCTCATTTAATCCTCACTATAACCTTAAGAGAGAAGTAGTCTTCTTGCATCCATTTTATATATAAGGAAATTATATTTGGAAGGAAAAGACAGATTCCTGCAAGTTTGGACTAATCTTGTCTAGACGGACTCTGTCTCAACCCCTCCCACCCACACCCCACACACACACAAAATGAAACTGAGGCATGGAATGATTAAGAAAGTAGCTCAAGGCCACACACCTACTAAAAGAAGCAGACTCTTTCAAAACATTATGGTGTACATCAAAAGCATAAAAATCTCTTTAGGAAAAAAAATAAAAATAAATAAAAAATTACAAAAAAAAAAAAAAAA
>VZQC01012738.1:949952-983781 GCA_009823505.1 Rhizomys pruinosus | reverse complement strand
TTTTTTTGTCTTTTTGAGACAGGGTCTCCCTTTAGTCCCAGCTGTCCTGGAGCTCACTCTGTAGACCAGGCTGGCCTTGAACTCACAGAGATCCACCTGCCTCTGCCTCCTGAGTGCTGGGATTAAAGGCATGAGCCACCATGCCTGGCTAGTCTTTCTTCTAAATTCATTTTTAAAGAAACAATGTTTTAGCACCATGTTTGTCCAATAAAATTGGTGAAGGGCTTCAACAGATGTGCAGGTATTAGAAATGGAATCATCAAGAAAGAAAATATAATAGCCGAAGAGATCTAGTGATTCCTTTCAATATCTCTTGGCTCTTGAGAAAAGCCAGCTAATAATCCCTGGGGGCAGGCCATCCGTGCAACAAAAGTCTTTTACAGTTATCAGATGTATCAATCACTACATTAGATGTTAGGGCTTCCGTAACTAGCAAAATTATCACAGTCTAATGTGGTGGTACCAATCAAAGATGCCTACAGATTTAGAGGCTAGAGAGCGTAGTCCAGCCCAGAGAATGGGCCTGGGCAAAGACAGGAGGACTGGCTGAGGTTATTGGGCAAAGTGCAGGTAAAGCAATATAATGGAGACAGAAGGGACAGATGATGGTGGCAAGCAATGAAAAGGGTAAGACAGGCATCCAAGACAATAGAAATGAGCAGAGATGGACAGTGAATAATGACTTGTGAAATGACCCAGAGAAGAGCAAGAGCAGGGTGAACATCAGTCACCAGGGCAATGATAAATCAAGATGGAGTAAGCCTAAGACTATGGAATTGGAGGTGATTGAGGAAGAGCTCATATCAAAGTTGGAATTTCACTGAGTGAAGATGGAAAAGGGCATTCCAGGCAAAGAGAATGGCAGAACAGGCAAAGAAAAGTGACTCTCCTTCCCATAGCAGCCATCAGCCGGCAATAGCTCCTCAGAAAGGAGTAAGACATGGTGAGCCCCTCCCCATTTCATGCGGGAATTTTGTCTGGCTTGCTATTGCATAGGTCTTCTGCATGCAGTCAAAGCCACTGTGAGTTATTATATGCAGTAATCCTGTTGTTTCTAGAAAACACCCATGCTCCAGTGGATGGCCTTACATTCACATACTAGAAACACTAAATGAACTCAATTCTCATTCACATACTAGAAACACTAAATGGACTCTGTTGTTTTTTTTTTTTTTTTAAAGAACACATAGAGTTGGGAGCAAAAAGTGTTGGAGGTAGGTATGAGAGAAAGTGGGGGGAGGCAAGAGGGGTAAATATGATCCAAACAAACCGTATACATGTATAAGATTCTGAAACCACTAACAAAAGAAAAAAGCAAGTGTGCAAAGAAACAATGGTCAATCAGTAATCAAATTTTGCATGAACTGGCATTCCAGCATAATGAAGCAAGATTTTAAAAATTCAATAGCGGAGGCTGGGCACGGAGCTCAGTTGGTAGAATTCTTGCCTAGCATACACGAAGCCCTGGGTTCATTCCCTAGTACCACATAAACCCAGAGTGATGCCAGGTACCTCCAATCCCAGCACTCAGGAGGTAGAGGCCAGAGGATCAGAAGTTCAAGGTCATCGTCAGCTGCACAGGGAGTTTAAGCCCAAACTGCAATAGATGAGATCCTGTCTCAAAAAAGTGAAATCAAATAAAATTCAACAGTCATTTCATCTGCACTTGTGGGCATATCTTTACTCGCTAAAAGCGTATTTCAATTATTTTCGGTATGTCTGTGATCTTCTCTGCTCCTGTGACCTAATGAAGTCTGTCTTCTGTTTGTTCGTTTGCGTGTTTGTGTTTGTTTGTTTGTTTGTTTGTTGAAAGTATCCACTAGGTGCTCAATCCAGTGGACTGGTACTAAGGACAGGTCTAATAAAGGAAACATTCTGAAGATGGGAAGATCAAAATATCTAAACAAAACTACATTTAAAGCATTGTGGATATATGCATGAGAGATGGGGGACGCAGGGGGGACAGAGACTACTGTATGCACTCATTTCTGGGTTCAGGGGATGCTCACACCTGCACACAGGCACAGGCCAGAGTAAGACATAGAGTGTCCTGTTCTATCACTGTCCATCTTACTCCCTTGAGACAAGCTTTATCAGTGAACTTGGAGCTATGCTGACAGCCAGCAAGCGCCAGCTATCCCCCTGTCTCCTCTCCCCACAATGCTGGGGTCTTGGCTGGCTTTTCATATGGATGGTTGAGATTTGCCCTCAGGTCCTCCTGCTTGAGCTGCAAGTCCTCTTACCCAGTGAGCCATCTCCCCAGCCCCCAAATGACGTTTTAATTTTTTTTTCCCCAAATGACATTTTTAAACCCGGGTACAGGGAACCCTTCCGGTGTCTCAGAAAGCAGATACAGCAGGGTCAAAAGTTTAAAGCCATCAGTTTAAAGCCTGGCTGAGCTACATGAGACGCATTTCAAAACAAAACCCTGCTTTAAAAAAAAAGGATTATTTTATTATTTGTGTTTGTGTGTGTGTGTGAGTGTGTGTGTGTGTGTACATGCATGCAGGTGTCTGTCCCAAGGCCAGAAGAGGGCATTGGATCCACAGGTGCTGGAGTTCCAGGAGGTTTTGAACTGCCTGACATAGGGCTGGGAACCAAACCTGGGTCCTCTGCAAGAGCAGCCATCTCTCCAGCCCCTAAACCCTGCTGTTTTTTTTTTTTTTTTTTGTCTTTTCATGACAGGGTCTCCCTGTAGCTCTGACTGTCCTGGAACTCACTCTGTAGACCAGGCTGGCCTTGAACTCACAGAGATCTGCCTGCTTCTGCCTCCCGAGTGCTAGGATTAAAGGCGTGCGCCTCCATGCCCGGCTTAAACCCTGCATTTTTAATCGCCCTTTGAAACATCATTCCAAGGAAATGTTTTCCTCCTTTATTGTGGTAATGTTTGGTTCATCTTCAAGGTGACATGATTTATAAAACTTTGTAACATGGTGTTCAGCTGGTTTGCAGTAATGTTAATAAAATGCTTTTGGCTGCCATGGAAGGGAGTGGGCATGCTCACCTTTCAGTTTCTAAAGATGCCAAAAATGTCTCTAACCATTTGTTAGGACCATTGCTTGTCATATATTTAAAAATCAGAGCTGTAGGGGCTGGAGAGATAGCCTAGCGGTTAAGAACACCAACTGCTCTTGCAGAGGACCCGGGTTCGATCCCCAGCACCCACATGGTGGCTAAGAACCGTCTGTAACTCCAATTCCAGGAGAACTCCAGTTCCAGGGGAATCTGACACCCTCTTCTGACCTCCGCGGCATTGCACGACACGGATGCACAGACCTACATGCAGACAGAACATTCATACACATGCAAAAATAAAATTAAAAAAATAAAATAAAATAAAAATCAGAGCTGTAATGAGATGTTTCACCCATAAATGAGACATACACAGAGTGATGATGTTAAATTTGTTGTTAGACTGAGATGTGGAACTAAATTGCTGCATGAGGTCCTGGGTTCAGTCTCCACCACACACAAAAAAAATGCTGTTGGAGTTTGAAAATAGCGAACCCTATTTTTATTTTTATGTTTTTATTTTTTGGTTTGCCTTTTTTTTGAGACAGGGTCTAACTATGTAACCCCAGCTGGCCTGGAACTTGCTATATAGACCAGGCTGGCCTCCATCTTACAGAGATCTGACTGCTTCTGCCTCCCAAATGCTGGGATTAAAGACATGGACCACCACACTGGAGCAAATTCTATTTTTAAAATATTTATTGGGGCTGGAGAGATGGCCTAGCAGTTAAGAGCACCGACAGCTCTTGCAGAGGACCAGGGTTCTATCCCCAGCACCCACAAAGTGGCAGAGAACCATCTTTAACTCCAGTTCCAGGGGAATCCGACACCGTCTTCTGACCTCCGCGGCATTGCACCACACGGGTGCACAGACCTACATGCAGACAGTACATTTAAACATATACAAAAATAAATAAAATTTAAAAATATATATTTATTTACTTATTCTTTCACCAAACATTTTAATTGTGTAAAGTATATATGTAAATTTTAAGGGCAAACATCTTATCCTTAATTTAAAAATGCATAACCTATTTTTTAGAAAATTACCACATTTTATTTATTTATTATGCCTGTATGCACATATGTATGCCACAGCACGTATGAGGAGGTCAGAGGACAGGTTTTGCCAAGTCAATTCTCCCCTGCCACCAAGTAAGTTCCAGGGCTCAAACTCAGGCCATCAGGCTTGGCAGCAAAGACCTTTACCCTCTGAACCATCTCACAGGCCCTATAACCCATTTTTAGGGTGTATATAAAATATTCCCCTTCTCTTTCCTTCTACCAGAAGTGCAAATCTGGCCAAACATAAAGTGTTCAACACACACACACACACACACACACACACACACACGTTATCAAGGGATAAATGTTTATTGTGAGAGGGCTAAATTTCACAATGTCTGTTAGTTCTAATTAGTGTTAATTCCTATGACAGATCTCTACAATGTCCTGTTTAAATTATAATTATAGTTGTTTATTTTCAGAGAGAGAGAGAATGAATTTCGGTCCTATGCTTTTCTACAACTTTTTCAGCAGAAAACAAATGAAGCCAAATTTTAGCTTCTAAACTTACCTTAGCTATTCAATCACAAAACCTTTTGCATTAGTTAGCAGTTGCTGAATAACAAAGCCTTGCCAAACACCAAGCCCTTATTGTCTCCCTGATAGTGTGAGTCAGGGATTTAGCCAGGGACTAAGAGCTAAGAGCTGGGGTCAAGCTGTGCGGGGCAATTCTAGACACCCTGACCCTTATTTGGAGCTGCAGAATCCACTTCTAAGATCACCTAAGTCATTGCTGGCAGGAGCCCTCTGCTTCTGTCTTGAGGATTTCTCCTTAGGCTGTCCAAGTGTCCTAGGATGTCCTCATATGACAGCTGATGAAGGAAAAGAAGGGATGGCAAAGTGTCCAAGTTGGAACTCAATTCCCAATCTCAGAAGTGACATTCCATCACTTCTGCAATATTCCGCTTGTTAGCAGAGTCTCTAGGTCCTGTCCACAGAGCAAAGAAGGGAATACATAAAGCTAGAGATAATATATATATATATATATATATATATATATTATGCCATTTTATATAATAGTCTTGAATGGCTAAAGGTTTTGCCATAGGCAGCGGGTAGGATGCTAGAATTAATCTCTCTTGTGGATTAGGCACTGAACAATTAATCTCTCTTGTGGATTAGGCACTGAACAATGACACTAATACATTTGTATGCATATGTACATTCACGTGTATACATATATGGAAATATGTCATGTATGTTTTCCTATATTACCCTGTATCTAAGGATAAAAGGCTGGGGGCTTTTCTTATTGACCCGTATATGAGTGCTAACACCATGCTCCCCAGTGCTACTTCAGATGTTACCTTTATCCGTATACAATCAGCATCTACCTAGTTTGGCCAGTCCCATAGCTCATGACACTTACCTGAAGACTGAGCCATGAAACCAAAGTATCTCAGAGTTAGTTATTCAACACTGGAAGCTGAGAGGGGCTGATATGGTATGGTGGGAGTGCAGGTGTCCAGAAAGGAAGTGGGACACTTGCCATTGCCACATGATTTGTCAGCATTTATTCCCAGCATTTCTTAATAGACTTTCTCTGACAGGCAAAGGGGAATTGCTCTGACACAGAGGAGCAAACACTAATACTAGTTCTTCAACATAAAATACATGAAAAGATTCCTTGCTACCTGGGCAGAAACACAGCATTCAAAGGCAGTTACGTGGTACAGTTATTGAAAGGAATATGGAAATTACCCAGTTTATTGTGAATGTTTTTTTATGTTATTTATTTTTTTATGTGCATGCAAGTTTGTGCACCCGTGTCGTGCAATGCCGAGGAGGTCAGAAGAGGGTGTTGGATTCCCCTGGAACTGAGTTAAAGACAGTTTTCAGTCACCATGTGGGTGCTGGGGATCGAACCTGGGTCCTCTGCAAGAGCAGTCGGCTCTCTTAACCCCGCTAGGCCATCTCTCCAGCCCGAAAATGTTCTTTTTTTTGTTTGTTTCTTTTTTGTTTTTTGGTCTTTTCGAGACAGGGTCTCCCTGTAGCCCCACCTGGCCTGGAACTCACTCTGTACACCAGGTTGGCCTTGAAATCACAAAGATCCGCCTGCCTCTGCCTCCCAAGTGCTAGGATTAAAGGCGTGCACCACCATGCTCGGTTCCCTGAATGTTCTTTTAACTTTATCACATGCCATACTAATACAAATGGTTACTTTGCAAATTAGTTTAAAATTTTGACTTTCAGCCAAATGCCTATTTATTTTGAGTCTGGCGCCTTATACCACTCGACCATCCTGACGCCCGTTTTATTTTGAAAGTTGACTTTGGCGGTTGAGAGCACCGACTGCTCTTGCAGAGGACCCGGGTTTGATCCCCAGCACCCACATGGCGGCTGAGAACCATCTGTAACTCCAATTCCAGGAGAACTCCAGCTCCAGGGGAGTCCGGCGCCCTCTTCTGACCTCCGCGGCGTTGCACGACACGGGTGCACTGACCAGCATGCAGACAGTACATTCATACACATAAATAAAGAAATTTAAAAAAAAATTGAAAGTTGACTATGGTGGTACATGGCTGTGATTCCAGCCCTTGGGAGGCTTAAGGCAGGAGAAGTATGAGTTTGAGGTCAGCCTGGACTACTGAGGAAGACCTTGTCCCAAAACAAAGAAAAAGACAAAAAAAGTATTTTAAGCTCTGCCTACAATTCTATCACATACCTCATTTTTTTAAATCTTTAGAGGTTAATGCAGGAGGATGTTGTAATCTCAAAGCCAGCTTGCACTACAGTGTGAGACCCCGTCTCAAAAAAAGGAAGTTTATTTTCCAAGTGATATTCAAGCACATTAGTTCAATTTTTTTCTTGTAAAATTTAAAAACTATGTTTGTTTATGTTTTCTTTATTTCTATGGGGGGTTGCTCATGTGTCGAGGTTTGCATGTGGGGTCATTGGACACCTTGCTGGAGTCAGTTCTCTATTTCCAGCAAGTGGGCCTGGGACCAAACTTTGGTCCTCAGGTTGGGTGTCTGGACTGAGCAATCTCACCAGCTCCATTCCATTTTCTAAACTGCATTTCCATGACAAAACAGAAACCGAGTCCAGAATAGGGAGCAATGGAACAGGTCTTAAAGCCACAGTGAAGCTGGTTGCTTTGAGGTCAGAGAAACTGCAGCCCACCCCACAGGCAAAGTCAGGTCAGTTTAGGAACAAACTGACCCCAAAATAAGCGTCCATATCATTCCTACACCGACTCCCTGGAATAATTTACAGTCTACAATCAAAATAAAAGAAACGCAGGGTTGAGGATATAGCTCACTTGGCAGAGTACTTGCCTGGCATTCATGGAGTCCTGATTTGAGCCACAGTACCACACCCACCAGGTGTGGCAGTGCATGAGTGTAAGCCCAGCGCATTTCAAGTAGAGGCCAGAGGATCAGAAATCCAAGATTATCCTCAGCTACACAGAGAGTTCAAAGCCAGCCTGGGCGAGCTGAAACCATCTCAAAGAGAAAACAACTCTCTGAAACTCTTACAATGTTTTAAATTAAATATATGGACATTTCATATAGAACATCTTGATCATCTTTATATCTCCTTCCCTATTGGCACTATCCCAAACCTCTCCCACCCACCCCCCCCAACACACACCACTAGATTTCATGCATTCTGTCTTTGATGTTAAGGTCTACAAAGCCAAGTAAGTGTCCTTCTTAAAGAGAGGGACTCTAGATAGGTTGACTAGATCTCAGTGGATGAACTTGCACTGAGGGACTAATAATTCTCATTTACATTTCATGTTCAATAATTTGTATGGATTTTTTTCTTTTGTGGTGCTGGGGATGAAATATATGCTTAAGCAAGTGCTCTACCATTGAGCTACATCCCCAGCCTTTGGTTTCATGGTTAATTTGCTTAATGATTGCTCCACTCTGGGAGACTCATCCTCTACTAATGATAGATATGCCTACACCCTGAAGAAGTTGGGATGATGGGAGTACAGCAATATGTGAGGGTGACCTAGCTCGCCCAAATGGTTTTCAGTGTTGTTTTAATTTCATGAAAATCTTTAATGACAATATTTTCTTTTTCTTTTTTTATCTTTTTGAGACACTATCTCCCTGTAGACCCAGCTGGCCTGGAACTCACTCTGTAGACCAGGCTGGCCTTGAACTCATAGAGATCCACCTGCCTCTGCCTCTCGAGTGCTGGGATTAAAGGTGTGTGCCATGATGCCCGGCATAAAGACAATATTTTCAAGCTGCCTGTGACAATGAACACTGTCTAGTTGGAAAGCCATGCCACTACCAAAACAGTGAGTCTCAGACTAAAAGGGGTGTATTGTCAACACTGCTCCTCCAAATCAGCATGGGATAGTAGGTTGCTGGAGTCCATTCTTGATTCTTTTTGCCTGATATTGACTGGCACTTTAAAACATCATTTTAACGCATTCATTGATTAACTTGAATGAAAATCAAGTTCTAGTCAGGACTTTCGCTGTTCTTGTATGGGGGAGGGGGAAGAGGAGGATGAGTAGAAGACAAGGTAGGAAGGAGAGAAAGGGGGGGGGTGTCTTAGTTACTTTTTTGTTGCTGTGATTAAAATACCCTGGCAGAAGTGGTTCAAATAAGAAAGGATATGCTGGAGAGATGGCTCCATGTTTAAAAGCATCTGCTGCTATTCCAGATGACCTGAGTTGGGTTCAAAAAATCCATATAAAGCATCTTGCAACCACCTATAACTCTAGTTCCTGGGGATCAGACTCCCTTTTCTGGCCTCCGTGAGTACCCACACAACTATGACATACAGACACACATACACATAAAATAAAATATATTTTTTGTCTTTTTGAGACAGGGTCTCCTTATAGCCCCAGCTGGCCTGGAACCCACTCTGTAGACCAGGCTGGCCTTGAACTCACAGAGATCCGCCTGCCTCTGCCTCCCGAGTGCTGGGATTAAAGGCATGCACCACCATGCCTGGCACTAAAATAAAATATTTTTTAAAGAGAGAGAGTTTCTTATGGCTCACAATTCAAGAGTTCAGTCCACCATGTCCAGAAAGTCACAGTGACATGTATATGAGGCCACTGTGAGAATCACATCCACAGTCTAAGTCACACTGACTTGAAGCCCATGGAATGATGTTGTCCACAGTTAAAGTGAGTCTTCCCACCTTAACTAATCTAATCTAGATAATTCTTCGTAAGTGTGCCGGGAGGCTTGTCTCCTAAGTGATTATAGATTTTGTCAAGTTGACAATCAATGTTAACCAGCACATGAAGGCATGTAACACATATCCTGATATACAGTCACCATACAGCAGTACTATTTTTCTCTTCCCAAGTAAACAAATTTTCTCATATATAATAAAGACTGAGACATCCTGATTAATACAGGTGTAGGCTTTACAACATTTGTACGTCACAGGGTTATCATTTAGGTTAAATGAATCTGTTCAAAAGACTCTTTTTCATATCCCATGCACCTATACAAAGTCATTTAAAGGCTCTATCTTATCCTACAACTAAAACTAAATTTTTTTCTTTCAGGACTGGGCATCTAACTGAGTTTGTAGAATACTTGCCTAGCATACATGAAGTCCCCAGTTCAATTCTCAGCCCAGCATGAATCGGGTATTGTGGGGTGTACCTATAATCCCAGCACTCTGGAGACTGAGGAAGGAGGATCAGAAGTTCAAGATGATCCTCAGCTAAAAGTAAATTCAAGGCCAACTTGGGCTATACAAGACCCTGTCTCAAAAAAAATGTCCTCTGCCTCCTTCCAGCCCCCATCTGACCTCCCTCTACTGCAGAGCATTCTGTAACTCTTTTCCTAATAGCAATCCTCTACTCAGTTAAGTCTATCTCCTTTTAGCTCTGAAAACAGTTTCTCCCATTCCATCCAAATTCTCATTTCTCTACAAGGTTCATCTTGAAATGTACAAGTGCAAATAACAGTGGTAGGCTTTCAGGAGAAAATTTACAGTACTGAGGAACTAAATTAAAATAAATTAATTCCATATTATTTGGGGAAATGTGTTCCAAGTACCAGTCCCCCATGGACATCTATTAAGCCAACATGGTTGGATCTGAGTTAAATAAATACTCCATCCACAGTAAGGGCATGGAGCCTTATGTTTGCCATTCTCTTTAACACCAACAAGACACCTTTGTGCATTCTCTGTTCCTCTTTGTCCCAGGTATATGCTCTTTTTTATTTAAAGAAAAAATTTACTGAAGATATGAAAAACAACTCCTTTATAAGATTTACTTCCCCCATAAAAGTGTAGCTATACAGTGCATTGCATCTATGATGTTAAAATGTGCATTCGATACAAATACAAAAACCATGAAACAGCCGGGCGTGGTGGCACACGCCTTTAATCCTAGCACTCGGGAGGCAGAGGCAGGTGGATCTTTGTGAGTTCAAGGCCAGCCTGGTCTACAGAGTGAGTTCCAGGACAGCTGGGGCTACAGGGAAACCCTGTCTCGAAAAGACCAAAAAAAAACATGAAACAAGCCACCATTCTTCAATGACTGAGCAAAGACAAAATGCTTAGGCAACAACTTGGATGGTTTGAAAAAGATGAGTTCTGGGCTGGAGAGATGGCCTAGCGGTTAAGAGCGCCGACTGCTCTTACAGAGGACCCAGGTTCGATCCCCAGCACCCACACGGCGGCCGAGAACCGTCTGAAACTCCAATTCCAGGAGAATTCCAGTTCCAGGGGAATCCGATGCCGTCTTCTGACCTCCGTGGCATTGCACAACATGGGTGCACAAACCTGCATGCAGACAGTACATTCATACACATAGAAAATAAATAAATAAAATTAAAAAAAAAAAAAGAAAAAAGAAAAAGATGAGTTCTTTAAGTACCATTTAAAAAAAAACAAACAAACAGCCGGGTGTGGTGGCGCACACCTTTAATCCTAGCAATCAGGAGGCAGAAGCAGGCGGATCTTTGTGAGTTCAAGGCCAGCCTGGTCTACAGAGTGAGTTCCAGGACAGCCAGGGCTACAGGGAGACCCTGTCTCGAAAAGACAAAAAAATTAAAGCACACATGGATGAGTGTTCAGGTATTTACAATTATATATAATTGAACCTTTGGCTCTTTTAACAAATACATACTAGACACCAACTGAGGCAAGTTAGTACCCAAAGTGCTAAGAAGATAACGGGAATAAGACATACCCCTACCCTACCCTCTTGAAGCTTTCTGTCTGCAAAGCCAGTGTCAGAATCAAATACCATGACAACGGAGGCTAAAGCCCACCCAGGAAAGCTTCCAGAAGCATGTGGCTTTGGTGCTGGGCCTTGAAGAATGGATGACAAAATGTGAAGAACAGGTGTCCTAACACAAAAGTGTGAAGAAAGTGCTGCTAAAGGGTAAGAGGCACACCCATGGGGTGGATTGGAACCGAGTTGGACAGGGCTTGGAATGCCACATTCTGAAGGGAAGCTTTTCAACTATGTGGTTTTGTGCAAGTGACTAATAAGACTAGAATTGTGTTTTCCAGTAAGAATTCAAGAGACTACTGAAAGAGGAGCAGAATTTAAGTTAGATATCACTGGGTTGGTGTGAAAAGGTCATTTTGATGATTTAATGATGGCATCCTGAGGGTCTGAACTTGAGGACAGACCTTAGAATGGATGGGAAAGTTAAGACCAGAAAGATAGCTCAGTGGTTAAGGGCACTGGCTGGTCTTGCAGAGGACCTGGGTTCAGTTTCCAGCACCCACATGGTGGATAAAAACTGTCCATAACTCCAGTTCTGGAGGATCTGATGCTCTTCCGTCCTCTGTGGGCATTGTACAACATGGGTACACTTGCATATGTGCAGGTAAAACACTCATACACACAAAATAAAAACAAATAAAATTTAAAATTTAAAGAATGGATGAGGAATTCTTCTCTCTCTCTCTCTCTTTCACTTGTTCACCTTCTTTCTTTCTCTTGTGTTGCCCCCTGCTCTGCTTCTTGGTCCTGTGCTTTCTCTTCCCTGCCTAGTCCTCAGCCATCCTGGGAGGTCTGTGTATAAGGAGCTGCTGAGCTCTGGGTTTAGACAAATGCTGACATGAACTGTGTCCAAGCTGGGTGTAGTGGTACATGCCTGTAATCCCAGCACTTGGGAGGGTGGAGCTGAAAGATCAGCCCTTGGAGGCCAGCCTAGGTTACATGAGGCATTGTCGAGAAAACCAACCACCAACAACAAAAAACCTGGTTCCTTTCTCATGCCAATAGATTGGGTTTACTCTGGTCACTGACCACCTCCAACAAACTCAGTTGTCAGTCAAGTAATTATTTTAAGAGGTGAAGATAGGGGCTGGAGAGATGGCTCAGAGGTTAAGAGCACCGACTGCTCTTGCAGAGGACCCAGGTTTGATTCCCAGCACCCACATGGTGGCTAAGAACCATCTTTAACTCCAGTTCAAGGGAATCCGACACCCTCTTCTGACCTCCGCAGCATTGCACGACAGGGGTGCACCTACCTACATGCAGACAGTACACTCACACACATAAAAAAAATAATAAATAAAATAAAAAATAAAAAAAGAGGTGAAGATATAGTTTAGTGGCATAATGCTTATCTAGCATGCACAAGGTCCTGCCTGAGTTCAATCTTCACTGCAAAAAGAGAATTCTTTTTAGAGACAGGATGTAAAAGAAATGATATATTCCAGTAAACCAAGAAACAAAGATAGCATCCTTCAGCAGCTGTCTGTCCACTTCCTGTTGTCTCTTCTTCCTTGTCTTCCCTCTCATAAGTAAGATAAAATTTGTCCCCAGGAGCATTTTCGCTATGGAGCCAGGCCCTGAAAGTGATGTCATTCAGATTTACCAGAGCATTGGCCTTTTTTTTTTTTTTTTTTTTTTTTTAAAATTTTTCAATCTTTTTTTTGCCCTTTTTTTTTTTTTTTTTTTTTAAAAAGCCAGGCATGGTGGCGCATGCCTTTAAATTTTTTTTTTTTATTTTATTTATTTCGGTATGTATATCAATGTACTGTCTGCATGCAGGTTTGTGCACCCGTGTCGTGCAATGCCGCGGAGGTCAGAAGAGGGTCTCGGATTCCCCTGGAACTGGAGTTCTCCTGGAACTGGAGTTTCAGACGGCTCTCGGCCGCCATGTGGGTGATGGGGATCGAACCCGGGTCCTCTGCAAGAGCGGTCGGCGCTCTTAACCGCTAGGCCATCTCTCCAGCCCCTCTTCTCCTTTTCATAATTAGATGACATGCCAGGAAAGTGGGAGAAGTGTCAAGTTAGAAACCTACTGCCATCTTTTGTATGCACACAAGTCCCTGTCATTACACTTGGTCAGTTCACACACATAGGGCCAGCCACAGTATCAAGGGACACTGAGACCTTCCTCCATTCCTTTTACCGTGGCCCTTCTTTGTGTGAAGATCACTCCGTTCTGTCATCTGAAACAGTTTTTGATTTAATGGGCGGAAATCCAGGAGTAATTAAGACAGTAAGAGAGCACACCCAAAAAGAAAAACATACCTAATGTTTAAATAAAAGATCCTAAAAGCATTCAAAGCAGCAAGTGTGTGCGTACTTTGGGGCAGGAAAAGAGATCTGGAGATCAAAAAAACCCAAGCATCAGTGACTTACTAAGCTCCTCTTTGGCAGAAAGGGGAAAATGTACTAATTCATTCTACATTTTTCTGGTGAGGTCATGGTGGTGGGAGAAGTCACGATTTAAACATTTCCCTCAAGTTCTAAGGTTTTCAAGGCACTATTTTTAAAAATCATACATAAACTAATTTTGTAAAGTAAAATAAAAATTCCCAACCTGCACTATCTTTTCGGTTTAATCTGATAGTTAGGCAAGCGTTGTTACGCAGTTACTGGTCTCTTTTAGCCTTTGCTTGAACTCTGAAAAAAACAAAAAGCTTTCCGAATAGCACAGTGGACACTTCATAACACCATTCCAGTTGTTTTCTTTCTGTTAAATCTGTAACTGTATCCTGATTTTATCTCTCTGAAGACTTCTGTACATTTGCAACCTAAGGAAAGTTTTGTTTCTCCAACTCAAGGCCTTCACCAAAAAAAAAGCCCATTAATCATAAAAAGCATGTTTTTTAATATTAAAAAATCCTGATTTCTAGAAATATTTTTGTAATTAAAAAGTTTTGATTTAATTTGGTTCTCTAATATAGATTTCCAAAGACCCATTCACAATTGTTTCCAAAAGACATTTTCCCCAAAATTATTCCAAATACCTTGGGTGTGCATAATAGCACGGGTTGAATATCTCCAGTCTAAGGCTGATTTATTTTTCTCAACTGCACC
Organism: Rhizomys pruinosus; assembly: GCA_009823505.1. Taxonomy (NCBI): domain Eukaryota; kingdom Metazoa; phylum Chordata; class Mammalia; order Rodentia; family Spalacidae; genus Rhizomys; species Rhizomys pruinosus. Next base: position 969,467 of record VZQC01012738.1, on the reverse strand, counting down.
TTAAGACCCTTCTAACTGCTGCTGAAATGTCTCCACCCTGGCTGCCTATAATTATTTCTTATCAAGGTAATTTCTGAATGTTACATGGAGAAAACTGAAAGAAAAATGTGTTATTTTAAATAAAATACCTGCTTTAAAACAGTATTTTAGAGACGGGGGAGGGGGGACAGTACCATAATGTGCATTTCTTTTCTGGTTCCTACTTGCTGGGTGAGAAATTGCCTGACTCCCCAGGTGGAGGCTCGCTAATGTTCTGTTCAGCTGTGTCCCCCTTTTAATTCCAGAATTACCCGAGGCCACTTTTTAGGGTGATTTTTATCCCGTGAATTTTCTTAAGTTGAGAAGGGTGTCATAAAGAAGTCATTTGCTTCAGAGGCCCTAAGAAAATCCTTGAGACACCATCTTTGAAAAATATTTGAAGATTGTTCACTTGAGTAAATACTTAAGCCTGCCCTCCCGCGCTTTCTTGGGCTACTAGCCATATTACTCACCCTCAAAGAATTCATCAATATTCAACTGGCCCTCTTAATATGCTGATGTAGCAAAAGGAGTTTAATAAAGAAAGCTGTTGCCATTTTTCTTCAGAGGACGTGTCACAAATTCAACTTTCATCGTACAGAGCTGGTATCTTCTGGAATTTAGGTAGGGAAATGAATGCTTTAGGCGCACTGCAACCCAAACAAAATTGACCCACCAAGGCGAGCTTTAAAAACCCAAAGAAAGCCTTTCATCCCAAGGACACTGTATTTACACGCTTGTTCGGTCACGTCTGACAGCCCAGCAAACTTTCAGTCCTGTCTACCAAGAGTTTTGAAGATATTAAGAAACATTGCTGCTCCTACTAAATAGTTTCTAGTGCCCACCGAAACTATTCACATTATCTGCCTTTTTAAAACCTTTCCTGAAAAGAGAAAGTAGGTCTGTAAAAAATCTTTTGGGCTAATTTTTCTACACAGCTTTGCAGACTCTGGAAGACTCCACTGCCTTGCTCTCCGTACCACCCCCAACTCAAAAAAGAAAATAAGCCCCAGTGACTAGCTTAAGGCCACGCGGCATGACTCTAGCAATGCCTTGAGACTTTGAGATCGCGCTTGCAAAACTCAGTTGAAGTGTTTGTTGCTGTTTTTCATCAGCCCTGAAGAAATATCAAAGTAAAATATAGGCCAGAGAGTTATGCAGCGCAAGAAACTCTAGCGCTGAGCACCGTGGAGTCGGTGTTTTGAATATTTGTGTGTCGATTTCGTGCGCGCGCGCGCCTGTTTACCCGGTTCACTCTTGCCTTTTTCTTTTGGCACCTGGTTGGATGTACTACTGTTCAGCTCCCTCGCGCGGTTCTCCTCTTATCCCGCAAGCATCCTACACTCAGCGACCACTTGGGTTTGACTCTGGAAGCATGAGGGACCCCAGGCGCAGCCGCCAGTCCACTGCTGGCGATTGCGGGAGTCTTCGCTAGTCCGCGGCGCGGGGGAACTCCCAAGTCGGTGACTCGACAGGAGGTGGCAGGGGTGAAGGTGTCCCCAGGAGCTGCCAAGGCTACAGCCTCTCTCCAGGGGCCCCTGGCAATAGAGTGCTCAAGGCAGCTCTTAAGCCGCGCACGGAGCCCAGCTCCCCACCTGCCCCGAGGTTCCTGGGTCCCTTTCTGACCTTTCCCTGGTGCCCACGAATGTGGTTGTCGCTACCCATTGTTCTTCCCTTCCAGATCCTTTTGAGTTAGAACCCTGCTTGTTCAAACATTTGTTCCACCCAGGATAGGGGGAAAGAAAAAAAGTTCATTTTTAGCGTCCCGCCGCTTTTTTATGACATTTCTCCTAGATTTCTTTTTCCTTTCCTTTCCTGTCCCTTCCTCTTTCCTTCTTTCCTTTCTTTCTTTTACTTTTTCTTTTTCTTTCTTTCTTTTTTTTTTTTTTTTGAGGCAAATTCTCTCAAGCAGCCCACGCTGGCCTCAAACAAGGTTTGAAGCCGAGGATGACCTTGAACTTCCATTTCTACACCGCCCCGCCCCCCAAACTCCCGAGTGCTTAGATCACGGGCTTGCACCACTATGCCTGGGTTTTCTAGATTTATTTTTTTATTATGACGTTTTACAAATGTACAAGAAAGTTGAGAGAATGGTACAATGAACGTCTATTTACTCCCCACCGAGATTCAACAACTGTTAGGACGCTGCAATATTTTCTCCCTTCCCTCGGAATGCATGCGTTTGTGGAATCATTTTGAAAACCTGGGCCATCGTGACACTTCACCTCTCTACACTTTGGCACATATCTTGTAAGAATGTGGACACCCTCCTACTTACTTCGAACGCCATTTTCACACTTCCCCACGAAAACATCAGCCCTAACAGTATCAAGCATACACAAGAAAGGCTTTCTTGCTGCTTTCCTCACTCCGATCAAAACTGGAGTCTTAGGGACTTCCCTTCTATGACTGGACGTATGTATAAACAGTCGTACCCGGCCTCCGGGTCCTGTCTCCCAAAGCGGACCGCCTGGACCTAAGGGGCTCCTCTACCTGAGGGAGAGCTTGGCAGAGTGGCCAGGACAGGGTAGTGCCCACAGATCTGGGACTCCGATGCGCGCTCAGCGCCCCACTTCTGCACTCTGAGGATCCCAGGTTTCTGGTCCTGTTTCAGGCACACACAACCCCCTTTCCCCAAGAAACACAGCTCTGAGAGCCTTTACTTAGCCGGCCACCTTGAGTCTTCCTGGCAGCTCAAAGGGCAGGATGACTGGACCAGGAACAAGGTGGAAAGGGGAAAAAGGGAAAAGGGGGAAAGGGGATGAGGGCATTTGTGCGGTGGGTCTTTGAGCAGTCTCTGGTCTACCTTGGGTTCTTGGCTTTGCTTTTTGATTTTTTTTTTTTAAATTCTTCCTTTTTGATCTCCCTGCTCCCCGCCCTGAGGCTCTGTACGTGGCCACTACCCGCGCCCCGAGTCCTTCTGGGCCCTTTCTGGCTGCGGGCCAAGGTTGTGGCGCTGAGCGCCCGCACGGCCTCTCCCTCCCCCTTTCCGCCCCCAGGCCCCGGAGACGAGCCAGAGCAGCGCGGGGCCCGGGAGGCGCGGGGCGGGGCCAAGAGCAGTGCCTGGTCACGCCCCCTCAGCCACGCCCCCCGGGCCGGCTTTTTCTAGGGCGGCTGCGGGCGTTTCGGCGCTGGCTGCTGGCGTTTGCCTCCCGGGATGCGCTCTGCTCCAGCCCCGCTCCAGCCCCGCTCCAGCCCCGCTCCAGCCCCGCTCCAGCCCCGCTTCAGCCCAGCTCCGCTCGGCCTCGCCCAGGCTTCGCTCGGTGCCAGCGCGTCCTCCGCTCCGCGACCCAGACTCTGCGTCCGCTTTCGCTTGGTACTCAGCACCCCTGCGCCCTGCAACCCCGCGCTCTCCCCAAGTCCCGGAGCCTACTGCACCCTCCGCCCTTTCCCCCTCGCCGTCCGCCCGTCTGTCAGACGGTCTCTTTCTTTCCACCTCCCTACCCACCTTTTCTTTCCCCCCTCACCCCCGGTCCGGCTTTGCCCGCTAGCTGGTACCCTAGCTCTCAGACGCGGTGGAGCAGCTTCGCAGGAAAATCCCAGAAACCTTTGCAAAAAGCTTACAGTGAAATTTAAGAAGTTCTACTATTTCGGCGCCATTTTCGAGTGGAGTAAGAGGTGACATGCGATTTTTACAAAAGGGGTGAGGTGGGGTGGGGGACTTATTGGTTGTCTCCTCCCCCCAGCTATAACATTGGTTGCTGCGGTCTGTAACAGATGTGGGGGATCATTCTGGTAAAAAGTTCCGTGTCGCGCTGGGGGGGGGGTGGCAAAGACGGGATGGAGAAGGGTGGGGAGAAGACAGATCTTTAAAATGTCTAGCAAATGAGTGTGGCGAGAAATTTCTCAGGAAACGGACTGAGGAAAAAGTGAACCTGAAGGGGTAGGGATTGAAAACGGAGTGAGGGGCGATGGCCAGTTGTCAACCTCGCTGGTGTGGGGAGCGGCTGGGTTTTGACAGAATGTAAATGGATTTGTAAGCAGTGAATAACTAGTGTGTCTTGCAAAGAAATGTGAAGTTCATTTTACCATGGTCTCTCGTAAATTAAAACTTTCTAGGTTGTTTAATCTTTCCTGTGTGAAACTCATTGGAAAAGTTTGGCTTGAATGCACGGAAGATGTATTTGGGGTGAGGGGGGAACATTTACAGCATTAAAAGACAAAACGTTCTAAAATGTGAAGAGAGGAAAAGGGCGTATTCTTTGGCTCTTAAATCATTTGGCTAAACGCGTCGCAGTTCTGAAGAGGGTGGGGCTATGGCAACTGCAAAGTATTGATTCTTTGTCTATTGTATCAGCGAATGACCATCTCCGAAAGTGACCAGACACCTCTTTGTACTCTCCTTTCGTAAGTAAAGTTTACTTCAAGGCGAAATACATAAACCAGGGGACTGAGGTGACTTTTTAGGGATATAAGTCGTTGTACTGTCACTGTAAGAAATGAAAGGGGTTAAGTAAAATATATAAATGAATTTGATGCCAATGTGTTCGTTTCCAAAACTCTCTGGAAGGGTTTTTGCCTTTGACGCTAGTGTTCTTTCTAATTCACTTTTGTTTTAAGGAAATGTTAAATCGGGGGTGACTTTACTATCTAATGTGATGGCTCATCTATTTGTGTGGTACATAAAAATTAAAATGGGAGAAAGTTGTATATTTTTAAAGTATAAGTGTATGCTTGCTAAACATGTTTTTTTTTTTTTCTCTTTTTAAGGGCAACCATGGACGCCTTTCTCTCCATTATTTCCAAATGCCAGTGTAAAAGTGGCTTGTAAATACAGCCAAGACAAGATGGAAATTTAGAGACAATTGCTCCAGTTTAAGAAGTGGGCTGATCATTAATGGCTTTATTTGTTAATGGTGGATCACAATCTCTTGTGCTGTGAATTTTGTACTTCATCTCATCAAATACTCTGTACATTTCATTAATTAATAGGACGTAGCATTCATTGTATTTCTGAAAAATGGACATAATTCTAAAATGAATAGACTAGGAGAGTTGGCTATATTAAACCTCAATTTATGTGTACAGAAATGTATTTGGACTTTGAAAGACACTATAGTTTTGGTTGGCTTGTTTTAACTTTTAGGCTTGTGATTTAGAATTGTGGGGTTTTTAAATGCTTACTTGAATGCTTTGTTTAAACAAGGAGAGGAATGCTTATAACTCATTGCTAATATGTGTCCATTTTGAAAAGAAAAACTGGTATCTAATGAGTTAATCATTAAGGAGTATGCACAGTGCCTGCCATTTCAGGACTTGAAAGAGTTTCTGTGGAGCTGCTTGAGACAGGAAGGAGCGATTTAACATCAAGTATTTAAAACTTCTTGATTTGTGGTGTGACAGATATAAACTATTTATAAATAAATTTGAGTAACCAATGTCATATGAAAATATTCCAGGAGTTCATCTACAAAAAATGCTCTCTTGTTATTTGCCCATACAAAGAGCTCCAAACAAGGTGTGTTTACTGTGAGAGAGAAAACTGCTAGGGGCAAGTTAAAGAAAATAGCTGAGTTTGCGTAGACCAGTCCACATTTCACAGCCTTGGGATTCATTAAAATCAACAGGAGCTACCTTGAGGTGTTTGATTAGGTAAAGTTCTCCCCACCTATATCCAATAAATTAAAAAAAAAATGGTAACAGTGGAGACAGGAAGTTTCATCAGGACCTTGAAGCTGGTAAGAATGATCCAAATTTTATCAAATTGTCTGTTTATTCAATCTCATTTTTCACCTATTTTCAGAGATAAGAGTCTCCCCCACCCCCCATTATCTCCCATAATCCTACTTTTCACCAATACATTTTTCAAATATTCCTGGCATGGGGGAGGGAAAAAACACACCCTTCACCGTATCTTCACATCCTGGAAATCAGATAGCATAATTTTAAGAAGTACATCAAATGTCCTAAGCATTCAGCTCGGTTAATTCTCTCCATTGGAAGGGGTGGAACAGCCACTGACTGGAGACTTTCTTCATTTGCAGGTACCCCAGAGCTCCCCTCACCTTATTGACTCTGAAGGGACGCAGCAGCAATTCATGTTTTGGAGTGTTCTAAAAGGTTCAAAACATGAAGCGCTGCTACACCCCTTTCTGGGTAAAGTTAAAGGTGGCCGGGCGTGGTGGTGCACGCCTTTAATCCTAGCACTTGGGAGGCAGAGGCAGGCGGATCTTTGTGAGTTCAAGGCCTGCCTGGTCTACGGAGCGAATTCCAGGACAGCGCTACAGGGAGACCCTGTCTCGAAAAGACCAAAAAATAAAAATAAAGGTGGTAGGCAGTCAGCAGCACGGACCAGGCACGGGCTTCTAGGAAACTCCAGCTCTGGAACAGGTAGGTGGGCGGACCCGTACTTGTCTGTTTCTTCCATGGGGGTCAGCACCCTTTGTCACCCAGGCAGCTGGGCCTTAGTCTACAGAGGGCACCTGTGCGCTGGGAGGGGGTGATGGTTAGGCCAGGAACTCAAGCGACGCGCAAGGAGTCCAGCACGCAGCCCACCACACTCAGCCCTCAGCCGTGCCCTAGCAGCGGGAACAGTACTGCAGTAAGTGATTGGACTCTGGAGTATTGCTTCCGCTGCCAGAGTAAGTCTGAGATTTCCGCATGGGCACAACCAACCAGGTAAGTTTTGGTCTATCCCCTGCAGCAATGGGCCCAGGGGGAACCTGACTCCAGAACAGCTCCAAACTAGCACATTTGCGAATCTGTGAATATGCCACTGGGCGTGACCAAGGCTTTGCGCCCTGTTCACTGCCTTGGCACAACTGAAAGAAAACCCTTTCTGATCACCTGCTAAAACGCCAGGCATAGAACAGCAACAACAACAAAAAAGTTTGTCGTAAGCACAAAATAACAAAATGGGGAACAGGGTTTCCAAAAAGTAAGAAACAGGAAGGTGACTTAAAGCAACCCCCATTTCTCACTGTGCCCCTTCCTAAAAGGGCTTAGTAGATCCTGTGTTTGGAAAGAGATCAGGAAGATTAAGGGGCCTCTTCCCCACACCTTCACTCCCTTCTTCCTGAGAAAATGGCAGCAGCGCTAGAGCTGTTGATTCAGGGGTCCTTTGTGCACCCCCCCACCTCAGTGTTCTGTGGCTAACTAATATGGCACCTCTGTGGTCCACTAATGCCACCTCCACCATTTGATAGGCCCTTTGAGCCCGCAGTGAGAAAAAGGGGATCCAGAGTCACCTCTGAACGTGACATCTGACCTGGAAAAGAGAGTTAATTTTCTGAGTGAGAATAATTTACTTTTCTTGTGGGAACATCCCTATATATTAGTATATATCTTATATTCTTCTATATTTATCTAATGATTTACAGTGCGGGCAGGTAAAGGACTGTTGGAAAACACAAAACAAGGTGAAATCTTTTTCTACTTTATCATTTAAAAAACACACACACAGACACCCTTGCATGAATACCCATTCTGATTTCTGATATGTATGGGCTGCCCTATAATGATCTGGATGTGGCCCCCCACAAAACTTCCAGTTAGAGTAGTCCCTGGCCCTGGGTTCTTAGGAGTCCAGCTCTAGCCACTAAACCACTCTGCTCTCCCAGACTCCCTTGCACTTGAGCAGTGCATGCCTAAGAGCAGAGACTTGGGACCCTTTCTGCCTTGTAAGGACCCTCAGGCTCCCAGGAGTGCCTACACACTGGGACCTTTGCCAAGCCTTGTGCCTAGGCCCCATTCCCTTTCCTTCTCAATGCAGTACCAGCTCTTGCCCCACCCCACTCCCTAGCTGGGTCCCTCTGGCCCACAGTCCCCAGGGCAAATGGCTAACAGGTTCAGGTTCCTTAGCAATTAGAGGAGGGCACCTTGACATGCCCTTTCTCTCCCTCACCAGCTTCCTTTCTCCCTTTTCCCTGTTCAGCAAGGTTCTCCCTTGAGCAAGGAGGAGAATGGCACATGCCACCGAAGGTGCCCACCTGTCCTGAAGGACCCGACCTGCATCATCCAGCTCTTTCCAGTGGGCGCCTGCTGGACTCAGGTGAGATTCAGGTTGGTCATTTGGGGATTTCAGGGGGCAGAGGGCAGGGCAGCAAGTGAGCCTGACCCTGAGTTATGGGGGTTGCCTTCTGGAATCTAAAAGGCCCTTTGTCCAGAGTTCCCAAGGGTCCCAAATTTCAGCTCATCCAAACAGCCCCCTGACTGCTGAGGTACCCTTTTCTGATGTAAATGTTCTTTGTACCTTTATTTATGCAATTAAAGTTGTAGTGTACCTAGATTTTTCTTCCAAGGGCAAAAATGTGAATAAAGCAATATTTTAGTCAAACATTTCTGTGTCAATTAAGAAGATGGCAATTCGTTCCAGGCTATAAATTCTGTAACAACTCCTTAGGGGATTCTTTTTAAATTTTTTTTTCAACATGGCTAAATTGGCATCAAAATGTGTGGGAGACTTCTACAAAATGATTCCATTTATAGTTGGCTGATTAATCGATCCCCTGTTACCAAATTCAATGAGGCACCTCTCCATTGTTTTTTCATGTTTCCCCAACACATGTTATTTGTTAGCAAGGAAGCTGTGTGCACGTGGCATTTTATAAAGTTTATTAGACAAGACTCTTAAAACTAGCTCTAAATCTAAACTTTGACATTTCTGTAAGTTGTGGGACAAGAAATGTAGGTTTTACTATGATACACTAGAATTGAACATAATTTTGTAACAATTTTAATCACAGGAATAATTTTTGAAGGCACCCTGCTTCTCCAGTTAGCAGTACTGATTTTTTCCCCCCAACAAAGGAACACTACATCTACAATCTTGGCGGGGATGTGGATACAGAAGACTCCTGTTTCAAGAAAATATAATCATCTTTCAAAAGCTGAAATTTATATGCATTTTTATCTCACTAGATATTGAAAAAAACCACTCAGCTGTGGGGTTATAATATCATCAGTCACTAAGTGTAATATTTATACATCCTTTAAAAATGTTACTGGAAAGTGTTTTATGATTTGTAAGTCAAAGAATCCTAGCCCACTATTTCATTCTTCCCACTGTGTGCCCATATCCACGCTTCTTTGTTCCAGTTGGCATGGAAACTTGTTTTTCCCACCTAATGAGTCAGTCATGATGGGATCGTCAATTGATCTGAACAGATGTGTGTCACTGTTACTCTGAAAAACTAGACCCAAATAACCAGGGCCACAGAAAAAGGCAGTGGTTGTAACTCTAAAAAATGTATGCGTGCACACAGACAAGGAAGAAAGTAGAACCCTAAACAGGAAAACATTTGGCTAGACTCCAGTGCTGGGAGGTTGAATGAGTGTTGCTTTTCATTTCCATTAATATGGGCAACTGTCCAATTAAACAAAAACCTAATAAGGACTCTGCAGTGCACATTATTTTGCTGATTGTTCTAAAGCACCATACCTGTCAACTCATCGAGGCCGTGGGCATAGCAAGGCCCTGGGTTTCTTCCTTGAATCCTGGAGAAAACATGATCCTACAAGATGGAAGTTATTGACAGGCAGCTTTCCTGAGAGACTGTGCAAGATGAAAATAAAAATAGGTTCAAAAAGCATACTCGAGGAAGATCAATGAACATGTATTGATAGAAATTAAAAGACTTAACCTGGGGACTATGCCTGGGAACTATATCCAAGTTGGCGTTAATTTCTAGAGATCTATTTTCCCGTTGGCCAGCAGCATCTCTCACAACCCCAGAGATCTGTGTGCATGTGTACTTAGAGTCATTACATAACTCTTAAATGGAAAACACTATGTATGCACCAATCATAGCAAATATCCCTGGGCCAGTACAGCCTGCTCATGCCCACCCATTAGTACCTGCACACTGAGAAAAACAAGGATCTCTTAGCTCTTTCCTAATAATTCACAGGATTCCCTCCCTGGCTCCACAACTGATCTCCTTAGCAAGTTTTAAGGGGCTTAAAGTCCTTTGGGGATAGTAAGCTTTGTCATTAGGGAGGAGCCCCCAAAGACCTCCACTTCCTGTGATCCCTCAGCCATGGAGTGTGGAGCATTTCCTTTAAGCTACTGGGGCTTTGAGCACCTGGTGGAAGTTGGGGAGAGCCTAGTCATCACTACTTCCCCCCACATCAGGGAGCTGGGAATAGTGGTTGCTTTGAAGCCAGAATCTCCCGAGATAGCTCCTTCATCTGTCTTTCGATTCCACCTCCACTCATTCTGCAGACCACATTATTATCCCCAAACTAGATTGGGGTGGGGGGGGGCGGCACAGCAGGGCATAGAAACAAAATCTTTCCAATCCCCATCTCGGCACTTACCTTCGTTTGCAATGCTTTCATATATCTGTTATTTGCAACAACTTTGAAAGCCAAGTAAGGCAGAAAGAGAAGTTTCAAGAAACCTGGGGACTGTGAAGGGCAAAGACAAATGGGAACCTAGTTGCTGAGGCCTCACCCAGACTTTGTACTGTGCGAGTTAATGCCCCTGACTGGTCATCAGAAGCTTACACAATAGATTGGAACAGGAAGTGCAGTTGGACTAGCGTGCTTGCTTAGAAAAGTTCTAGGTAAAACTGCCGGGTTGCTAAGATCAGCAGGAGTCTAGATGCCGGGACATTTCCTAATGAAGGCCCAAGACTGGCCTCATTAAGTAATGACTATAAATGACCCACTCATGCCAAGTCAGCCTGCCATGTACAATGCCCCCCTCCCCCCAAAAAATGTGAATTGGACTCACTTCAGATCTCTGGTCTACATTTTGTTTTCTATAGATTGAACTAAATTAAGAGAACAAACATGGTTTAACTACAAAGGGTTAATTTAGTGACTCCTTCAATAATTTGACCATTACAAATTATCATTATAAAGATTACCTTGAAACCTAGAAAAGTGCTTAGGAAAGCAAGTTTTAAAAACTTGAGGCCACGGAGTTACATAGACTCTAACAGCCATAAAGTAGCTAAAGTACTTGTTTAATGACAGTTGGATTCGATCAGAAGTTTTGCCTGTTTTCATTTTTGCAGTTTCTTGTTGCTTTGTTTTGCTTTGCTGTTCTTTTTTATTTCATTGTCAAACATAATTCTCTAAAACATCTTTCAGGGTCATGAAAGATACAGAAATTTGGGATCAAGGATGCAAAGACCTCAGACGTCTCGGGGATCATCATGTCACGAGAGACCACTGTGCGCTTGTGACAGATTGATAACTGAAAGGTCTGGGAGCCGCTGATCTTCCTAGGAACATGCATGGTAAGTATTACAAGACCAACTCACAAACAACTCAGGAGCAATGTTCTTGCCATGGGTTGGGGGTGGGGTGGGTGGGGAGGAAATGTGTGAGCTTGTATTTTCATAGGAGTTTAATGAAAGGTGTTTTATTCAATTGAATTTCTATTTAGTGAATTGAAACTTAGGGTATATGATTTTAGACTTAGGCTAGAATATTAAAAGGGAATTTTTGCTTGAGCAAACTAGAAAAACATTAGCTGTGAGCACAAGGTCATCTTTAATGGGTTGAGTCATATAAGTTGTCATGAAAAAATAAAGCCATGCACACCACATGACCAGAAAGTCACAGAAAAAGAAAACAATTCTCTTGTCAGTATTTTTATTGCTATTTATTTATTTTTGAGACAGGCCCTCGTGTTGTGCAGACTGGGCTCAAACTTGCTGTGACCCAAGGCTGTCCTTGAGCTCCTGATCCTTCTACTTCCACAGGTATACACCACCTTGAAATTTAACTATTTTGGAGACAAGGTCTCACCACATTGCCCAGACTGACTTTAAAATCCCTCTGTAGCCTAGGCAGGCCTTGAACTTGCAGTCCTCTTGCCTCAGTTTCCTATGTAGCTGTGATTACAGCCCACCCCGCCCCACCCCACCCCACCCCACCCTGCTTGCTTTCACTTCAGTAATCCTAAGAATAAAATTAGGAACATCCTGAATGATGAATGGTAAAGAGTTGTATACATTTAAAAAATGCTTTTCCTAAAATAATGGTGTAGGATGCTTTAATTTAAAATAATATTTCAGAAAATATTTGTTGTGACAGGGGAATACACTCCTGATAAAATATGCAGGAGCAAACATGTAAAACCTTCCCTTCTCTGTATTTTACATGCATAGGATCAATATACAGATAGAAAGCTAAGAGAAAAGGAAACAGAATATTATGGTTATGTCTGAGTTGTCTTTTTAACATGTGATTACACAAAGATGAGACAGAAAGGGATGCACGAGGTCCCGGATCTAATCCTCAGCAGAAAAGAGGGAGGAAGACAATGAAACAAAGATGCTAAACTGTTTTTGCGATGTGTTCCTAATATGTAATATGACTATATTGGGGACATTTTGCATTCATAGTTTTGCATCAATCAAATGGGAAGAAAACTGAGGGGAAGTCTATAAAAAAATAGAAAGGTGCTCATCTCTGAGCTGAAGAAAGATACTTAACTGGTTTTGCGATGTGTTCCTAATATGTACCATGACTATATTGGGAACACTTTGCATGCATTGTTTTGTATCAGTATATCAACAAAGAGCTGGAAGAAAGAAACTGAAAAAGCCTACCCCGGTTACTGGTAATTTCCTTTTGTCATAAGAGTAAGGTACAGAATTAATTTTGCAGTCTTTTTTTTTTTTTTTTTTTTTTTTTTTTTGGACAGGGTCTCCCTGTAGCCCCAGCTGTCCTGGAACTCGCTCTGTAGACCAGGCTGGCCTTGAACTCACAAAGATCCTCCTGAGTGCTAGGATTAAAGGCGTGCGCCACCACGCCCAGCTAATTTTGCAGTCTTTTCCTGAATACATCGTATAAGCGTATTGGGGGAACATTTCGCATGCATAGTTTTGTATCAATATATGGGGGGGGCAGAAGCTGGGAAGAAATACAACAAGACTTTAATAGTACTTATGTCTGAGTTTCTAGAATTATAGCTGATGTTTCTTTTTCTCTTTATAGTTTTATTTTACTAAGGAATACTTATATAAACAAAATGGCTTACTTTTATAGCAATAATAAACTTGTTTTATTTTCATGAAAGAGTCTGCACTAATTTTTATTAAAGCTTGAACTCCTGACCTGAGTATGGGGGAAGACTTTTATTTGGACAGCAGTAGGCCCAGGATGCATTTTCAAACTTGTCTTGGAAAACCTTACAGAACTTCCATAGGATCTGCTGTGCAAATTTTTGTTTTTATTTGCTCTTGGTAAAGGCAAAAGAAAATCTACTTTAAAAATACAGAGACTGGGCCTGGAGAGATGGCCTAGTGGTTAAGAGCGCCGACTGCTCTTGCAGAAGACCCGGGTTCGATTCCCAGCACCCACATGGTGGCTAAGAACTGTCTTTAGGGGCTGGAGAGATGGCTCAGCGGTTAAGAGCACTGACTGCTCTTACAGAGGACCCAGGTTGGATTCCCAGCACCCACATGGCAGCGGAGAACCGCCTTTGACTCTAGTTCCAGGGGAATCTGACCTCTGTGGCATTGCACAACATGGTGCACAGACCTGCATGCAGACAGTACATTCATACACATAAAAAAGAAATAAATAAAAATTTTAAAAATATATTAAAAATACAGATACTGAGGCGATAGTAAAGTGCTTGCCTGGTAACTATGAAGACTTGAGTTTGATCTCCAGAACTCATGTTTAAAAAAAAAAAGAGCCAGGCGTGGTGGCACACACCTTTAATCCTAGCACTCAGGAGACAGAGGCAGGTGGATCTTTGTGAGTTCAAGGCCAGCCTGGTCTACAGAGTGAGTTCCAGGACAGCTGGGGCTACAAAGAGACCCTGTCTCAAAAAGACCAAAAAATGAAAGAAAGAAAGAAAGAAAGAAAGAAAGAAAGAAAGAAAGAAAGAAAGAAAGAAAGAAAGAAAGAAAGAAAGAAAGAAGAGAGAGAGAAGAAGAAGGGAGGGAGGGAGGGAGGGAGGGAAAGAAAGAACCAGCTGGGCCTGGTGTCTTACACCTTTAATCTCAGCACTCCAGAGGGAAGAGGCAAGCGGACTGTGAGATTGAGGCCCATCTGGTCTACATAGTGAGTTCTATCTCAGCTGGGGTGTAAGAGGTGACTGGGCAGTCCTGGCTGTTCTTACTGAAGACCTGGGTTCAGTTCTCAGCACCCACATGGCAGCTAACAACCACCTGTAAGTCCAGTTCCTGAGGATCCAATGTTCTCTTTTGACCTTCGTGGGCATTGTATATACATGGTGCAGGCAAAACTCTCATAAACATAAAAAGCAATAAAATACTTTGAAATATTTTATTTATTCATATTATTTTTTTAATTTCTTTTTTGTAATTTTATTTATTTATTTTGTATGTGTATGAGTGTACCGTCTGCATGTAGGTCTGTGCACCCGTGTCGTGCAATGCCACGGAGGTCAGAAGAGGGTCTCGGATTCCCCTGGAACTGGAGTTCTCCTGGAATTGGAGTTTCAGGTGGTTCTCAGCCGCCATGTGGGTGCTGGGGATCGAACCCGGGTCCTCTGCAAGAGCAGTCGGTGCTCCTAAACACTCGGCTATCTCTTCAGCCCCAATTCATATTATTGTTTTTGGTCTTTTTGAGATAGGGTCTCCCTGTAGCCCCAGCTGGCCTGGAACTTGCTATGTAGACCAGGCTAGCCTTGGTCTCCCAAGTGCTGGGATTAAAGGCATGTGCCACCCTACCCAGCTATTATTTTGATTTTATATATATGAGTGTATTGCCTGCATGAGTATACATGCACCCATGTGTACAATGCCCAAGGACGTTAAAAGAGGGAGCTGGGTTCCCCTGGAACTAGAGTTACAGACAGTTGTTAGCTGCCATGGGGGTGCTGGCAATTGAACCCAAGTCCTCTGCAAGAGAAGACGGTCCTCTCACCTGCTGAGTCATCTCTCTACTGCAATAAAATATTTTTTAATGCCAGTTTGTAATCTGAGTGTTGGGGAAGTGGGAACAGGTAGACCCTTGGGGACTCCAGCTTAATTGCTGAGCCCTGGCTCCCAGTGAGTAACCCTGCCTCACAAAACAAGGTGGACAGCTCCTGGAGATGACCTCTGACCTCCTTATGCATGCACACACAAAAGAAATAAATAAATGAAAATATGACTGTGACAGTTGGGCACAATGGTTCACACGTATAATTGTATCATCGCAAGCATTCAGGAAGCTAACAGAGGAGGGCTGCTCTAAGTTCAAGGTGAGCCTGGGCAACAGAGACCTCTTGCGGAGGACCTGGGTTGGATTCCCAGCACCCACATGGCAGCTTCACAACCATCTGTAAATCCAGTTTCAGGGAATCTGACCCCCTCTCCTAACCTCTACAGGAATTGTAATGCACATGGTACACTTAGGTACATGCAGGCAAAACACTCAAACACTAATAAATAACTAAACCTGTATACACACAGAGTAATAGTAATAATGTTGCTAAACAGATGGCTATCTGTTGTGGAATCACTCTAAAAGTACAAAAAGGTCAAAGGGGCCTCGTTTTCCTCTAGGAGCAATTCAGGAAGGTGGCACTCAGATGATTTCCCATGGCCTTAAGACGCACTGGCCAATTGGGAGTATGCCTGAGTCAGGAAAAACCTTTCCAGAAAGCCCAGCTTTCTGGAATGTGGAGAATACATGCGGAGTCCCAATTTAGCTACTTTCCCAGGAAGAGAAATGAAAACACCTGGTAACTTAGCAGGCCCTTGGTCTAAGAAGGCAGCACACAAGAGCTTTATTTTTTTTACATTATTTATTTATTTATTTACTTACTTATTTTGTGTGGGTATGTGTGTGCCGTGGGACACATATGGAAGTTAGAGGCCTGCTTTGTGAGAGTCTCTCCTTCCAACAGTCCCTTCCCAGATAAACAGTGGCATTCTAGCAAGTCCATGCGACTTGACATTGTTATTAAATCATATCCAAAAGACTCCTTAAAGAAAGAGCTACAGCAAGGAGGTGAAAATATTCCTTCACGAAGATACTTGGAGACCATTCTTTTCAGTGCCCCACATCCTGTCTTTGTTGTTCTTTACAGTAATCACACAGCCAAACATGTCCTTGGTGGTGGGTATGCCCTTCTTGAAGTGTTTCAGAAACATTCTTTATTACATTCAGTTAGAACATTTTTATTGGGTGCCTGGTTCAGAGGATATTAGAGAAGCAGGTTAGCTGGGCATGGTGACGTATGCCTTTAATCCCAGCACTCAGGAGGCAGAGGCAGGCGGATCTCTGTGAGTTCAAGGCCAGCCTGGTCTACAGAGCAAGCTCCAGGCCAGCTGGAACTAAAAGGGAGACCCTGTCTCAATAAATAAATAAATAAATAAATAAATAAATAAATAAATAAATAAATAGAGAAGCGGGTTAAAGCAATACTGAACCAGAGAGACCATTGGCATTCCCATCTCTTCCTCTATCACCTGGTAACAAGCAGAAATCATTTGAGGCTTTGACCCTCCACCAGGCCCAACCCCACAGAGAACTTGCTTGGTCACTCTGAATGATCTAAGTTATCTCATTTCCCCAAAGCCTCATTCTAGTGTCATGAGACAGGGGCATCAAGAGGTGGGAATCCTCTCCAAATGGAATCTTTCACTTCCAAACCCAAGGAAGAGAGATTTCCCTCAATTTGACCACTGAGCTTGAAGCTCTCTCATTTAGCAGTGGTCTAAAGTGGGGACTCCCATTTCTGAATCATAGAATGGCATAGAAGATATCCAAATGCAGACAGCACAGTCCTAGTAGGGAGTAGGGAAAGAGGTGCTGGGGTGGGGTGGGACAGAAGGAGGAAGTGCTCCCCTTTGCTAACAGACCTGTCCAACCCTCATCTCACAGAAGAGGAACTACAGCTGCACAAGGAGGAAATAAGTCCAAGAGAGATTACTTGAAGAACTGGTGACCACTTACAACCTGAGCCTTGGCCTCCAGGGTTCTTTCTTCTATAATGCACTGCATGTAAAGACAGAGGGAGTGACTTAAGACACGGAGAAGGAGGTGGGACTTGAGGTGCATATTTAAGGGAGGGACTAGAAGGGGCAGAGAGAATGGCAGGCTGGGTTCCAAGTGTCTTGGAATAGGGCAGGGGCACAGGCAGAGGTAAGAACCTGTGCCTTGTGTCAGTGGAAGTCAGGAAAGTGTCTGTTAAGGACCAATCTAGCTTAGTGATGCTGGTTATATCCTGAGGGTATGACAGTGTCTTCTGGGGATGTAAAATGCCCCCAGAAATCACATGACAGAAATTCCTGGAGTAGAGACTTGATTCCTCAATGAGAAATTTAAAGCATCGTTTCTCCGTTCAAATGAGTGCACATTGAAAAAGTTAAAGCTCAGGTCTCAAAGACCATTTCAAATTTTCCAGTTTGTCTTGGGTTCTCCAGGCTGGCCAGGGACTCCCACGCCAGCTTCATCCCCAGAGGACGATTCATACATCCATTTGGAGACATCTGGCTTTTCACCTGTCATTGCTGCCGAGACCGGGGCCTCCTTGTTTTCTCCTAACAGTTCGAGGGCTCTATATTTGAGTGAGTTGATCCTTCCTCACCAGGTTCATGGGAGTCTGGAAGGGCTGTCAATCACCATAAACTCCCGAGCCCCCCACCAGGCTCAGGATCCAGAGTGAGTCCTTTTCCTTTCCTATTAATTTCCCTAGAACTAGTGCCTGTGACCCTAGCCTACTCAATTAGAGTACTTGCCTGGGATTTGCATCTTTTAATTAAAAAAAAAAAAGAGTGAAATGGAGAGCCTTTCTTCTGCAGTTCCTAAACTTGAAATTGTATGTGGTTTTGCCCTCCCTCACATCTACAGGTTTTCTCAATTTTCACATTTGTAGAATGAAGGGTGGACAAGATGTTCTACATCATCCACCAACAGAGAAATGGAGTCGGGGAGAGGCAGGGGCAGAGGTGGGGTGGGGAGAGGTGGTAGACACTGAGTCCACAGACACAAGCTGTTCTACAGTATGGCCAGCTCCACTTGTCTTTGTGCTTTGATCTCTCTGTGTAGCCCAGGCTTCTGTCCAACACAGCCTCCTGCCTCACTGTCTCCAGCACACAAATGTGGTACCATCTGGGACTTATTTTTTTCCTGAATCAGAGTCTCAGTAACTTAGGTTGGCCTTAAAGTTCTGATCCTCAGGGCTAAGAGATGGCTCAGCGGTTAAGAGCATTGACTGCTCTTGCAGAGGAAGTGTTCTGTTCCCAGCACCCACATGGCGGCTAACTCCCCTCTGTAACTCCAGTTTCCAGGGGAATCTGACACCCTCTTCTGACCTCATCGGGCATTGCACAACATGGGTGCATTTCCACACATGCTGGTGATATACTCATATAGAGAAAAATATAATAAATGAAATACATTTTTAAAACCTTGTGATTCTCCTGCTGGGCGTGGTGGCGCACACCTTTAATCCTAGCACTTGGGAGACAGAGGCAGGTGGATCTCTGTGAGTTTAAGGCTGGCCTGGTCTACAAAGTGAGTTCCAGGCCAGGTGAGACTAAAGGGAGATCCTGTCTCAAAAAGACCAAAAAAAAAAAAAAAAAAAGAACCTTGTGATCGCCCCAACCTCAGCATCTTGAGAGCAAGGATTGTAGCTCTGTGTCCCCAAGCCTGGCTCTGATTGGCTCAACTTTTGTAATGCCTCATGAAGAGGATGGCATGGGTGAATCAAGGGTGATTCAAAGGTGCAAGATCCCGGAGGTGAGATCCAGTTGACAAGGACAAGAAGATGCTTCCAGGAAGTAGTTTAGGCCCAGTCCTCCTACCCTCCCTTGTCCAGTTATTGGACCATTTCATCCATCTTTCCCAGTCTGTTCCATCTTCTTGTTCTATGCCTGTGTGCTATGCTGATTAACTATGCCCATAATGAATGCCCTGCCTCCATGCCTATCTGTACAAGAAGTTCTTGTGCCAAGAACACACTAGCAGAAGTAAACGATCAGTCCTTGTCCTGTCCACTTGTCCTTTAGGGCCCTCTACTGAGCACTGTCTCACCCAACTGCACCCATACTGAAGCTCTTCGTGCCATGTCCAGGCACTTGCTAAGAGTATGTGAAGGTTTTCAGGTGTGCCTCCTGCCATTCATTTGGATACTTCGCCATTGCCAAAAGTTTGCATCGATGGGTGAAGGAACAAAGTAGCTATACAATACAATATTAGGCAGCTTTAAAAAGTCCTATGAGCTGGGCGTGGTGGCATTCACCTTTACTCAGGCAGATCTCTGTGAGTTCAAGGCCAGCCTGGTCTACATAGTGAGTTCCAGGCCAGCTGGGACTACAGGGAAACCGTGCCTCAAAAAGACCAAAAAAAAAAGTGTCATGAGGGGTGGGGAGATGGTTTACTGTGCAAGCGTGAGGACTTGAGTTCGGATCCCCAGGACCCACGCAAAAAGCTTAGTGTTAACACATGCCTTTCATCCCAGCATTCTGGAAGCAGAGACAGGCGGATCTCTGTGAGATGGAGACCAGCCTAGTCAACAGGACAGTTGGGACTACTGGGGGACTCTGTCTCGAAAGGAAGAAAGAGAGAAAGAAAGAAAGAAAGAAAGAAAGAAAGAAAGAAAGAAAGAAAGAAAGAAAGAAAGAAGGAAGC
>VZQC01012738.1:932751-949899 GCA_009823505.1 Rhizomys pruinosus | reverse complement strand
AAAGAAAGAAAGAAAGAAAGAAAGAAAGAAAGAAAGAAAGAAAGAAAGAGAGAAAGAGAGAGAAAGAAAGAAAGAAAAAGAAAGAAAGAAAGCCAGGCGTGGTGGCACATGCCTTTAATCCTAGTACTTGGGAGACAGAAGCAGGTGGATCTTTGTGAGTTCAAAGCCAACCTGGTCTACAGAGTTCCAGGACAGCTGGGGCTACAGGGAGACCCTGTCTCGAAAACACCAAAAAAAAAAAAAAAGAAAGAAAGAAAGAAAGAAAAAGAAAGATTAATTAAATTAAAGCTGGGTGTTGCTTTGCATGCTTGTGATTCCAACGCTGGGAGATAGAGACAGGAAGATCCTGGGGTCTTTCTGGCCAGCCAGTCTTCTGGAGGTGAGCTCCAGATTCAGTGAGAAAACGTTTCCAAAATTAAAGTGAGGGTCCAGAGTGATGGCTCAGTGGTTAAGAGCACTTGCTGCTCTTGCAGAGGTCCAGGATTGGTTCCCAGAACCCGCGAGGCTGCTCATAACTGTCTGTAACTCCAGTTCCAGGTGATCTGATGCCCTCTTCTGTCTTCCATGGGCATTGCATGCCTATGGTGCATTTACATACATGTAAGCAGAACACTCATACACATAAAATATAAATAAATGAATAACTTTTTGCCAGGCATGGTGGTGTACACACCTTTAATCTCAGACTCAGTAGTTGAAGCCAGCCTAAGTTCCAAGCCAGTCTAAGCCAAGTCAACAGGTACACATCTTTAATCCCAGCACTCAGGAGGCAGAAGCAGATGGATCTCTTTAGTTCAAGGCCATCTTGGTCTACATAGTGAGTTGCAGGCCAGCCAGGACTACCTAGTGAGACTGTGTCAAAAAACTAAAGTGGAAAGCAATTGAGGAAGACACCTGCTATTCACTTGACACACACACATACACACACACACACACACACACACACCCATATGCACACACATGGACATGTGCACATACATATGCCCCCTCCAACTGTTATGATTGTAAGCCATGTATTTGGGAGACTGAGGCAGGAAGACTGTGAGTTCAAGGACAACTGAGGCTATATAATGAGTCCCTGTTGAACTAAAAGGGGTAAAATACAATGGTGCTTGTCAGGATCCATGAGCAAGAAAGGAGTTAATGACTAATGTGTATAGAGGCTTAGTTTGGGGAGGACGAAATAGCCTGGAAGTGGATAACGGGCTGCTAGGGTCACAGTAACGAAACATGCTCAATGCTACTGCATGGTATGTCGTAGAATAGCAAATTTTATGCTATGTGTATATTACTATAACATTTTTTAATTTTTATTTATTTTGTATGTATATGAATGTACTGTCTGCATGTAGGTTTGTGCACCCGTGTCGTGCAATGCTGCAGAGGTCAGAAGAGGGTGTCAGATTCTTCTAGAACTGGAGTTAAAGACCATTCTCAGTCGCCATGTGGGTGCTGGGGATCGAACCCGGGTCCCCTGCAAGAGCAGTCGGTGCTCTTAACCTCTACGCCATCTCTCCAGCCCCAAATTACTATAATATTTTAAGTTCAAAATTTTCCTGAGAGCCAGGTATGGTAATACACACCTTTAATCCCAGCCCTCAGGAAGCAAATGGAGGACACTCTCTGTGAGTTTGAGGTTAGCCTGGTTTAAACAAGTAGAGTCAGGCCAGCCAGGACTACATAGTGAGACCCTGTCTCAAGAAATCTTCCTGAAGTAATCATCATTAAAAGTTTACAGGAAACGCTTTGGTAGCTCAAGTGTACAATCCCAGTTTGCATGAAACTAACACGGAGACATTTCTACAAGTTCCAGCAAAGCCTGGATGGCGTGGTGGTGAGTTCCGGGAAAAGTTGGTCGGCAGGGCAAGACTCTGTCTCAAAAGTTTGAGAGCTGATGGGATGTCTCCTAAAGTAAAGGTGTTTGCTACCAAGACTGATGACCTGAGTTTGATCCCTGGGACCCATGTGGGGAGAACCAACTTCCACAAGGTGTCCTTTAACCTCTACATGCATTCATTGGCACCCATTCACCCATGTACACACACACAACATACACACGCATCAAAATAATAATAATAATAATAATAATAATAATAATAGTAATAATAATAATTGAAGTTTGCAGGAACCAAGTCTGAGCCTTAGTGGTGCAGAACCTGCATTGCACACAGGACCCCCTGCATTTAATGCTTTTAACTGCCAAAGAAAGTCATTTGGAGGACTACTTTTCTTTGTTCCCAAGAATTAGACCCAGAACCTTGCACATACTTGGGAAGTGCTCTACCACTTAGCCACACACTCCTCTACCCCTGCCCTGCAGTCTTTCATTTTTTTAGGCAGGCTTTTACTGTGTAGCCCAGGCTGACCTCACATTCACAATCCTCCTTCCTTGCCCACTGAGTCCTCGGACTAGAGTTATGTGCCACCCTGCCTAACTACGAGTTACTTTTCTAAAGTCTCCCAACAATGATTAATGAACTGAGTGTTGTTTTTAGCTTATCTTTTTAGTGCAACAAAATGTTCCAGGCTCTTGTACACTTATTGAGCCAGACCTTGAATTAGCCATTTGTTCAAGGAACCCCATTGCTTGCAGTGGGAAAGGATGTTTCAGGGTCACAATCTGGACCTTGAGTATCATATTTCAAGCTACAGGCTTGTCTTTCCTCCTTCCTGCCTCTCACTCAGCCTCCTCTCTCTTGATTTAACTTCCCCTTGTCCTCTTCTTCCGGTGCACTGACAAAAGGCATATCATATTCATTGTACATTCTAAACATCCCAGGAGTGAAGAACCAATGTGTTTCTATTGCTATTCCTGTTCACTGATGTTTCCCCACTACTTAGAACAGTGCCTGGCTCATAGCCGGTGTTCATTCAGTACTTAAATGACTAAATGAATGCGCAAGCTTGGGCCGGAAAGGACAGTACATTTGATCTTGCAGATATGCCAAAGGTACTTGCTATAGTGAAAAGAGCTCTTCTGAGCGGGGTGTGGTGGCGCACGCTTTAATCCCAGCAGTTGGGAGGCAGAGCCAGGCAGATCTGTGAGTTCAAGGCCAACCTGATCTACATAGCGAGTTCCAGGTCAGCTGCGGCTACAGGGAGAACCTGTCTCAAAGAGACAAAAAAAACCAAAAGAGGTCCTCTGTGGGAGCAAGCTTTAAGATACCATCTCAGTCTCTTTAAGGATTATGGCTTTTGGATTTCACCTTTTCAGTGCTTTTCTTCGTCCAGTTCTGGTAACTTACCCATTTTATGTACAGTTTCAAACAATTCTATGAAGTCTTTATTATATACATATTCTCTCTCTCTCTCTCTCTCTCTCTCTCTCTCTCTCTCTCTCTCTCTCTCTCTCTCTCTCCCTCCCTCCCTCCCTCCCTCCCTCCCTCCATTCCTCTCTCCCCTCTCCCTCTCCGTCTTTCTGCACTAAGGATTGAATCCAGAACTCTGTACATGATGGGCGAGGACTCTATCACTTAGCTACATCCTCAGCTGTGTAATGTTCTCTTCAAAATTCTATTCCTTAGGTGGCTGGGGAGAAGGCTTAGTAGGCAAAGTGCTTGCTGCACAAGCCTGGGGACCTGAGTTAGAAACTCCAGCACCCATGTAAAAACTGGATGTGACAGCTTGCATCTATAATCCCAGCACTTGTGGCAGACCCCTGGGGCTTACTGGCCAGCCAGTCTTAGACAATCGGTGAGATCCAGGTTCAGCCAGAGATCTGAAAAACCTCAAAAAAAAAAAAAATGGAGAGGCTGGAGAGATGCCTGAGTGCTTAAGAGCACTGGCTGCTCTTCCAGAGGATTTGGTTCCCAATACCCACATGGTGGCTAACGACTATCCATAACTACAGTTCCGGTGGATCCAACACCCTCTTCTGGTTTCCTCAGGCATTGCACAACACAGGTGCACTTGCATACATGCAGGTATACCACTCATCCACATAAAATAAGAATAAATAAAAATTAAAATAAAATGGGGAAATGATTTAGGAAGACACACATCGTTGACTTCTGTGTACAGCCACAAGTAGGTATGAACACACATGCATATTACACACGCACACATACATACACACACACACACACACACACACACTAAACAGAAACATTTTTTGTAGTACAAGGGAAGGAACCCAGGCCTTCACATGAACTAGGCAAATGCTCTACTAGTGACCTACACCTTCCTTCTCTACTTTATATATTTGATTTCTTTTGGTCTTTTTTTTTGGGGGGGGGAGACGGGGTCTCCTGGTAGCCCCAGCTGGCCTGGAACTCACTATGTAGACCAGGCTGGCCTCAAACTCACAGATATCTGCCTGCCTCTGCCTCTGCCTCCCAAGTGCTGGGATTAAAGGCATGTCCCACCACGCCTGGCCTTATTTGATTTTTTGAGGCAGAGACTATTGTAGCCCAAGCTGACATTGAACTCACTGTTTCAAAGAGGTTAGCCTTGAACCCTTGATCTTCCTGCCTCTCCCTTCCAGGTGCTGTGATCACAGGCACATACCACCACACCTTGTTTCAGCTCCTTCTCTTTAGAAACATCTGCTTGGAAATTTTCCAGAAAATACATAGAAGTTAGAGAGTCTAGTATAGTGAACCCCATGTCGCAGGCATGAACAGTTATCAATATAGAAGCATTATAGTTTCTTCCGTACAGAGCCATTCCTTCCCACTGGATTCTTTTCATGGAAATCCTAGCTATTCCAGCATTGTGCAGGACTGTTGAGGTATAGATGTCCAGAAGATATTTCTGGTGTTTGTCATATGGTCTTTAAAATTTTCTGTTGCGGGGCTGGAGAGATGGCCTAGCAGTTAAGAGCGCCGACTGCTCTTGCAGAGGACCAGGTTTGATCCCCAGCACCCACAGGTGGCTGGGAACCATCTTTAACTCCAGTTCCAGGGGAATCTGACACCCTCTTCTGACCTCCGCGGCATTGCGCAACACGGGTGCACCAACCTACATGCAGACAGTACACTCACACATAAAAGTATATTTTAAAAAATCTCTGTTGCATATGTAATAGGAAACCCTTTGCAGGGGTATGCTGTGGATGGAACCCAGGACCTCACATGTAGTAAGCTGTCCTCTACTACTGAGCCACAACATCCAATTCCTTTGCATAGTGTGTGTGTGTGTGTGTGTGTGTGTGTACCAAAGGAGGATACTGGGTGTCCTCTCCACTCTCCACACTCTCCACATTATTTCTTTGAGATGGAGCCTCTCATTAACCTGGAACTTGCTTAAATCAAAAATCATCTAGGCTGGGGTCAGCAACACCAGAGACCTTCCTAATTCTGCCTCCCATTCAAGCTCTGGAATTACAAGCATGTGAGTGCTGGGATTTGAACTCCGATTTTCATGCTTTCACAGCAAGCACTCAAGTTCACTAAGTCATCTTCCGAGCTTCCCTTTACATTAAAAAAAAACATTTGGGGGCTGGAGAGATGGCTCAGCGGTTAAGAGCACTGACTGCTCTTACAGAGGACTCGGGTTCGATTCCCAGCACCCACCTTGCAGCTAAGAACCGTCTTTAATTCCAGTTCCAGGAGAATCCAACACCCTCTTCTGACCTCCGTGGCATTGCACAAACCGGGTGCACCAATCTACATGCAGACAGTACACTCATACACATAAAAAAAAATTGTGGAGCTGGTCGTGGTGACACATGCCTTTAATCCCAGCACTTGGGAGGCAGAGTCAGGTGGATCTCTGTGAGTCCAAGGCCTGTCTGGTCTACATAGTGAGTTCCAGGACAACTGGGGCTACAGGGAGACCCTGTCTCAAAAAGACAAACAAAAATTTTGTGAATTTATTTTTATTTGATGTGTATAAGGTGGATGTAAATGTCTACATGGTTGTAAATGTACTATGTGCATGCAGTACATACAGAGGCCAGAAGAGGACACAGAGCCACTGAAACTGGAGTTACAGATGGTTGTTAGTTGCCCCTTCTTTTATATTTTGAATAGTGTTTATGTCTTTTCTTTTTTGTTTCATTTTAAATTTTAACTTGGATATAAATTCATACTTCATAGGAAAGTTGCTAAAGTTGTACAAAGACTTCTTGACAACTTTGTCCATCCAGTGAGCATGTGAATTTACTAGGGTTGCCATAACCAGTACAGGCTGAGCATCTCTAATCCAAAAAACCCAAACCCCAAATGTAAAATCTGAAATTGTCTGAGAATCTGACAAAATACCACAAGTGGAAAATTGTACATCTTATTTCATATAACACATTACATCCAAAATTGATGTGTGCTAAAATTACTGTAGTAAAGTCATATTTATGTGATATACACACTGTGTGTGTGTGAAGGATTGGGGCTGGGGTGGTAGCTCTGATGGCAGAGTGCTCATCTAGCATGCACCGAAGCCTTGGGTTCCATTTCTAGCATCACATAAACTCAAATCCCAGAATTTAGGAGGTGAAGGCAGGAGGATCAGAAGTTCAAGGCCATCCTGCACAACGTAGCAAGCTTGAGGCCAAACTGGAATACACGAGACCCTGTCTCAAAAAAAAAAAACAAAAGAAAAGAAAAGAAAAGAAAAACAAACATTGACTGGCTTCATGTTTTGCTTAAGCTGGGTCCCATCCCTGAGATTTGTAATTATGAATATGCAAATATTATATATATGTAAATATGAGAGAACAGAAATATGAAACATTTCAAGTCCAAAGTATTTGTTTTGGTTTGGGGTGCATGGTTTTGGGTTTTGTGATTATTTATTGAGATAGGGTCTCATATGTAGCCCTACTGGCATGGAATTCAAGATGTAGACCAGGCTGGCCTCAAACTCACAGAGATCTGCCGGCCTCTTCCTTCCCTCAGGTTGGGATTAAAGGCGAGCACTAGCACACCCACCTAATCTTAAGCATTTTGCATAAAGTCTACTTAATATACTTAACCTAACAACATCCCAGAGGCTTAAGTGAGATCTGCATTTATTTTCTGATAGCTCTGAAATTTGGATTCTGAGATCAAGGTGTCAGGAGGGTTGGTGTTTGCGTCCTCTTCACTTGTACACAGGCGGTACAGTAACTAAAAACAAAATAATAGAAAGAGGGGCTGCAGACATGGCTCAGTGGGCAAAGTGCTTGCTGCCCAAGTATAAAGACATGAGTTTGGATCCCCAGAACCTATGTAAAGCTGGACACGGTAGCATGCATTTGTGATCTCAGCGTTACTAAGGCAAGATGGAAGATGGAGACCACAGAATTACTGGAAGTTGTCAGATTGGCATAGTGTATGCAGCAGCGGATAAGAAGCCCTGTCTCAGACAGGCTAGAAGTTGAGGACTGGTAGCTGAGGTTGTCCTCTGATGTCCACGTGTGATGTTGCATGTGTGTGCGTACACAGACAACACATGAACATTTTGCACATACATCATGCACAGCTAAAAAAACAGAAAGAAATGAAGAGGACTCCATGTTCAAATACAGTCACAGGTACTGTGATTTAGGGCATCAATACAGAAATTTGAGGAGACACAAATCATGACATAAGTGTGTCAGCAGAAAGATTTACATGGCTTAATAGCAGTTTATAGAAAGGCTAAATTTTATTTTAGCATGAAGGTAAAGAGTTAAAAAAATGCCAAAAAGCACATGTCAGTGGAGTCAGAGAAGTCCAGCCCAGGCTTTGGGGGGGGGGGCGGGAGGAGTGAGACAGGGTCTTCCTGTAGCCCCAGCTGGCCTAGAACTCACTATGTAGACCAAGGTGGCCTCAGTATTACAGAGAACTGCCTGCCTCTGCCTCCTGAATGCTAAGATTAAAGACATGCACCACCACACTTGTCCCACCATCCTTCTTCAGGTAAGGTAAACCATGTTTTCTCCCTAGAAGCCAACTGCAGACACAGACCCAATGCCTTTGCCCATAGAAGCCTGCTTGGAATCTCATGGCGGAGGCCCTTATTGGTGGTGGTCACATGAACCCATCCTGCTAGTGGCTGTCTATGGCAACTAAAACACAGGACCTCAACAAAGAAAACAAGTGTATACATATCATCAGTCTTCAGGCAAAGCCCCACCACCAGGGTCACTTGGTAATGCACACTTGGAATTCCAGCACTTGGGAGACGAAGCAGGAAGATCAGAAGTTCAAGGTCTCCCTTGGCCACACAGACAGTTGGAGACCAAGCTGGGTTACAAGAGATTCTGTCTCCAAAATAGTTTCCTAATTTTCAGCTGCAAATGGCACAGGGAATATCCTACTAAATCCTTAACTCATTGCTTTGGGCTTAATTATGCAAATGTTATACTTAATATTTTTGTGGTGCTGGGGATCAAACCTAGGGCTTTCTACATCCTCGGAAAGTACTTTTTTTCTGAGCTACACCCCCAGTTCTATCATTAAATATTTTTATTTTTAAACTTTATTTTTTATTTTTACTTTTATGTGTATGAGTATATTGCTTGTATGTATGTAGTATATCATGTCATGCAGTGCTCTCGGAGGTCAGAAGGCACTGGAGTTAAGGACAGTTCTTAGCTGCCATGTGGGGGCTGGAAACCGAACCCAGGTCTTCTGCAAGAGCAGACGGTGCTCTTAACTACTGAGGCATCTCATTAGCCCTGATTTATTTATTTATTATTATTATTATTATTATTATTATTTTGTTTTGTTTTTTGAGACAGGGTTTCACTAAGTAGTGCTGGCTAGCCTCCAACTGGATATGTAGAGGAGGATAGCCTTGAGCTCACAGAGATCTGCCTGCTTCTGCCTCATAAGTATTGGGATTATAGGCATGCACCAGTGTACCCAGCTTTGTCATTAAACATTCTGGTGCTCTTTTAAATTATTTTATAATTTGAGAATTTCATATATGAATGTAATGTGTCTTGATTGAACACAGTAGATTGTCATTAAACATGTTTTTTTTTTGAGATGTGCAGCTGATTGGCCTGAAATTCACTGTCTAGAAAAGGCTGGCTTGGAGCTCACAGAGATCCCCCTACATCTGCCTTCTGAGTGGTAGGATGAAAGGTGTGTGCTGCCGGGCATGGTGACGCATGCCTTTAATCCTAGCACTTGGGAGGCAGAGGCAGGCGGATCTCTGTGAGTTCAAGGCCAGCCTGGTCTACAGAGTGAGTTCCAGGACAGCTGGGGCTACAGGGAGACCCTGTCTCAAAAAGACCAAAAAAAGGGGCTGGAGAGATGGCCTAGCGGTTAAGAGCACCAACTGCTCTTGCAGAGGACCCGGGTTCGATCCCCAGCACCCACATGGCGGCTAAGAACCATCTGTAACTCCAATTGCAGGAGAACTCCAGTTCTAGGAGAATTCGAGACCCTCTTCTGACCTCCGTGGCATTGCACAACACGGGTGCACAAACCTACATGCAGACAGTACATTCATACACATACAAAAATAAATAAAAAAAAAAAAAGAAAGGTGTGTGCCAACACATCTGGTGTCACTAAACTTTTTTTTTTTGTCTTTTTGAGACAGGGTCTCCCTGTAGCCCCAGCTAGCCTGGAATTTGCTCTGTAGACCAGGCTGGCCTTGAACTCACAGAGATCCGCCTGCCTCTGCCTCCCGAGTGCTGAGATTAAAGGTGTGCACTCCATCACGTACCCTGCATCACTAAAGGTGATTATTGTTTCCTCTTCAGAGATGTCCTAGTTTCATTTCTATTGCTGTGATAAAATACTCTGACAAAAAGCAACTTCCAGGGGGAGAAGAGGTTTATTTGAGCTCACAATTCCCAGTTGCAGCCCATCCTAGAAGGGAATCACTGTATCTGGAGCTTGAGACAGTTGGTCACATTACACCTACAAGCCAAGAGCAGAGAGGAAAGAATGCATGCTGCATGTGGAATGGTCAACTAGCTTCCTCTACCTCGTACAGTCCAAGGCCCAACTTGGAATAATGTCGTCCACTTTCAGACTGGGTCTTCCCGCATCAACTAAGGCAATCAGTATGACCCTGCAGAGACATGCACAAAGGCCAACCTGATGTATTGGCACTTACTTTCCAGGGGATTCTATGTTCTGTCAAGTTGATCATTCAAATTAACCACTAGAAGAGGCTAAATCTCTGACAGGATTTTTCTTTCTTTCTTTGTTTCTCATTAAAGGTAAGATATTTGTAAAAGGTCATTAAAGAATGTGGAAAGGAATACTGTGTGCTAGGAAAACCCCAAATCATGTGAAATAGAGAAAAAGAAAAACAAGAACCACACGTGTCCATTGGGGCAGCAGTTGAACAGTACCTGTGGTATGGCACTGGGTCAACAGGCTCTGTCCCCATGGATAACTTGGGTACATCAAACTGTCTTGAGTTATTTACTCTTTATTTCTTTCACCCATTTTTCTAGGAAAATATCTTTGAAGGGATATTTTATTTTCAAAGTTATTTGTATATTTAAAAATCTTGCCTAACAAATATTACATTTTCCCCAAGTTACTACTCATCTTCTAATTTGGTGGGTTTAAAAAAAAATTTGGGGGATGGAGACATGGCTCAGAGGGTAAGATCATCGGCTTGCTCTTTCAGAGGACCCAGCACCCACATGGTGGCTAACAGCAGTCCAGTCCATAATTCCAGTTCCAGGGGATACCAATGCCTTTTTCTGACTTCCATGGGCATTGCACACCATGAGGGCACTTACATACACTCATACATATGAAATAATAATAATAAATTTTAAAATAAAGTTTCACTCATACTTATAGAAATCTTGGCTCTGGACTGATCCAACTTTTGTGATTATTTTTAAATTTTCATTTATGCGTATGAGTGTTTTGCGTGCGTGTTGTTTGTATATGCACCACGTGAGTGATTGCTACCTTCAGAGGCAAGAAGAGGGTGTCATATCCCCTAGAACTGGACGTACAGACTGTTGTATGGCACCATGTACGTGCTGGGAACCAAACCTGGGTCCTGTGGAAGAGCAGCCAGTGTTCTTACCAACTGAGCCATTTTTCCAGCCCTTACTATTTGTTTTCTGTCATTCAGAAATGACTTTTATCATATGGTCACCTCTTTCCATCTTTTACCAGGCTTAGAAAGGTCTTTCCCAGGGCTGGAGAGATGGCATAGTGGTTAAGAGTACCGACAGCTCTTGCAGAGGACCCGGGTTCGATTCCAAGCACCCACATGGTGGCTGAGAACCGTCTTTAACCCCAGTTCCAGGGGAATCTGATGCCCTCTTCTGACCTCCACGGCGTTGCACAACACGACACAGGTGCACAAACCTACATGCAGACAGTACACTCATACACACAAAAAATAAATAAAATTTTTAAAAAGGGGGTCTTTCCTAGGGATGGGGATGTAGCTCAGTTGGGAGAGTGCTTGCTAAAATGCATGAGGCCCTCCCTGTATTTGATCCACAGTAGTGCGTAAACTGGGTGTGGAAGCATACACTTATAATCCCAGCACTTGGGAGATGAAGCCAGGAGGCTCAGAAATTCAAGGTCATTTTCCAGTACACAACAACTTTGAGGCCAGCTTAGGATACATGAGACCTTGCTTCAAAATAAGAGCAATAAAAAGTCTTCCCTAATCCAGGATGATAAAAGTTGTTCACATGATATCTACAGAAGACCCGGCACCCACATGTTGCTAATAACAATCTATAACTCCAGTTTCAGGGGATCCAACACCCTCTTCTGTCCTCTGAAGGCATTGCACAACATAGGTTCAGTTACATACATTCAGGCATAATACTCATGCACATAAAATTTAAAAATAATGAATTAAAAAAAAAAAAACTTAAGTGAGCATGTGGCTTTTCTTCTGGTCCTGTCATTAGTTGGTGGTGTTCTGTCATTTTTTTTTTTTTGAGGCAGGGTCTCCCTATAGCCCCAACTGGCTTGGAGCTGGCTATGTAGACCAGGCTGGCCTTGACTCAACAAAGGATCCGCCTGCCTCTGCCTCCCAAGTGCTAGGATTAAAGGCGTGCGCCACCACACCCAGCTGTGTTCTGTCATTTTTAAACTTGCAGGGCTCACCATTTTCTGGTGGTAATAAACATTTATTGACAATAGACATTTATTGAGCACTTAGCCCCAGTTCTGGTTCCAACGGACATCTGAGCCCCTGAAGAGGTAAATGGCAGTGAGTGGCCCCTTCTCACAGCGATATGCAGAGAGACGCAGTGGCTGGCTGCTTATCTAGGGTCACACAGCTGGGGAAACTCAGTTCACCTAATAGCAGCCTACATAGGCCTGTTGTCATGATTTGGATTGTTATGTGTTAAGTCTCTGGAAAACTATGCCTAGTCTTATTCAGAAACATGACTTCAGCTATCTATCTATCTATTGATCGATCGATCGATCGATCGATCTATCGATCTATCTATCTATCATCTATCTACCTACCTATCTGTCATCTATATGGCCATGCAGGCATGGGATGGTTCACATGTGGAGGTCAAGGGACAACTCGTAGGAGTTAATTTTCTCCTTCCAGACCATGTGGGTCCCAAGGATGGAACTCTGTTTCACCAGGCTTAGCAGCTGAAACCATCTTTCTGTCCCCAGAAACATGATTTCTGATGCCACAGTGTCACAGTCTGTGCAGGTCGCCCAAATGCCAGAAAAGAGCATTGGATACCCTGGAGCTAAGGTGACAGGCCAATGTAAGCTGCCTGACATGGGTGCTGAGAACTGATTTTATTTATTTATTTATTTATTTATTATTTATTATTTTTATTTTTTGGTCTTTTCGAGACAGGGTCTCGATGTAGCCCCAGCTGGCCTGGAACTCACTCTGTAGACCAGGCTGGCCTTGAGCTCACAGAGATCTGACTGCCTCTGACTCCCAGGTGCTAGGATTAAAGGCGTGGGCCACCACACCCGGCTGATTTTATTTTTGACTGATTTTATTTTTAACTTCATTTCTGACCAGTTTTCCAGACAGGATCTCACTAAGCTAACCCCAAGCTCCTGTATCCCTACATGGCTTCCCCTCTGCTGGGATGAGAAGTATCCTTCCACTGTTCCTAGCCTAAACTGCTACTCTTTATCAAATATGAAGAGACTTTCAAATTCCACAGGCATCAATAAAACCTTTAAAAAAGGGTTATCATCAGTCAGTTTTGGAAGGACAGACACCAGCATGTCAAGATTTTCATTGAATAATGGCATTCCAGATTTAAAAAAGAATATGGTTTTATTTTTTATTTTCCAATTAAGAACATTGGCCAGAACAATGATATATAGTTTCAAAAGTGTCTGAATGGAAGGACATTAGAAGGACGTAGGTGGTGGGAGATGATACAGGTCACGACTGACTTCTGCTCTCTTCTCTCCTAATCAGGGACTCATAAAAGGTTAAGCTGCGAGGAGAGAGTGGCCTTCGGGAGCAGGAAGGACACTGGGGACGGCAGGAGGGTTAGGAGGAGGCAGCAGATAAGAAGGAGTCTGCTCTGGAGAAACAAGGTGGCAATATACTTTTAATCTCAGCACTTAGGAGGCAGAGATAGGTAATGTCTGTGAATTCAAGGCCAGCCTAATCTGCATAGTGAATCCCAGGCCAGTCAAGGCTACATAGTGAGACCTTGTCTCAAGAAGAGAAAAAGGAATCTACTCTGTATTTATATATACTATTAGATGAAGGCTAAAGACTTTCCGTCTTCATTTTTCTTTTTTCTTTTCTTTTCTTTCTTTTTTTTTTTTTTTGGTATTTTCGAGACAGGGTCTCCCTTGTAGCCCCAGCTGTCCTGGAACTCACTCTGTAGACCAGGCTGGCCTTGAACTCACAAAGATTCACCTGCTTCTGCCTCCCAAGTGCTAGGATTCAAGGCATGTGCCACCACATCCGGCTTTTTTTTTTCCGTAGTCTTCATTTCTCTTATTTTGAATTTTCTTTTATATGTGTCTATTCCCCCTATAGAGATCCATAACTTTTTTTGAAACAAGGTCTCTCTGTAGCCGCAACTGGCCCAGCATATATTATGTAGACCAGATTGGCCTTGAACTCACAGAGATCCACCTGCCTCTGCCTCCAGAGTGCTGCAATTAAGAGCCTGTGTCACCATGCCCAGCTGCATAACTTATTTTTCTTGTTTTGGGAGACAGAGTCCGGCTATGTAGCTTACGGTGCAATCCAAATTGCAGCCATCCTGTCCCCTCTGCCTCAAGTACTGAGATTGCAGGTGTGAGCTGTCAGGCTCAGCTCAAGATGCAAAACCTTTGAAGATAGGGTGAAATGGTATTTAGCCTGAAAACAAAATTACAAAAGCTGTTTTCAAGTGCAAGAGGATTATAGGTTGGCAGTGGCCAGGGGCGACTGACTCTAGGACAGAGGCCACCTTGGAAAAGCAGGTAACAGAAACATGTATGTCACAATTTCCTGGGCTCTGACTCACCACTGTATACCTTTCCTAATGGAAAATAAATTGTTTTAAAAAAAAGAAAATTAAATTGTTAACTTTTCACTTGAGATTCAATTATGAAACTATTATATTTAATACAATAAGATTTTATTTTTGCATTTATTTGGTGTGGGTGTGGAAGTTCATATCACAGCAAGTGTGTAGGAGTCCGACGGCAACTCCTACCATGTGGGTACCATGTGGGAACCAAAGTCAGGTTACCAGGCTTGGTGCTAAGCACCTTTTACCTACTGAGCCATTTCTCTGGCCCCTACAATAACATTTAAAAAATACCTTTTTTAAGCCAGGTGTAGTGGTACATGTCTTTAATCCCAGAACTTGGAAGGCAGAGGCAGGCGGATCTCTATGAGTTCAAGGCCAGCCTGGTCTACATAGCCAGCTCCAGAACAGCTGTGCCTACAGGGAGACCCTGTCTCAAAAAGACCAAAAATAAATAAATAAATAAATAAATAAATAAATAAATAAATAAATAAATAAATAAACAAACAAACATTTTTGTGGTCTGGGGATGGAATCCAAGACCTAACACATGCATCCTCAGTATCACAGCTTAATACAATCTATTGCTTCACCACTCTTATTTTATTTTCTGTCTTTTTGAGACAAGGTCTCCCTGTAGTCCCAGCTGGCCTGGAAATCACTATATAGACCCAGCTGGCGTCCATCTCACAGAGATCCGTCAGCCTCATCCTCCCTAGTGCTGGGATTAAAAGCCTGCTCTACCACGTCCGGAGCTTTTCCATTCTTTTAATAATTAAAACTCTTAGGGCTGAGGAGGTGTCTGGGCGGTTAAAATCACTGGCTGCTTGCTGTTGCAGAGGACCTAGGTTTGATTTCTGGCACGTGTCTAATTCCAATTCCAGGTGATCTGATGCCCTCTTCTGGCCTCTGCAGGCACTGCATGCATGAGTGCACTTATATCCACACAGGCAAAACACTCATACACATAAAATAAAAATAAGTAAATAAAAAAATGTAACGTGTTTGTGTATGTGGATGTCCAACTTCAGGGGCCA
The DNA here is from genome assembly GCA_009823505.1 of Rhizomys pruinosus. Lineage (NCBI taxonomy): Eukaryota > Metazoa > Chordata > Mammalia > Rodentia > Spalacidae > Rhizomys > Rhizomys pruinosus. Next base: position 934,533 of record VZQC01012738.1, on the reverse strand, counting down.
CTCCTCAGGAGCTGTGTACCTTGTTTCTTAAGACAAGGTCTCTTACTGGGACCTGGGGCTCGCCAATTTGCCTAGATGGGCTGGCCAGAGAGCCCTAGGGATCCAGCTTTCTCTACGTCCTCAGCACTGGGAGTATAAGCATGCACCACCACAACTGACATTTTTTTGAGATAGCGTCTTATTTATGTCAGGCTAGCCTTCAATTCACTATGTAGCCAAAGGTGACCTTGAACTTCTAAACCTGTCTCCATCTCCTGAGAGTTGGGATTATACCTGTGTTTATTTGGAGCTGGAGACCCAGTGCCTTCATCTGACCTACAGCCCATACCCATTCCCAGCTTTCTTACATGTGTTCTGGGCATTGAACCCAGGTTCTTGTGCTTGTATAGAAAGCACCTACTGGGGCTGGAGAGATGGCCTAGCGGTTGAGAGCACCGACTGCTCTTGCAGAGGACCCCGGGTTTGATCCCCAGCACCCACATGGCGGCTGAGAACCGTCTGTAACTCCTCCACTTCCAGGGGAATCCAACACCCTCTTCTGACCTCCGTGGAATTGCACGACATGGGTGCACAAACCTGCATGCAGACAGTACATTCATATACAAAAATAAATAAATTAAATAAATAAATAAATAAATAAATATTAAAAAAAAGAAAGCACCTACTGACTGAGCTATCACCCCAGCCCTCCTAGAAGAGTGGATCCCAAGAAGGCTGTTTACAAACTTCCTGGGTTCTCCTTTCAAGACCCCACTTCCCAGATGACCCAGCTGAACTGACAGCATTTAGCCTTTCTTAGTGATACAGAAAGTAACGGTATGTCCAAGTGATAATAGCCTAGACTAGGTGAAACATAGAGATAGTTTAGGTTCTTTAAATCTAAAACTAGTAAGCCAGGCATGGTGGTAAACACCTGCAAAAGCAGCACTGGTGAAGCAAGAGGACCCGGAGTTCAAGACCAGACTCAGCTATGTAAAGAATTTGAGGCCAGCCTGGGCTACATGAGACTCTGTTTCAAAAGCAAAGCCAAAAACCTACCTAAAACTTTTCCCATGGTCCTCATTTTTGCCCTAACAAGCATAAAACTCTACTTTCTTGATACTTGAGATTACATGGGCCATATGCTGGCTGCCTATCAGATACCAATTTTCTGCTTCTTCTAGCCTTATTAAATCCTGAAACAGTTCAATGTGTTCCAAGAGAGATGGATTCCAATCTTTGCTCCAGAAGTGAGCCTGACTGCTTTGCAATTGCCAGTGACTGCTTCAAAACCAGATGTGAGGGGTTGGAGAGATGGCTCAGCAGTTAACAGCACTAGCTGCTGTTTCAGGGTACTCAGGTTTGATTCCCAGGACCCAGATGGCAGCTAACAACTGTCTGGAACTCCAGTTCCAGGACAATCTGATGCCTCTTCTGGTTTCTTTGGGTACTGCACAACACAGGGTGTGTGTGTGTGTGTGTGTGTGTGTGTGTGTGTGTGTGTGTGTGTGATAGCGAATGTGTGGAGGTCAGAGGACAACTTTTGGAAGTCAGTTCTTTCTATCCACCGAGTGGGTCCCAGGGATTGACCTCAGGTCATCATGCTTAGTAGTAAGCAGCTTTACCTGATGAGCCAGCTCATTGACTCAAGAAGGATTTCAGCAGAAGAAAGAAAAGAGATGAGATAGGGTAATAGAGGATGAAAAAGACCAAAATTCATTGCATACATGTTTGAAACTGTCAAAGAGTAAAAAATAAACATTTAAAATTATGGCATATATATATATATATATATATATATAT
>VZQC01012738.1:900221-923197 GCA_009823505.1 Rhizomys pruinosus | reverse complement strand
AAAAAAAAAAAAAAAAAAAAAAAAAAGAAAGAAAGAAAAAGGAGAGTAAGGCAGCCTAGTGGTGTAGATGAAGTATTAAATAGTGCAGGCAGATGGACATCAGTGAGGTGATATTTGGGGGGAAGCTGCATTCACATGTGGCACATCAGGCTGTGAAGCACAAATGAGAAAACAGAACTGTCATGTTCTATAAATTAGGAAGTTCTAGGACTGTGGCACATTCTTTTTAAGAAAGTCTTGGGGCTGGAGAGATGCTCTTGCTGAGGACCCGGGTTCGATTCGCACCACCCACATGGCAGCTGAGAACCGTCTTTAACTCCAGTTCCAGGGGAATTCGACGCCTTCTTCTGACCTCTGTGGCATTGCACGACACGGGTGCACAAACCTACATGCAGACAGTACATTCATACACATAAAAAAAAAATAAATAATAAAAAATACTGAGAAAAAAACAAAAATAAAAATAAAAAAGAATCTTAACATTTATTTAGTTTTCCAGAGAGAGAGAGAGAGAGAGAGAGAGAGAGAGAGAGAGAGAGAGAGACACCCTGGTGCACTTGTGGATGTCTGGTCAAGAGAGATGGCTCAGCAGTTAAGAGCACTGGCTGTTCCTGCAGAGGACCTGGGTTGGAGTCCCAGCATCAACAAAGGTGGCTAAAAAGCATCCAGTTCCGGGAAATCCAATACCCTCTTTCTGACTTCTGCAGGCATTGCATGACACGGCACACTTACACACATGCAGGGCAATAGACTCATACACATAATATAAAAATACTAGAAAATATTTTATAGCTTGAGAATTTCATACAAAGTATTTTGATCATATCCACCCCAATTCCTCCCCCTAATTCCTTCAAGATTCACTCCCATCTGGCTACTCCCCAAAACTGATGCTGGAGAAGTGGTTTTGAATGGTGTGGGGCCATCCACTGGGGGCTGGTCAGCCTACCAGAAGTGTGGCAAGTTCTTACTTGGTATTATTTAATGCTCTCTACTTTGCTGCTGGGAATTTGAGCAAGCTCATACTCTCTGCCATAGAGAAGAAACTAGGGCAGTTGGTTTAAAGTATTTTTTTTCTATTTCCAGAAAACAAGCCAAAGTTCTATTGTTCTTTGGTCAATAAAGCATTATCAACACAAGGAAGGTTAATAGGACATGTCAGAAAATAGAGGAGAGATGGAGCTCAGACAGCAGTCTGACAAAGCTGTGTTCTTTTAATAGAGGAAAACGTAGAGTGGACTGGGCACCTGTAATTCAGTCTCTCAGGTAGGTAGGAACTTGCCCAGCCCCACCAACCCATTGTACCAGATTGTGCCGTTACTATGCCAACAGTACAGTTATACCTAAATAAACATCTTGAATATAAGAATGGGCCTGAATTTGGAGGGTACCCATTCCCCCAGATGTCTCCTGTCTCCTGGAACTGTGTTGCTGAGCCAGGCCTCACCCATAATTTATTCAAAACCACTTCTCCAGCATCAATTTGGGGAACTGCAAGCTTGGATCCACCCTTACCAGACAATCCTGCTCTTCCATCCTAGGTCTAAAACATCTCATGCACTTGATGTCGAGCATACTTTTTAATCTTTGTTTTCAAATGAAGATCTGAATATGAATGAATGTGCTGCCTTTCAGCACTCCGATTTACTAACTGGCAAGCATACCTACATTCATTCACTGTCTTGGGTGGAGCATACATTGGGGTTCCAAGAGCACATCACATGGCTCAGTGACTTGTTTGCCAGTCATTAGTCAAGATTCTGTCCACTTTGTCAAAGTCACTCCTACAGTTCCCATTTCTTTGTTTTACCAATGAAGAAGCACGAGCATGGGGTGGTCACAGGAGGTGGCTAGTCACCAGCAGTTAGCTGGTTAGTGTTTGGTGCTGGAGAAGCAGTATGGGTCAGAACGGGCAATCTTAGGGCTCTGGAGTGGTGGCACTGACAGAGCAGCACTGGAAAAGGTGGCACATGAACAGGACAGCTCTTCAAGCAGGTGAAATTTGGGACAAGGTCTCTTTTGCCCAGGTCTTGCTTTCTGATGTGGCTTTACCAGTCACTCTTCAATCCAGAGGCCTGTAGCAGAAAGCACAGGTGCAGAGCTTGGCTCTAATTAATGAGAGGACAGGATCTAGCCATTAGTTAGCCCCTTAACTTAGTTTATATAAAACCATGGATTTTGAAAAAAGCAAACAAACATGGATTTTAATAATTTTTTGTCTTTTTGAGACATGGTCTCCCTATAGCCTCAGCTGTCCTGGAACTTGCTATGTAGATCAGGCTGGCCTTTAACTCACAAAGACTGTCAGCCTCTGCCACCCAAGGGCTGGGATTAAAGGCGTGAGCCACCACGCTCAGCTGATAAAACTTTTTTTTTTGGTCTTTTTTGAGACAGGGTCTCCCTGCAGCCCCAGCTGTCCTGGAACTCACTTTGTAGACCAGGCTGGCCTTGAACTCACAGAGATCCGCTTGCCTTTGCCTCCCAAGTGCTGGGATAAAAGGTGTGCGCCACCATGCCCAGAAAAACTTATTCTTAAGATGCTTTTCCAGCAGGTGCTAGGGGTGAAAATTGAAAGAAATAATTTTAAAAATTGAAGTAAAGTTATTTATGATAGAATTAAAGTATAATTTGTTCCTGAGCAGTTAATCCTTAATTTTCCTTTTTGTTTATGTATTAAATTTTTGCTTGTACATGGGGTAATACAAGGAACATCATGAGACATGAACTTCCCAAAATTGGCAAAATGAAGTAAGTTTTAGATACATAAGCATGACAGTTTCCATAAGACTCCCATTACAGAGAAATCAGTTAATAAGTGATTAGAAGTATTACCATACATATGAGCCAATTTCAAATGACCAAAGGAATTTATGAAGTTACTTTCATTTGCCAAAGTTCCTTGGGATGAACACCTGGGGGTTTGACTTCAGTCAGGGCAGGATTGCAGAATCTGTTGAGTTTGTACTTGTGGTAATTGAAAAGACAACTAGTTAGTTAATATGAGGATTTCCTTCTGTGGAAGCCAGGTATGAGAGAAAACAAGATGAGTTTGGCTATGGAGGAGGGTTTAAACAGACGTAAATATTGATAACAAAAAAAGAACTAAGGAATAAGCCACGGTGACTCAAAATGATAGTACAATAGCTTGACTCATATAGTGTAAGTTAATAAATTGAAAAGTTAATCAGGGAACTGTTTGAAAGTAGAAATGGCAGCTAAAAGTTCTCACTGGGCGTTATTTGCTCTGGTGGTTATAAAGAATGCCATATTCCAGCACTATGTAATAGTTCCTTTGCTTGATTTATTATCTCCATCTAAAAAAATGGTTAGTGCATTAGGAATGGTATATTTATGGATGAAATAGAGATTTCACATGGACGTGAAAGGAAGCTTGTTCAAAAAAAAAAAAGTAGAAGTTATTTGCCTTTTTTCTGTGGTCTGTAAAAGAAAGTTGATATTATCTTGAGATATATAGAGTTTGTCTAGTAATTGGATGGGTGTGGTTCAGTCCTGTTGAATAAGAGTAATTCTTCGTTGATTTGGGATGAAGATATTTTTTGTTGGAGTGTACTGGGTAGAAATAACCACTTTAAAATTCCTAAAAGGGGAGTTAATTGTCCAGTCATTGCTGGAAGGGAAAAAAGTTTTTTTTAAAAAAATAGATAATTCTGGGCTGGAGAGATGGCCTAGCGGTTAAGAGCGCCGACCGCTCTTGCAGAGGACCCAGGTTCGATCCCCAGCACCCACATGGCGGCTGAGAACCGTCTGAAGCTCCAATTCCAGGAGAACTCCAGTTCCAGGGGAATCCGACACCCTCTTCTGACCTCCGCGGCATTGCACGACACGGGTGCACAGACTTGCATGCAGACAGTTCATTCATACACATACAGAAATAATAATACAAAATAAATAAATAAAAATAAAAAATAGGTACAATTCTAAGTGTATATGAGAAAGCTGTTTTTGTTTTGAATTCGATTATGGCTATAATTGCCCTTAAACAGAAGAATTAGAGGGGGCCATAACTGTGCAGAGGGAAATTTAAATAGGGGTTTTGTTTTTTTGATTTGGGTTTTTTTTTTTTTTTTTTTTTGTTTTTTTTTTTTGAGACAGGGTCTCCCTGTAGCCCCAGCTGTCTGGAACTCAACTATGTAGACCAACGGTCTGGCCTTGAAAACCAAAGAGCTCCGCCTGCATCTGCCTCCCAAGTGCTTTTAGGATTAAAGGCATTGCGCCACCACACGCTGTTTTCGAAAAAAATTTTTCTAATGAACGTATATTGCATTATTTGCCCAGTATTGACAGACGGTGGGACTACTGATTGTCTCGGGTGAAAAGTTTACATTTAAAAATTAAACATAAATGCCTAGTTATTGAAAACAGGCACAGAAATGGAAAATCTTTCAAAAAGCTATTTAAAAATTTTTTTTTTATTTCTGTATGTGTATGAATGTACTGTCTGCATGCAAGTCTGTGCACCCATGTCGTGCAATGCCGCGGAGGTCAGAAGAGGGTCTCGGATTCCCCTGGAACTGGAGTTCTCCTGGAATTGGAGTTTCAGATGGCTCTCGGCCGCCATGTGGGTGCTGGGGATCGAACCCAGGTCCTCTGTAAGAGCGGTCGGCGCTCTTAACTGCTAGGCCATCTCTCCAGCCCCCAAAAAGCTATTTTTAAAATCAGTAATAATATGGCGGTTTGGGGGACCACAGCAGGAGAGTCAACTGTCACTATGGTCTTTAAACACTTAAAAAGTCACTCGCCACAGTGAGAATTGTATAATACTTAGCGGAAAGGAAATGCTCTTAAATAAACATTGATCAGTCAGCCTCTCTCTCTCTCTCTCTCTCTCTCTCTCTCTCTCTCTCTCTCATACACACACCCTAATCCTTGTAATACTTTGCAAGATTTGATCAATAACTACATCAATTTAAATAACTTTGACTTTAGAGGGTTTGGGTTTTTTTTCGGGTGGGAGGGGTCTCACTATGTAGACCAGGGCGGCCTTGTACTCACAGAGATCCATCTGCCTCTGCCTGAATGCTAGGATTAAAGGCGTGCACCACCATGCTCAGCATCAACCAGCTATCTTAATCCTCATAAATAAATGCTTCTTTACTAAAAATATTTTCATTCTTATATCCTTCTAACATTTTCTCTTACTAATTATCATAATACCATGAGACATAAATAACATTAAGAAACACATTAGGGACTGGAGAGATGGCTCAGCAGTTAAGAGCAGTGACTGCTCTTGCAGAGGACCCAGGCTCCATTCCCGGCACCCACATGATGGCTAAGAAGCATCTTTAACTCCAGTTCCAGGGGAATCCGACACCCTCTTCTGACCTCCACGGCCTTGCACGACAAGGGTGCGCCTACTACCTACATGCAGACAGTACACTCATACACATAAAATAATAAATAAAATTTAAAACATACATTTCCCAGGGGCTGGAGAGATGGGTCAACAATTAAGAGCTCCGACTGCTCTTGCAGAGGACAAGGGTTCAATTCCCAGCACCCACATGGTGGCTAAGAACCTTCTTTAAGCCACATGTGGTGGCTCACGCCTTTAATTCCAGCACTCGGAAGGCAGAGGCAGGCAGATCTTTGTGAGTTCAAGGCCAGCCTGGTCTACAGAGCGAGTTTCAGGCCAACTGGGGCTATAGAGAGACCTTGTCTCAAAAAGACAAAAAAATAAATAATTTCCCATTTGTTGTGAGGACTTTTTAGACAGGGTACTAAGCAATGTCTTTCCTCTCATAAGTGTCCCATGATAAACTGATTTCACAAAAGTAAAAAATAAACCAATTGTGCCAATTAACATAAAGTGGTATAACTAAATTCTCTATTATCTTGGGCCTGAAGGAGAGAGCTGGCTTGCCTCATCATTTTTAGGGAGCAGCAAAGCTTAAGGATGGCTCCCCTTCTCCTGTAGCCTGAAGCTCTAATGGGAGGTTCACACACAAGCATACGGCTCCTGGTAAAAGAGATCCCTTAAGTTGATTTTACCATAGAATCTTTTTATATCGGGAAATAATTTTTCCTTGTTTTGCTTTTAAGAGCTTTATTTCTCCCTCATGAGCAACCATAAGGAGAAAGGTCTTGCCAGAATTAGCAGTTAATCTCACCAACAAGACCTGAATTTGCCCAAATCTCATCCCTCTTTACTAGCAACCATAAAGGTAAAGCATATTTGGAATAATCACTCTCACCAACGTGACTATTTCTTAAACACCTTATTAAGTGTATGAATGTATTGCTTACATGTAGGTAGGTGCGCCGAGATCATGCAATATCCTCAGAGGCCAGAAGAGGGCATCAGATCCCCAGGAACTAGACAATCGTTAGTGCCCATGTGAGTGTTAGAAATTGAACCTGGGTCCTCCCTAAGAGCAGCAGGTGCTCTTAATTGCTGAGCCATCTCTCCAGACCCCACTTTGACCTTTAAAAAAATATATATGATAGAGGCCAGGCATGGTAATGCATGCCTTTAATCACAGCACTTGGGAGGCAGAGGTAGGCGGTTCACTGTGTGTTCAAGGCCAGCATGGTCTACATAGCGAGCTCCAGCCCAGCTGGGGCTACAGGGGTCCCTGTCTCAAAAAGACCAAAAAAAAAAAAAATTGATAGCATGCAGGGTGAATTCCTCTTTAAAGAGGGCTATCAGTCTGGCTGTCTGCATTAGAAAAAAACCACATTATAATTTACCACATGTAATCTTAGGCTAAATTCTCATAATTTAGAGAACTCAGAACACAGAAAACAGTAACATCTAAAAGAACTTGGAAAAAAGACAATTTGGGAATGCCTGCTCTTTTTAATCTCCCCACGTCATTTTGACTGTCAAATGAATTCAGAAGCAGCATGATGTCACGAAAACAAAGAGAGTGGAAGAGTTTTGAATCTCAGAGAGATTCAGGGCAGAAAAAGCCTCAACCTAGTAGTAATGGCCAAACAAGGCACAATACTTTCCTAAATTACTTTCTTCTATTGCCTCTGCCCCAGAGAAGGGAGCTCCATGGAAGGCAAGAGAATGAGGCCGAGGAAGAACGCGAGGCTCTCGGAGAGGTAATTCCTTGGAAGCACACCTTTCTCTCCTGCTAAGCCTACATATCTAGTTTAATTTGGTTCCAAGACGTTCAGTGCTTCCAGTTGAACTCTTTTTTTTTTTTTTTGAGACAGGGTCTCCTTATAGCCCCAGCTGGCCTGGAACTCACTCTGTACACCAGGCTGGCCTTGAACTCACAGAGACCTGTCTGCCTCGAACTGTTTGTTTCTAGGTAGTAGCTTAATTGGCCATCAGTTTTTTCCCCAAGACTCAAATTAAGTGGCCCATGGTTGAGATACCAAGGAAAATATTTTTGGACATTTCAAGGTTCACAAATTTGCTTTGATGATGCTTTAGTTCTAATTCCCCTAATAAAATGTATTAATTGCCACACATGGGCAAAAGACTTAGGAGGCAGAGATCCCCATGGTGAAAGCAGAAAGATGGAAAAGAACCTTTAAAGTACAGTTCCTTACACTTCAGGCCTGGTAAGGGAGATTTTTAAAGTGAATAGCTACAAGGAAGCCTTGTGCGTACTGTCATATCACTGATCCCCCACGTATGACTTAGAACATACAGCAATTCCATTTTTTTCTTGGGACTTTTCCAGGGGCCTATCCATGAGTTAGTGCTCATGGATAGAGAAAGCCTTGTGCTTGCTGTCTTACAATGTACGACTGAGATGCTCCATGTTTTCCCTCAGGACTTCTCTGGCTTCTCACCTGTGACTTTGGAGTAAAGTCTCTTCCTCACACAGGACACCACAATGTGCTGTTATAACTCATTATAGTTTTGTTGTTGTTGTTTTGTCTTTTTGATACAGGGTCTTCCTATAGCCACAGCTGGTCCAGAACTCACAGAGATCCACCTGCCTCTGCCTCCTGATTGCTGGGATTAAATGCGTCCGCCACCATGCCTAGCATAACTCATTACAGTTATACCTGAATAAACTGCCTATTTTTTTTTTTTTTTTGGTCTTTTTGGTCTTTTTGAGACGGGGTCTCCCTGTAGCTCCAGCTGTCCTGGAACTCACTCTGTAGACCAGGCTGGCCTTGAACTCACAAAGATCTGCCTGCCTCTGCCTCCCAAGTGCTAGGATTAAAGGCGTGCGCAACCACGCCTGGCTAAACTGCCTATTTTTAAGAGTGGGCCTGGATTTGGACAGCACCCATTCCCCCAAGTGTGTCCTGGAACTGTGCTGGTAAGTCAGGCCTTACCCATGTTATTCAAAACCATTTTCTCAGCATCAATTTTGGGGAACTACAAGCTTGGATCCATCCTTACCAGACAATCCTGCCCTTTTCATCATCCCTAGGCCTAAAAGATCTCATACACAAAATATCAAGCATACTTTTCAATCTTCATTGTTTTCAACGAAAATACCACTATGACTATGCTGTCTTTCAGCACAATGATTTGCTAATTCTCAAGAATACCCTACATTCATTCATTGTCTTGGGCAGAAGGTAGATTGAGGTCCCAAGGAATCAAGGTCATGTGCCCAGGTCACAAGAGCACATGGCTCAGACAGCTTGTTTACTGAAGTCATTAGTTCGGATTCTGTCCAATTTGTAAAAGTCACTCCTACATCAGGTAACTACTATTATGCTATGTTTGGTAAAGACTACAATTAAACCAACTACTAAAATTAAGGAAAAGGTAACAAACAGAAATTGTACTAAGTAAATTTGTGAGAAATGATAAGCATGCACAGCTCCTATTTTTCGTATGTGTATGAATGTACTGTCTGCATGCAGGTTTGTGCACCCGTGTCGTGCAATGCTGTGGAGGTCAGAAGAGTGTCAGATTCCCCTGGAACTGGAGTTATAGACGGTTCTCAGCCGCATGTGGGTGCTGGGGATCGAACCCGGGTCCTCTCCAAGAGCAGTTGGCACTCTTAACTGCTAGGCCATCTCTCCAGCCCCACAGCTCCTATTTTACAGAGGAGTCTTTAAAAACAGAAATTTAATGCTAAAGAACTCAAGAGTGGTAAATGTTTGCAATTATTTCCATTTAAAAGGAACTACTGAGAAAAATTTATTTCTTGAAATAACCCAGACAGGACAATATAATCAACACTGCTGAAAGATAGGTTTATTGAACTGAATGGAACCTCTTAGATGCTGTTACTGATGTGAAATTGACTGCTTCAGCCATTTCTAAATGTATGGTGTTGTAATTAACAATTTCAATCACATGTGTTCTTTCCTGAATATATAAAAATTAAAATACCAATTAAAAAACTAATATATCTTCTCTTTAAATGCTTCTTACAGATACAATCTCAATATTATTATTTAATAGTGGTAGTTTTAAGAGGTTTGTTTCTTTTTACTCACAAGTTAAACGGCAATCAAAGGACACTGACAGTCTGCCTATATAGGCTCATAGTGCAAATAAAAAGTTCAGGAATACAGCAACTGACCTTTCTAAAATACAAAACGTACAATGCTTAGACAGTTTCATGCAAAAAGCTTTACTAGGTTGATGGCCAAAGAACTAGAACATTGATAACTATACTGGCAACACCAATGGGACTCCTCGGTGCTGCAGACTGAACTCGGAGTCTCATCTTAGGCTTTGTATTTGGCTTTTCCATTTTCACTGATGACACAAACGTGCTATAAAATAAAAGGTCAGAAATTCACATTAGAAAAGGATATTCTGAAATAAAAGGCAACAACCATATTTTACATGTCTTGTAATAACACTAGTACACTGCCAGTGTTCCTAATAACCAAGTAAATTATTGGACTTCATGCTAGTGACTTGGACAGCACATTTTGAAAACCAAGCAGTAGTATGTTCCATTTATCTGCTTTGTTTTTCTTTGTCTTACTTCATAACTTTGAAAAACACAAGAAGTCAGAAATATAAGATATATCAAAACAGAGGCCAGGATATGTGGTTTTAAAAGATGAAGTAAAAAAACCTGCTTTAGATAATGCTATTCACATAGTCTTCCTAAATACTCCCAGACCATATTCATAAACATACCCATGGGGCTCCTGACTCCAGAGTGGGTATTTGAAGTCAATTACAAGACAAACTAAATGGTGTATTTCTTACTTATGACCATATTTATCATCCAAAATAATAATGAGTCAGTTATTGTATATTAAAGCTGTTCAACTATTTGAGCCAGTAAGAAGTGTCACCCTCGCCTGGGTAAGTTCCAGTTCTAGGGACGTCTGTACCTGACTACAGCTTTATGTGACTAATGGGAACCATCAGTCTGGTGAAATTATGAGGTGCTGGAAGGAGAAAACAATTCTTCCCTTTCCTCAATTTTTATGTGCATTTTTGAAAAATGAGAGTGAAGAAAAAAACCAGCATTACTTACATTCAAATCCCTGAAGTACTCATTATAGTCAAGGGCATATCCAACGACAAACTTGTCTGGAATTTCAAACCCAACAACTGAAAAGAATCACAATTTATCATTTAAATATAGAAAACATTATTCTCAAATCCAATACTTAAAATGTGGCTCCTTTGCAAATATTGTCTAAAGTAACTCTAAGCCATTTCACATTCAACTTTTACAGGTTATAAGATGGATGAATGACAAAAAGGTATCTACTTACAGTCTGGCCTATATCCAACACTTCGAGTGGTCCTTTTCACCAGCAGGCTGTTAATTACAAAAATTACATGTGACATATGGGAAGAGAACAGTGCACTACAAAAGAGATCATTAATGTTCTTAGTGTGTCATCTGCATTTAGTATACCACAGTCAGTTTCAACATACCCAAAGGAAAACTAGAATGGAGAGCTAAGTCAACTAAGTCATCACCAGGAAGGGGCAGCAATGAGTTCACACTAAGGACAAGGCCCTTGACTGACCTTCCCCTGGAATCTGCTAAGATATTCTGAGAGCTGAATGCTAACTATCCACATGGCAACTGAAGGGCTACTAATGAGTGCGAAGGGTGCATGGGTCGGGAGCACCCATGAGCAAAGATGAAAAGATAGAGGCTCCAGATGCAGACTCTGAAATACAATACCTGTGCTCTAAAGAAGTGATAAAGGTATGACCTCTCATCAACTTTTAGTAATTGGCTTACAAGAGGGAACTTTAGGCTAAAAACCAATTAGTAGGTTGAAGAACCTTTTTATTTTCTGCAATGGGTATTGAACCCAGGGCCTTGTGCAGGCTAAGTATACATTCTACCACTGAGCTACCTGCTCCAGCCTAGAAGTTAATTTTTTAAAAAAGACTTTATTATTTTTACTTTATGTGTATGAGTATATTGCCTGCATGTGTGTAAGTGCACCCATGTCATGCAATGCCCATAGAGTCAGAAGAAGGCATTGAATTCTCCTGGAACTGGAGTTACAGACAGTTGTTAGCTGCCATGTGGGTGCTGGGCATCAAACTTTGGTCCTCTGCAAGAACACCCAGTGCTATTAACCACTCAGCCAACTCTCCAGCCCCTACAAGTTACTTTTCTTAAAAGTTAATTACATTTTCAATTGCTTGACTTTTGCTGAAAACGTAACATAGTGAGTTCTAGGCCATCCGAGGCTTCAGGGAGATCCTGTCTTAAAAATACCAAAAAAAAAAAAAAAAAGGCAATAATAAAATATTATACTTACCTTGCGACCTTGACCATTTTCGGGTTGTACTGGCTCACCAAAGCAAGCAAGGTCTGCATGGTTTTACCAGTGTCGATTATATCCTTTAAAAAAGGGGTGGGGGACATGGAAAGGGGAATGAGTCTAAATTGGACTGAGAAATGTTATATGAAATGCATAAAACTCCCTTATCTATGAATGCTAGTGCCAATTACCTAGTTGTATGGCAAACTGAGCAACGTTAATGTGATCTGAAAACAACTGTGCTCTTATATTGTGAATCCCTTAAAAAAATAATTAAAAAAAAACAAACAAAAAAAAACAAAAATATTTTAAAAAATAATTTAAAGGCAAAAAAGACATTTAAATGATATATAAAATCATTTTAAAATCAGAGTCTCTATATAAACAAAATACTCAAACTCCAATATTGTGGTATCTCCCCATAGAATAATGCCATTATTTTTCTCAGTACACAAATTCTCACCATACAGAGTGTGGAATCTGTAAACTGCCTGGCCCTCAGAGGCAGCAGGAATACCAGTCCCCATACCAGATTTCACAGGTATGTAGCAGCAGGAATACCAGTCCCCATACCAGATTTCACAGGTGTGAAGCGGCAGGAATGCCAGTCCCCATACCAGATTTCACAGGTGTGAAGCGGCAGGAATACCAGTCCCCATACCAGATTTCACAGGTGTGAAGTGGCAGGAATACCAGTCCCCATACCAGATTTCACAGGTGTGAAGCAGCAGGAATACCAGTCCCCATACCAGATTTCATAGGTGTGAACAGGTCAACGATGAAATGTATCCAAGTAAGCAATGCATACATATGCAAGTCTTTTTTTGTGTGTTTTTTGAGACAAGGTGTAGCTATGTAGCTGAAGCCGGCCTTAATTCAAGATCCTCCCGCTTCAGACTCCTGACAGCTAGGATATAGGCATAAACTAACATGCTTAGTTCCATAAAAGGTATGGTCGATTTTCTTCATAAATTCCAGACAGCTGGAGCTGGAGAGATGACTCAGCAGGTAAGAATGCTGACTGCTCTTACAGAGGACCCGTGTTTGGACCCAGGTTTGGTAATCAACAACCACCCGGCAATTCCAGCTCCAGAGAAGCTGATGTCCTCTTTTGGCCTCTGTGAACACTGCATATGATGAATTTATATACATGCAGGCAAAATATACACAAAAATATTTTTAAGAACAAATAAATAAATTCAAGACAGTGACTCTTTCACCCCAAATCTCTGATACTCCGCCTCCAGAGAGCTGGGATTAAAGACATTGGCCACCACACTCAGCTGTATTATCTTTTTTTACTTTTAAAATTTTATTACTTTATGTGTATGAATGTTTCATGTGCATGTATTTAAGTGCACCTGTGTCATGCAATGCCCACAGAGGTCAGAAGACACTGTTCGATCCATTGTAGCCACCATGTAGGTGCTGAGAACCAAACTTAGGTCCTCTTTAAAGGCACCCAAATTGTTTTAAGGCATCCAGTGTTTTACTATATGACTTTATATTGATGTATATCTCAGCTATTTGAAGTAGGACATTATTCAGAACAAGCCATTAAACCATAAATGGCAGAATATGGAGGCTGGGAATGTAGCTCAGTGGTGCAGCACCTGCCTAAGACACAAAGGTTTGTTCTCCACTATCCATCCATCCCTCCCTCCCTCCCTCTCCCTCTCCCTCTTCCTCTTCTCCTCTCCTCCAAAAACAAAAATCCATAAAGCAGTGTGGACCATGACAAACAGGGCTAGAGATTTAGGAAAAGCGTAAGATTCTATGATGTCACGGGCAGAATGTTGATGGACACGAAGATTACTGCCCCCTAGAGTACACACTGAAAGAGCTTCTATCTCCTGGGCGTGATCAGTATCTGAATACAACAGTCACCCTGGGACTAGATTATGTTATACAGAATAATTTCAGCAGGATAAAGAGTTCCTCCTGCTGGTTCTGAAGAAATGAGCTGTCATACTCTGAGAGGGCTGTGTGTCACAACATGAAGGGACAGCCTTTGTAGATGAATGCTACCCCCACCCAGCAGCTACTAAGAAAAATTGTCCTTCAGTCTGACAATCACAAAAGGAACTAAATTCTGCCATTACCCTACCTGAACTTTTTAAAAAATTACATTTATTTATTTTGAGGGTGTGTGTGCATACCTGCCACTGCATACGTGTGGAGGTCAGAGGAGAAGCTTACAGGAGGGGCTTCTCTCTTTTTACTACGTGGGTCCCAGGGATGGAACTCAGGTGGTCACGCTCACTGGCATGTCCTCTACCTGCTGAGAAATCTCTCTACCCCTTGAATGAACTTGTAAGAGTACAAGACAGATGTAAGAAAAGACTCCTTGATATACCTTGACAGCCTGCTACAAGCTAAACAGAAGCCCTCATTAACCTGTACTCAGGAAATATAAAGACTAGGCAAGGGGGTGATATATGACCAACTTGAAGGGTAGCTGCCACCCCCGGGAGTGGAAGGCAAGTGAAGAAATAAGGTTTTAGCTGTACTACATTTGATTAACTTTAAAAAAAATGGAATGCAGCAAATAAGGCAAAATGCTAATATTTTCAGGTGAGCACTGGAATACTGAATATGTCCTTTTCTGAATTCAAAATATTTTTTTTAATTTTTTAAAATTTTATTTCTCTATGTGTATGAATGTACTGTCTGTATGCAAGTTTGTGCACCCGTGTCGTGCAATGCCGCAGAGGTCAGAAGAGGGTGTCGGCTGGGTGTGGTGGCACACGCCTTTAATCCTAGCACTCGGGAGGCAGAGGCAGGTGGATCTTTGTGAGTTCAAGGCCAGCCTGGTCTACAGAGTGAGTTCCAGGCCAGCTGGAGCTACAGGGAGACCCTGTCTCGAAAAGACAAAAAAAAAAAAAAAAAAAGAAGAGGGTGTCGGATTCCCCTGGAACTGGAGTTCTCCTGGAATTGGAGTTTCAGACGGTTCTTGGCCGCCATGTGGGTGCTGGGGATCGAACCCGGGTCCTCTGTAAGAGCGGTCAGCGCTCTTAACCACTAGGCCATCTCTCCAGCCCTGAATTCAAAATATTTCATAATCAGAAGTAGTGGTATAGCTCAAGGATACAGTGCTTGCCCAGCAAGGACAAAGCTCTGGGTTCAATCACCAGCACAACAAAAAGATTTAATTAAAATATTTCCTGCGTGGTTATGGTGGCACACGCCTTTAATCCCAGCACTTGGGAGGCAGAGGCAGGTGGATCTCTGTGGGTTCAAGGACAGCCTGGTCTACATACGGAGTTCCAGGCCAGCTGGGTCTACAGGAAGATCTCTTAGAAAGACACCTCCCACCACCACCAAATTTCCTAATTTGGGATGGATATGGCTCAGTGGTTAAGAGCACTGGCTACTCTTGCAGAAGACCCAAGTGTGAACCCCAGCACCCACATGGCGGCTACCATCTTAGGTGGGGTGTGGTGGCACACACCTTTAATCCCAGTACTCAGGAGGCAGAGGCAGAGGGATCTCTGTGAGTCCAAGGCCAGCCTGGTCTTCATAGTGAGCTCCAGGCCAGCTGGGACTAAAAGGGAGACCCTGCCCCCCCCAAAAAAGTAAAAATACAAGGGTCTAAGTGACAAAGAGGGAACGGTATCTTTTGAACTGGGAATCTTTTTTTTTTTATTCTTGTATGTGTATGAATGTACTATCTGCATGTAGGTTTGTGCATGCGTGTCGTGCAATGCCGCAGATGTCAGAAGAGGGTGTCGGATTCCCCTGGAACTGGAGTTAAAGACAGTTCTCAGCCATCATGTGGGTGCTGGGGATCGAACCCAGGTCCTCTGCAAGAGCATTCGGTGCTCTTAACCGCCAGGCCATCTCTCCATCCCTGAACTGGGATCTTAAATGACTTAAATATGGCACAAAAAAGAGGAAATATAGAATACTGATGCGGCTTTTCTTATTGAAGACCCAGGTTTGAATCCCAGCACCCACATGATAGCTAACAACCTTCTGTAACTCTAGTTCCACAGAATCCAATGCCACCTTCTGTCCTCTGCAGGTACTGCACAACACAGGCACACTTATATACATGTAGGCATAACACTCATACACAAAAATAAGTAAAAATTTTTTTAAATACTGATTCATTTTATAACACAGATGAAGTTCAAACACAGTAAGTAAGTGGAAGAGGCCAAACACAAAGAGCATACAGTGTAGGACCCATCTACGTGAAATGTCCACAACAGGCAAATCTTAGAAAGTGGAAAAGGGGGAGGAAGAGAAAGGAAATGCTCCCCTGGGAAAGGAAGATGTTCTTAAGCTGTTACTTTAAAAACTAAGTAAGGAGGGCTGGCAAGAGGACTCAGTGTGTAAGGGTGCTTGCCATGCAGGTTCGGTCACCTCAGTTTGATCCCTCCATCCCATGTAAAATGTGGAAAGAACTGATGATGTACACAAAGTTGCCCTCTGACCTCTACATGAATGTAGCACACACAGACATACAAACACACACACACAGACACAATTTTTTTCATTAAAGCAAAACATCTTGAGGAAGGAACAGAGGGAGGAAGAGAGGGAGAGAGGGAGGGAGGAAGGGAGGAAGAATGGAAGGGAGGGAGGCAGGCAGGCTGAAGAATGATAGTACATACCTGTAATTCCATCATGTGAGAAAGTAAGGCAGGAGGATCATGAGTTCAAGGCCAGCCTAGGTTACATAGTGAGTTCAAAGGCAGCTTGGAGGCCAGGTATGGAAGGATACAACTGTAATTCCAACACGAGACACAGAGGCAGAAGAGGCACAGGCTCTAGTTTATCCTGGTCTACATACACAGTGAGTTATAGGCTAGATGGGTCTACATGGGTCTACATAGTGAGATCTTGATTTTTAAAAAAAGCTATTTGGGGCTATAAAACAAGATCCTTTTCCAGGAAGGCGATCAAGAAGGAGGAAAAAAGCTGAGTATGATGGTAGATGCCTATAATCCCAGCACTTGGTAAATAGGGACAGGCAGGTAGACGGAGTTAAGAGACTAGCCTGGCGGGGCGCACGCCTTTAATCCCAGCACTCCAGAGGCAGAGACAGGTGGATCTCTATGAGTTCAAAGCCAGCCTGGTCTACATAGCGAGCTCCAGGCCAGCTGGGACTTAAAGAGAGACCCTGTCTCAAAAAGACCCCCCCAAAAAAATAGAGACTAGCCTGGGGCATACAGCCAGCCATACTCTGTCTCAAAACAAACAAAAAAGTCAAAACAAAGGACTAGTGGTATAGCTCAGTGGTAGAATACTTGTTTAGCATGCAAGAGGCTCTGGGTTTGATCCATAGCAACAAACACAAAAACTAAGAAGTTAAATTTTGATTGTTTGCACTAGCTACTCAATCATGAGGATCAGAGTCTGGAATTTCAGGCTAACGTAATAAGCCAGGAATTCTGCTCCACTTGTAACCGCAGCTTTGAGGAGGCTGGAGACAGGAGGATCACTGGATCTTGCTGGTTTCCAGTCTACCTAAGGAAACACGACCCCCAGGTTCAGGGAGAGACCCTGCCTGACTCAAGAGAACAAAGGAAGCACAATAGAGTAAACATCCATAGTCCTCTTCTGGCCTCTATATATGCACAAGTATCCAGACTTGCACATGTGTGCACATACACTAAGACACACATTCTATGTGCACATAAGAAAGAAATCTTAAAAAAAAACAGAAAGGAAACTGAAACGAAATCACAGTGAATGAGCAACTAGGAACAGAAAATTGATGGTAAACATGAAAGTATAGAGAAAGATGCTGGAGAATGAGGCTGGGACTATATACTGAAGTCATAAAGAAAATCTATTTTAAGACATTTATACTAAAGAATTGAGAAAGCTGGAAAGATGGCTCAGTGGTTAAGAGATCATACTGCTCTTCCAGAGGACTGGAGTTTGATTCTCTGAGGACACGTGCACTTATGTACACATGTGAACAGACAGACAGATACACACACACACACACACACACACACACACACACTCACACAGGCTCGCACACAAGCATGGTTAAAAACAAATCTTTGTGGGGGTGGAGAGATAGTTCAGTGGTTAAGAGCGCTGACTGCTCTTCCAGAGGACCCAAGGTCAAGTCCCAGCACCCACATGGTGGCTAAGAACCGCCTTTAAGCCAGGTATGGTGGTGTGTGCCTTTAATCCTAGCACTCAGGAGGCAAGAGGCAGGTGGATCTCTGTGAGTTCAAGGCCAGCGTGGTCTACAGAGTGAGTTCTAGGCCAGCTGGGGCTATAGGGAGATCCCGTCTTAAAAAGACTAAATAAATAAAATTTAAAAAATAATAAAATAAAAACAAGTCTTTGACTGGCCAAGTGTGGTAGTACATACCTTGAATCCCAGCACTTAGCAGGCAGAGGCAAGCAGATCTCTGACTGAGTTCATGGCCAACTTGGTCTACATAGCCAGCTGGCAATATAGGGAGACCCTGTCTCAAAAGGATGAAAAAAATAATAAAAAATAAAAAATCTTTAAAAAAAAGAATCAAGGAATAAGGTCAAGTTAGGAAGCATGATGTAAGGATACCATGGACAAGAAAAGAGTGATGTCTCCGTGTCGGTGGTTAAACAGTGGAAACTGAAAAACAGTACGGAAATGGACAAAAAATTGAGGCTGGGATTACAGGCATGCACCACCACGCCTGGCAAGAGATTTTTTTTTTAAATAAAGAATGGCCAGAGAAAGCCTTAATGAGAAGATGATTTCTTAGTAAATCAAGTGTTCTTAAAACTCAGCATGCAGGCTGGAGAGATGGCCTAGTGGTTAAGAGCGCCGACTGCCTTTGCAGAGGACCCGGGTTCAATCCCCAGCACCCACATGGCAGCTGATAACCGTCTTTAACTCCAGTTCCAGGGGAATCCGACGCCCTCTTCTGACCTCCGAGGCATTGCACGACACGAGTGCACAAACCTACATGCAGACGGTACATTCATACACATAAAAAATAAATAAATAAAAATTAAAAAAAAACTCAGCATGCATCAAAATCACCTCAAGATTTGTTCAAGTGTAGCTTGCTGGGCTTCATCAGAGATTTTGATTTAGTAGGTTTTTAGCTGATGGTCTAGAGATCATACTTTGAGAAGCAATGGGCTACACACAGTGATGACTGAAGTCTGTACTCCACTCACTGCCTGGTATCCTTGGGAGCCTGCTTGACCTCTCTGTGCTTATTTCCATCACACAAAGTGAGCAATGAATAAATTTGACTATTATTACATACAAGAAACTTTTAGGCATAATAATGAATAGAAAACAGTGCATAAACTACATTTTAGTTTTTTCTTTTGGTCTTTTTGAGACAGGGTTTCACTGTAGTCCTAGATAGCCTAGAATTCACTACGTAGGCCAGGCTGGCTTTGAACTTATAGATATCCACCAGCCTCTGCCTCCAGAGTGCTGGGATTAAAGGTGTGTACCACCACACCAGGCATTAATTTTACTTTATAATAAATATTTCTGAAATATCCTTAAAACATATTACTGAAAATAAAAATTCTCTCTCTCTTACACACACACACACACACACACACACACACACACACACCTCTGAATGACTATAGCTACTTTTAAAAGAAAAATTCAAATAAAAAAGTATACCATCACCAGCAAAAATACATCACTTAGCATTCCTTTTTTGAGACAGGGTCTATGTAGCCCACAATGACCTGGATGGAATTCCTAATCCTCCTGCATCAGCTTCCTGAGTGCTGAGTGCTGGGATGCCAGGTGTAGCCCATTTTACCTGGCTTCTGTGAGTACTCTTTACAAAACACAAGCTCACTATTAAAACATGAAGATTTCTTTCCCTGCGTTGCCTTTAGTATGGTGCACACTAAGTTAGAAAATTATAAGCCATATATTAAAAGTAAATGTAGAACTTACTTCCACAATCAAGACATTCTAGAAGAAAAAGAGAAATGAATATTAGTACACCGAATGAAACAGTATTTCCTATTATCAATGTAATCACATAACAAACTCTTACCTGGTTTCATATCTTCTGATTCTAATATTATGAAATGTATAATCTATATAATGCCTCCAAAATCATGTATTTAACATAATATATAATGCAAGTCAGAATTTATTTTCCCATTAAGTTAAAACTAATATGGATACGCCCATAATTCTAAGACACCCCCAAATATCAATACTCCCTCCCACTATCAACACCCCTAACCCCACCCCATCCCACTCCACCCTTCTCTTCTAGACAGGTTTTACTCTGTAACCCAGGCTGCCCTCAAACTGGCAGCCGTTCTCCTGTCTCAGCCTAACTGAATGCTGAGGTTACAGTTGTGAGTCACCTTGCCTGACTCCTCACACCACTTTTCTACACCTCAGAATTTTATAGTTCTCAAACTGGACAAAGGTTCTTTCTTTGTTAGTATATAGTCTGGGAATGAGGCGGCATTTCACATATTGGTAGTACTCACTGTCAGAAGAAATCAAAGGACAATTTGAGGGCATTAGTTCTCTCCTTACATGATATGGGTTTTGGGGATTGAATTCAGGTCGTCAGGCTTGAAAGCAAGTACTTTTACTGACTGAGTCATTTCACCAACCCAACAACAGAATTTTAATGTCCTTTATATTATTCTAAGCTAGTGGTTACCAAGGTAGAGTACACAACATCCACTAGGTTTCATGAAGATTTGAATTTGTTTAAACCTCATTTTATTTAACCTATACTGTTAACTACTTTATAACATACATTGCTATCAAAATTTATGTATAATTTACAGATAGATATACTGGGAGTAAATCCTTGAAAAATGTTTTAGTGGCTGGGTATGCAAATAGGAATTTGGAGAACAGTTTAGGTGTTAAAAGTAAATTATAATCAAGAAAATCTTCCAATATTTCCATGCCTCATTGAAGGCAATTTCTCACAATTATATGGGTTTAAGAGTAGAATAAGCCAAGGCTAGCCCAGAACTTTTGGCAAGCAACTCCCAACTGCAGCAAATTCTATAAGCAGGGAATTGGTTACTTCCAAGTAGAGCTCAGGATATGCACAGAAAAGAAACAGATACCAAAATTTGAGACAATCGAAAGATACAGAGCAAATGAATAACATAATCATGTTTTCCAATTATTATAAAATCTCTTTTAATTCTAATTAAATGGAAGAAACATTAACTCCTATTATACTGTAAGAAATCTCAACACTGGAACAAGCCAATTTCTTTGTTCAAACTGTGCTTCTGTCAGCATCCTTCTATAGAGAAAGAGGTTAACACCCTCACTGGGCAACCATGAGGATTACATGAAATAATAAACATAGATAATACATTGTAAATCTTTATCAAAACTGCATATAATCAACTAATGAATCAGGAATTGTTTCCCTATGGAATATGTAGTTCTTTCTCAACATTTTCTCTTCCTACCTAGCACATCTGAAAGGTAACAGTCCCAGCAACAACTGGCTCACTGCAGCAGTGACAACTGCTGCAACAGGATAATTAGACTGACAAACAGCATGGGCATATGGGACAGAGAGACTGAATTCTAGTCTTGTACCTAACATTAAATGGCTACATACCCTTGATTAAACCATAACTACAGTTTGTCATTTTTTTACACTTTTATTTTTTTTATTTGGGGGAGGTGTTTGTGCTATCGCTCACATGGGAAGGTCACAGGACAACTCTGGAGAGTTGGTTCTCTCACCATGTGGGTTCTGGGGACCAAACTCATGTTATCAGGCTTGGTGGCAAGCGCCTTCACCGAGAGCCATCATACCAGCCCATAACTATAGACTTTATTAGCATAAAACACATTATATAAAGTCCAGAGAGATTATTTGTTCAGTATAAAGTTGCAGCCAACTACAACTAAGAGTTTAGTTTATGGCAAGTAGCCACATCTCTATTTAATAATGAAAACAGAGAGGCTCTGAAGTCCAATGACTTAGCCAAAGTGATAGACAAGTGGAAGGGGAAAGGATGTAAACAAAGGCAGATTTAGGATCCAGAGCCTATATTTTCAAACATTATATTTGTGCATGTCCGTACTTTCATACATACATAAATTTCCACAAAAGAAAAAATAGAAACATTTCACATAAACCCATAATCTCACCACCACGATTTAACTTTACTTAATTTTTATTTCCTCATTTTTCCACAATAAATGTGCTCCATTGTGACTATCATAAAAAGTTATATTAGAAGCACAGATCTGTTTAACATTACAGAGCTGTGTAGTGGGACAGAGCCATGAGGTGAAAAAGACAAGGTCAGCTGGGCGTGGTGGTGCACGCCTTTAATCCCAGCATTGGGAGGCAGAGGCAGGCGGATCTTTGTGAGTTCAAGGCCAGCCTGGTCTACAGAGTGAGTTCCAGGACAGCTGGGACTACAGGGATACCCTGTCTCGAAAAGACCAAAAAAGAAAAAAAGAAAAAGACAAGGTCAAACTAAATGACAGAAGGCCCTGAAGTCTAGGCCTCTCGCAGCACTGAACACTGATTGTAGGAGTAAGGGTTCTGAATAGCTTCTAAATACGGACAAAGCACTTGGAAAGGGAAGGAGGTCTGGCAATTGTATGGCAAGTGGATAGGA
The DNA here is from genome assembly GCA_009823505.1 of Rhizomys pruinosus. Lineage (NCBI taxonomy): Eukaryota > Metazoa > Chordata > Mammalia > Rodentia > Spalacidae > Rhizomys > Rhizomys pruinosus. The sequence continues at coordinate 900,964 of VZQC01012738.1, read as the reverse complement.
GAGGGAAAAAACCAACAGATTACAGCTTCTCTGAACTTTCCAAAAACGGATGATGTCAACATTAGTTTGGCATAACCCAATATGGGACCACAGAATTTCACACAACTGTTTTATGTTAAAGTTTCCTTACAGATTTTCAGTCAAGTGAACAGTGAACACTAAAATCTAACAGCTGGCGAAAGGAAAGAACTCTGACATGTGCATTCAAATCCAAGCTCTTCTACTTACTGCTTATGGGCCTTTGGGATTATGAGATAGTTTTCATCTCATAATTCCATGCTGTTTTTCAAACTCAAACTCTATCCCTTCACTTCCTGATCTGCAAAATAGGGATATAACTTCCCTCACCAGATTACTATAAAACTGCTCAGATAACCAGCAGCTCATAAATGCATTCAGTTGGGTGTGATGACTCATGCTTGCAATCTCGGTACTTGGGAGTCTGAGGCAGGAGGAGTGCTATGAGTTCAAGGCCAGCCCGAGTTACATGTGAGTTCCAGGACAGAGTGGGCTACAGAGTGAACGTCTGCCTCAAAAAAAAGAAAAAAAAAGGGAAGGGGAAGGCCATTGAGATGGCTCAGCAGTAAAGGTACTTGGTGCCACACCTAGTGACTCAAAATCAATCCCTGAAATCAAGCCTGCAAATAGTCCTCTGACCTCCACATGCCTACCAAACCAAAGAAAGAGGAGGAGGAGGAGGAGGAGGAGGAGGAGGAGGAGGAGGAGGAGAAGGAGAAGGATGA
>VZQC01012738.1:869334-893081 GCA_009823505.1 Rhizomys pruinosus | reverse complement strand
GGTGCACGCCTTTAGTCCTAGCACTTGGGAGGCAGAGGCAGGCGGATCTTTGTGAGTTCAAGGCCAGCCTGGTCTACAGAGTGAGTTCCAGGACAGCTGGGGCTACAGGGAGACCCTGTCTCAAAAAGACCAAAAAAAAATGTCATTTCAAATGAATGGAGTATCTAGAATGTCTATTTATCTATTTATTTATTTATTTACTTATTTATTCATTCATTCATTCATTTTTGTCTTTTTGAAGCAGGGTTATTTATTTATTTATTTATTTATTTATTTATTTATTTTTGTCTTTTTGAGACAGGGTCTCCCTGTAGCCCCAGCTGGCCTGGAACTCACTTTGTAGACCAGGCTGGCCTTGAACTCACAGAGATCTGCCTGCCTCTGCCTCTGGGATTAAAGGTGTGCACCACTACGCCTAGCTTATTATGTTTTTTAATTTTATGTATATGAGTGTATTGTGTGCATGTATGTGAGTGTACCTGTGTGTGTCATGCAATGCCCGCAGAGATCAGAAGAGGTTGTTGGATTCCCCTGGAACTGGAGTTACAGGTGGTTGTTAGCCACCATATACCTGCAGGGAATCGAACTTGGGTCCTCTGCAAGAGCAGCCAATACTCTTAAGTGCTGAGCTAGCTTTCTAACCCCATTTCATGGTGTGCCCATGCATGTATGCATGTGTGTATGTATGTGTATGAATGTATGGCCTACATGTATGTAAGTGCACCTGTATGGAGAAATGCCCATGGAGGTCAGAAGAGGGCACTGGATGCACTGGAAGTGGAGTCACAGACAATTATTAGCTGCCACATGGGTACTGGAAAGCCATCCTGGTCCTCTGTAAGTGCAGCCAGGATTCTTAACCACTGAGTCATCTCTATAACCCCTTTTTTGTCTTTATCTTATTTTTGGAGACAAGGTCTCACTATGTAGTCTTGGTTGGCCTGGCACTCACTATGTACACCAGGCTGGCCTTGAACTCAGAGAGCCACCTGGCTCTACCTCCTGAGTGCTAGGATTAAAGGCGGGTGCCATCACACCTAGCAAGACAATTTTCTTAAGTTTCTGTTTAATAGTAAATCTCTACATAATTTCATATAAAACATCAAGAAATTAACACAAAATACATTTTGCTTATGCTTAGGATTTCATGATGTTTCATCAGTTGACAAGTACAGCTTGGTAATTCTCTGTGATCTAAAACTAACAGGGAAAATGGAATTAAAATGCCAATGTCGCCAGGCGTGGTGGTGCACACCTTTAATCCAGAGGCAGGTGGATCTTTGTGAGTTCCAGGCCAGCCTGGTCTACAGAGTGAGTTCCAGGACAGCTGGGGCTACAGGGAGACCCTGTCTCAAAAATAAAAAAAAAAAAAAAAAAAAAAAAAAAGACAAACAAAATGCCAATGTTTCTATTACTTCAAACTGGTTTTAGAGCTACATATTTAAGAACACACCCCCCCGTTTTTTTATTTTTGCTTTCCAAAGATAGAGCATTCTGCACAAATTGCAGAAAATGAGTCAGAGTAACAAGATTTATTCTGTGTAGGGAGTAGGGGGATTCCAAAGATTGGAAAGATAAATCCTATCATAGAGTGTAAGTACATGTTTTGACTATATTCATAAGCATTATTAGACAGGCCAGCTATACTGCCTGAAGGCATGTGGATAAAAACTTAAGTCCTAGTACAAACCCCTAATACTTCAATAACAATCTACCAAGTAAGAATCCAAATTTTAATTTAAACATGTCTTTCATTCAAGCATGGCTTTGAAAAGTTAAAAGGATCTTGTAAGAAGGAAGTAATTCTCACAGTGCATGGGTATAAAGGTTTTAATGGGATAGAGAAAATATCTATGATAACACTTACTGGACCTAGTTGCATGCAGCCTTACTGCCTGCACAAATTGTGTCCAATGCAGGATGCATGTCCAAGAATCCCAGCATGTGGAAGGCTAAGAGAACTGGTGTATGCTTAAGGCTAACCTGGGCTACAAAGTGAGATCTGTCTCTAAAACCAAATAGGGCTAGTGAGATAACTCAGCAGATAAGGCACTTGCTGCACAAACCTGGAGACCTGGGGCTGGAGAGATGGCTCAAGAGTTAAGAGCAAGCCCGGGGATGGTGGCGCACACCTTTAATCCCAGCACTCAGGAGGCAGAGGCAGATGGATGTCTGTGAGTTCAAGGCCAGCCTGGTCTATCTAGTGAGTTCCAGGACAGCTGGAGCTACAGGGAGATCCTGTCTCAAAAAACAAAAGAGAATAAACACACACACACTCACAAAAGTTAAGAGCAGTGGCTGCTCTTGCAGAGGATGAGGGTTCGATTTCCAGCACCACATGTTAGCTAACAACTTTCCCTAACTCCAGTTCTAAAGGAATCCAACAGGCTCTTCTGACCTCCTCGGGCATTGCATGACATGGGTGCACTTACACACATGCAGGGAATACACTCATACATTTAAAATGAAAATAATAATACACTCATACATTTAAAATGAAAATAATAAAACACTTTTGAAGTCTAGATACCCAAGTTGGATCCCCAGAACCCACACATAAAGTTGGAAAGAGAAAACAGACTTCAGAGTTGTTCTTTGATCTCCACACACAAGTCATGTCATGTGGGCTCCCATACGTACATCATGCACACATGCACACAATAATAATGAAAATAAATATAAGATCTTTAAACAAAGACACCACTCCTGCCCAAATCTCTGAGGCCACTAAGTACATAATTCAAACCAAAGAGGCTACAGCCATTGGGCCATTTCCCAAACAAAGGTCTTCCAAACCTCTGTGCTACTCAAACTGCATATGAAGTTAAATGACTGTGTAAGTTGTGAAATTCACAATAAGGTAGGTGGTCAGGACTCAGTCTTGTGAGGCCTACAATGACAGAGGAGCCCATCACAAAGTAGATCTGCAGCTGCTGCCCCCAGTGTCCATCGATGCCCACACAAGGAGCTGAGTCCTGATGTACTCAAGAGAAACTATCCCCTTGGGGGGGGGGGGGACCTGTAAGGTCACAGCCCACGTAAGTCAGGGATTCCAGGAAGCCACCTGAGGCAGAAGTCCTGAGAAATAATTACACTGCACCGTGCTCCTGCAACATGAGGAAAGTTGCTGCAACATGCTGCAGTCATGCCTCGCCAGAGACCAGGACCAGGCCTCGGGCCGTCTCCAGATGCTCCTACTGATGCCAGCCACAGGTCCCAGGTTCCCTTGGAGATACTTCTACTAATACCAGCCACAGACCCACCTACTCCCCTTTCCTCACCTCCTGGGTGCCTGGGTATAGAACTGCCATTTGGGGGCATTCTAACACTGGCCATCCTAATCCTGACACAGGCAGGCCAGTCTCCACCAATAAAGCTGACTTCCTTTTCATTGGAGTCCTAGCATTTACCCCTTTCGGCACACCAGGTTTCCCTCAACATGAACCTAACATCTGCTCCTGTGAACTTGCTTGAGGGTCGAGACTCTGGCCACTTTGGATCAGGCGTGGCTGACGGACTCCCATCGGACCAGCTGCCAGGTACAGGTTCTGCTGCACCACCATGGATCTGACTTTGTGCAAAGGTACAGTTTTCCCTTACCTAACTCTTCTCTCCTTTCTCTCGCTCTCTCGCTCTCCTCTCTCCTCCTCCTCTGAACCTGGTCACTCCTGGACCCACTCACAGACACTGAACTCCTCTGGTTTCCGAGACCGCTGATCTACCAGCACGGTTACTGAGTGAATTCAAGCCCACCTGAGACGGACCTGTCTCTCTGATGTTCTCAAACCCTGTCTGTCTCTGTCTCTTTCTGTCTCTCTCCCCTTCTCCTTTCAAACCCAGGCTCTCAAGTCTTTCCCCACTCCTCCCTAGGTCAGAGTCTCTCTTTATCTCTCTCTCTCTCTCTCTCTCTCTCTCTCTCTCTCTGACTCTTTCTTGCTTGTTCTCCCTCTTTTCCTTTCCCTACCATGGTCACCTGCCACAGTCACCTGTACACCCAGAAAGTCCACTTGTCACTCATTGCTCAAAACTCGTTCAGGAACGCCGGGTGAGGCCTTTCTCCACCCCGCCCCCCAACAGTGGGACACCACGTGAAGCAGGGAGAACTCGTTTCGGAATACCAGCCAGAAAGGAACGCCTTCTGCCTGCTCACTTCCTTCTGCCAGCTCACTTCCTTCTGCCCGTTCACTTCCTTCTGCCAGCTCACTTCCTTCTGCCTGCTCACTTCCTTCTGCCCGCTCACTTCCTTCTGCCCGCTCACTTCCTTCTGCCAGCTCACTTCCTTCTGCCTGCTCACTTCCTTCTGTTACTGTGACCACTCGCTCCTCCTCTCCCTTCTCTTCCTTCTCATCATTTCCACTTTACAGCTTAACTTTCACATAAACCTAATCTAAAACGCACATCCTCCATCTAGCATAGAGGTTTGTGATGCTCTTCCTCCTCCTTCCTAACGACTTCCCCTCCTGAGACTTGTTACCTCGTCTCTACCTCCCTATCCAAACCAGCTCATTTTATCCTTCCCTCTGTCTTCAACTACGTGTTCCTTTCATTCCATGCAGTCCTCTCTGACTCTCCTGGCTCTGTACTTCTTGGCTTCAGTACCTTCCAGACAATAAGTCTAAATGGCCACTAGATGGCACTCCAGACCTTCAAATTTTTTTTTTTAACATTTTTTTTTTTTTCAATTGATGCTTTGTGCATTTCATACATCATTTTCCAATTCAGTTCAGGCATATTTCCCTTTCCCTCCCCCCCACCCCCACCCCATCCCAGATCATGCATTCTGCCATAACTTTCCTGCATCTTTCAGTGTTTTTGTTTTTTTTTTCATTTTTAGCTATAAGTGATAATCCATGAGTACAAGCATCCTTCATGCAAAACCTATCTGCAGGCTGTTGTGCCCAAACACCTACAGCCCCACCATCCAGCGGGGGGTGAGGGGTTGTATGTTCAATCAAGTTGATCAAATGAGTGTCCAGACTACATTGCTATAGTTTCACCTTTCACCCCAATCGCAGCCCTTACATTCTACCACGCCCCCTCTTCCGCAGATTGTTCCCTAGGCTTAGAAAAGGGGCACAGGTGGATGAGAAGCAAAACAGTCCACTCTCTCGAGCTACTGTCTTGGACTCTGGTCAATTCTGGCAGACCTTCAAATTCTTAAAGATCTAGAAAACTACTGCCTTAGTAACATGCAAATAAATGGTCTCCTTCAAAAGTTCCCTTTCCAGCAACAGCTTGGATTGAGGACATTGCTTCACTTTCACAGTTGCAGCAAGTGGTGAGTGACATGGGCTCATTTGGTTTGAGACCATTCATTCCTTTGTTTTGCTTCCCTATTTGGGGTCTACACACCCAGTTCTCTCTCTTAGCTTCATCTTACTCAGCAGCATACTTGCCTTTAAACAAATGGTTTCATTCACAAATTTCCATGTTTTCTGTCTCCCAAGGACCCCCAGTTCTGCACATATCCAATTCCAGCCTAACACAATCCAACCCCTCCCTATACCCCTGTAGTCACTGTCACCCCTAAACCTCAACTCTAAGGCTTTCCTCTCCACGTTTTCCTGTCTAACTACTGCCTATGTATGACTATCTATGCCTTAGTTTCCCAAGTGCTAGCAGTACAGGCATGCATCACCATGCCTAGTTGTGTTTTGGTATTTTTCACAAAACTCTTTTAAGAGTTGCTGTTGAGGGCCTGGAGGGATGGCTCAGTGCTTAAGAGCACTGGGTGCTCTTGCAGAGGACCCAGATTCAATTCCCAGCACTCACATGGCAGCTAATAACCATCTGTAACTCCAGTTCCAGAGCCTCCTATGTCTTCTGCTGGCCTCTGTGCACTGCAAAACCTGGTGTGCTTTACAAAACACTCATACATGAGTGTTTTGCCTATGGGTATAATGATGCATGCCTGTACTGCTAGCACTTGGGAAACTAAAGCAGGATTACTTGAGCCATGGAGTAAGGTACCAACTAAGAAAAATAGTAGCAATGATAATGGCCAGAAGTGGTGGTGTCTTCGTGTAATCCCAGCTACATGAAAAGCTAAGGCAAGAGTATTGAAAGGTCAAGTCCAGCCTATGTAGTAAATTCAAGGCTAGCCTGGGCAACCCACTGAGACAGGATCTCTAAGATTTTTTTTTTTTCAAGACTAGGGTATGGATCAATGGTAGAGTACCAAACTAGGCCCTGGGTTCCATCTCCAACACAGCAAAACAAATTAGTAATAATAATCTTAATGCAACAAAGTGAAATGATTATGTAGTATCGTATACAGAACTTCAAAGAAATTACAGACAAAACTAGAATTGCCGTAGTTTAAAAAAATTTTCATGAATTATACTTACGCAGTAGCTCTTCAGTCTGATAAAATCTACAGTCATGGGAATGGATCTATCACTATTTCTATTCAGTGCTTTAATGTAATCCAGCAGGTCAGCAAAGAATTTGTAGCCCCCCTTAAGCACACAGAGGGCTACAATGTGATGGCCTCCCATTTCTTTCATGACATCTCGAGCAAGTCTTTCAGTCCTGCAGAAATAAAATCAGGAACTGAAAAGAAGATTCCATACATTTATGCTTTATAAGAAACACCTCTTAAATATTAAAGTTCCGTAGAACACATCCTTTGTCACCATGAGGGATATCCTTGCTTCATAAAGACAAAAAAATTAACTAGAAGCTGTTATTTATTTTCTGTATGTCCAAGGTAAGATTTTAGGAGGGGGATATAATGACAGGATATCTTTATGTAGCTGAGATTTTAATATATAGCACCATACCCAGCTCAAGCAAAAATAAATTCTGATACCTTTAAAAACCAGATACATGCCAGGTGTGGTGGCGAATGCCTTTAGTCCCAGCACTTGGGAGGGAAAGACATGCGGATTTCTGTGAGTTCAAGGCCAGTCTGGTCTACAGAGCAAGCTCTAGGCCTAAACAGGGACTAAAGGGAGACCCTGTTTCAAAAAAAACAAAAACAAAACCAGATACATGCTGGCCATGGTGGCACATGACTACTACGTGACTGGATAGCTTTAGTGTCAACTTGACACATCTGGGTTGAGGGAGCCTCAGTTGGGGAATTGGCTCCATTGGATTGGCCTGTGGCCACATCTGTGGAGTATTCTCTTGATGGTTGAGCAGTGTGGGAGGGCCTAGCCCACAAGAGTGGTGCCACCCTGGGCAGGTTGTTGTGTACTGTATAAGAAGGCGGGCTGGGCATGAGCCAGGAAGCAAGCCAGTGAACAGCATTCCTCCATGGTCTCTGCTTCAGCTCCTGCCTCCAGGTTCCTGCCCTGAGTTCCTGCCTTGGGCTACCTGAGTGATGAACTGTGAACCAGGAGATGTAAGCTGAATAAACCCTTTCCTCCCCAAGTTGGTGTCGGTCATAGTGTTTTGTCACAGCAATGGAAGACAAACTAGAACAGTGACTATAATCCCAGCACTTTGGAGGCTGAGGCAGGAGGAATGCTATGAGTTCAAGGGCAGCCTGGACTACATAGCAGGGTACTAGGCTACCTAGGGCTATAAAGAAAGACCCTGTCTCAGAAAAAAAAAAGCTGGGAATACTATAATGTGTACCATAAATTTTAAAAATACAAATAAAAACAAGATATAATTTTTTAAGTACTAGATTGGCAAATTCTGGTTAAATATTTCTCTAATATACAGTATAAAAGATAATGAAGCCAAGCATGGTGGCGCACGCCTTTAATCCTAGCACTCGCGAGGCAGAGGCAGGCAGATCTTTGTGAGTTCAAAGCCAGCCTGGTCTACAGAGTGAGTTCTAGGACAGCTGGGGCTAGAGGGAGACCCTGTCTCAAAAAGATTAAAAAAAAAAAAAAAAGGAAAAAGAAAAGATGAGGAAAAAGGACCTCACATGCAACTGAAAGAATAAAATGATACAATTTTTAGAGGATAATTTGGCAGTACCAAAAACATTTAAGAAATGTTTCCCTTGACCCAGAATTTCTACTTGTCTCAAGCTGAGTAAATACCAAAATATGTATGCATAAAATATTCCCTCTAATAAACTCTAGGTACAAAATGATGGGGAGATCTTAAGTGTCCATCAACAATGGAATGGTTAAATCAGTCATGGCACATCCATGCATGGACTACTATATCTATATAAATCTTTAAAATATATGGGGGGGATATTGTGCTGTGGACATCACTTAGTTGGTAGTGTCTATACCCAGCAAAACTTGGGCTCTATCCCCAGAACTGTGCAATCTGGGCACAGTGGTACATGGGGAGGTGGAAGCACAAGGATCAGAAGTTCAAGGTCATCCTCAGCTGCACAGTGAATCTGAGGTCAGCTTGAGCTACATAAGACCCTGTCTCAAAAAGAAAACAAGCAAATAAAATATATGTGGGGCTGAGGACCGTGGCACATAGTTGTAACCTTAGCACATGGTAGACTAGGGTCAGGAAGACTATTTAGACTTTGAGGCCAGTCTGGGAGCTATATAGAAAGTTCTGCCAGGCATAGTGGTGCACACCTTTAATCCCAGCACTCAGGCAGCAGAGGCAGGTGGATCTCTGTGAGTTCAAGGCTAGCCTGGTCTACATAGTGAGTTCCAGGACAGCCGGGGCTACAGGGAGACCCTGCCTCAAAAAGGCTTTAAAAATAGAAAGCAGGGCTGGAGAGATAGCCTAGCGGTTAAGAGCGCCGACTGCTCTTGCAGAGGACCCGGGTTCGATCCCCAGAACCCACATGGCAGCTGAGAACCGTCTGTAACTCCAATTCCAGGAGAACTCCAGTTCCTCCGCGGCATTGCACGACACGGGTGAACAGACCTACATGCAGACAGTACGCTCATACACATACAAAAATAAATAAAATTAAAAAAAAAAGAAAGCATTTATTTATTCACAAGTTGGCCTAGCTGATAATTCAAATGGCAACTACTCAACAGTTGCTAGATTAAAATAAATACAAGAAAAATTTTTAAAAATCCTTTAATTTGGGCTGGGGACATAGTTCAGCAAGGAAGAGCACTGGACAGACATCCATGAGGACCTAAGTTCATATCCCCGACACCCACACAGAAATCAGGTATGGCTGTACACACCTGTAACTTCAGTACTGGGTGCAGAGACAAGTGAATCCCCGAAGCTTGCTGGCCAGCCAGCCTAGCCAAATTGGCACCCCTGGTTCAATGAGAGACCCTGTCTCAAGGTAATAAGGCAAAGAGCAACAGAGTAGGACACCTAGTGCCCTTCTCTGGCCTCCATGGGCACATATGTGCACACACCCACCTACAACATGTATACACACAAACACACAAAGAACTCAATTTGAGAACTTACTAACCTGTCCATAATTAGTCCATGAGGAATAAATACCCTCTCCAAATCCTCGACATAATGATTAGGTATACAAAACAGACTCAGGTCATAGCCTGGTTCATCATCACTAATCTGAAAAAGAAAGAATAGTTAATTTCACAGTTGTCATAATAAATTATATTTATTGAAGAAAACCATGTGCCTTACTGATAAACAGAGTCAAGAATGAGAAGTAAGCAGGGTGCAGTGGCATACACCCTTAATCCCTGCACCGCACAGCACCGCAGGTGGCCAGCCTGGTCTACACAGCAAATTCCGAGCCAGCTGGGACTATAGGGAGACCTTGCCTCAAAAAAAAAGAAAAAGAATGAGAAGTAAAACAACATGATGCAGCATTTCCTTTAGGCCACAAGGAAAAAAAGAAAGCAATTTAAAAGAAGGTAAGTGTGGGGAAAATGCTGGCAATATTTTAAGCATGAACGGTTAGTTTATACAGGTTCTTCTATACTTTTTTTTTTTTTTTTTTTTTTTGTTTTGGTGCTTGTTCGAGACAGAGGTCTCCCTGTAGTCGCGCACTGTCCTGGACTCCACTGTGTAGACGCAGGCTGTCGCATTGAAACTCCAAAAGAAGGCCTCTGCCTCTCTATGCGCCAAAGTGCTAGGATTAGAAGGGCAGTGCGCCACAGATGCGCCTGGTGGTCTTTTTTTTTTTTTTTTTTTGGTCAGGTTCGTCTTATACCTTTTTTTTTTTTTTTTTTTCCGTATGTGTATGAATTACTAGCTGCATGCAACGTCTGTGGTACCGCGTCGGTGGCAATGCGCGCGAGGTCAGAAGAGGGTGCTCAAGGACTCCCCCCGAACGTGGAGTTCTCGCGGAATTTGGGAGTTTGGTTGGACGGTTTTCAGCCGCATGTGGGTGCTGGGGAGATCGAACCCGGTCGCTCCTCTATAAGACGGTACGGGCGCTCTTAATCCACGTAGGCCATCTTCTCCAGCCTCTTCTCTTGTTTATAATACTTTAACGTAGTATGCAACATTTACTGGTGGCATGTGAATCATGCAGGGACATCGTACACATCTGCGTGGACTCTAGTGGTTGACATTGGGTCTATTCCTCAGGCAGTTATGTTTTGAGATAGGGTCTGTCACTGAAGCTGGTTAATCAATTTGGGCTAAGGCTGGGCTGGGTCCAGCACCGCCAGGGAATCTTGTCTTTGTCTCCCTACTGCTGTAATTATAGGCCTGTGTTTCTCTGCATCTGGCCTTTTAATTAGGTGCTGAGGTTCGAACTCAGATCCAGGTGGTAGCATGGAAAGCACTTTATTGACTAAGCTAATTCCCCAACACCCCCAAAAGTTCTTCTTAAAAATTTTAGCACAGTATATTCTAATATGTAAATACTCAATGCAAAAAAAAAACAACCCACAAAATTCTCGCTTGGGACTAGCGCAAGGCTAGTACGCACAACACGTTAAATCCCACTACTCAGGAAGGGCAGAGGTCATGTATATTCTCTATGAGATTTGGCCATCCTGGTAGATCATGTAGTAGTTCCAGGACAATCAGAGGCTACATGTGAGAATGACTAAACTCAGCTTGGCCTTTTTTTTTTTTTTTTTTGGTTTTCTTAGACAGGGTCTCCCTGTAGCCCCAGCAGTCGCTGGAACTCACACTGGTAGACCAGGCTGGCCTTGAACTCACAGAGATCCGCCTGCCTCCTGCCTCCCAAGTGGCTAGGATTAAAGGCGTGCGCCACCACGCCCGCTAGTGAGATACTAACATCAAAAATATAATGAAGCGGGTCTCAAAAAGGACCAAAAAAAAAAAAAAAAAAAAAAAAATATATATATGATATATATATATATCATTATGAATGAACAACAAAACCCAACCAAACAAAAACCCATATAACCTTCTCTCTACCTCCTAATGCATGCACCACCACACCCAGTTTATGCACTGGTGTAAAACCCAAGGGGCTGGGCAAGCACTCAATCAACTGAACTACATCTTCAGCCTTCAAATAGGGCCTTTACACTTAAAAATGTTTGAAAAAAAAATCTTTTGAGAAAAATACAAAAGATCATAAATTAAAATAATCAAAGCTTATTCAGAGAAATAACAGGGGAGAATTATATTACTCTTTTTTTTTTTTTTTGTTCTTTTTGGGCAAGGTGCCCTGTAGCCCCAGCTGGTCCTGGAACCACACTGTAGACCAAGTCTGGCCTGATCACTCACAGAGATCCGCTGCCTCTGGCTCCCAAGTTGCTAGGATAAAGGCGTGAACGACACCACACCGCTAATTCATATTCTTAATGGCAAATACTAATAAAATATAAATGAACGGTCAAAAAAAAAAAAGAAAAAAAAAAAAAAAAAAAAAAAAAAACAACAAAACACAAAAACATGATGACCTTCTTCTCTACCTCCTAAGGTGCATGCACCACCACACCCAGTTTATGCACTGGGTGTAAAACCCAAGGGGCTGGGCAAGCACTCAATCAACTGAATACATTTTCAGCCTTCAAATAGGCCTTTACACTTAAAAATCGTTTGAAAAAAAATCTTTTGAGAAAAATACAAAAAATCATAAATTAAAATAATCAAAGTTTTTTCAGAGTAAAAGTGAGATGGTTAGATTACTCTTTTTTTTTTTTTTTTTTGTCTTTTTGAGACAGGGTCCCTGTAGCCCCAGGCTGTCCTGAAACTCACTCTGTAGACCAGGCTGGCCTTGAACTCAACAAGGATAACCTGCCTCTTGCCTCCCAAGTGCTAGGATTGAAGGTGGAACGCCGACGACACCTGGCTATATATTACTCTCTTAATGGGTACTGGAGACTGAGTAGCTTTCAAACTCCACTTAAGAATCTAGTAGTGCCTGCAACTACTTCATAGGAACTGGAGCATCAAGCTGTACACACACCTGTAATGCCAGGAAGAATGCCTGCCACAAGTTACAGGCCAGTCTGGTCTTTATACCCCCTCCCCCCCAAATCCCTAATTAACCAAACAAAAGAACCTAGGTGTATAAGCTCTGGAAGTTTTCTAGGAATATCAGTCAAATCATAAAGAATTCTCAGTGTAGCAGTTAATACCACTGAGCACTAACTCCTCAGCACTATATTAGGTGCTTAAGGACAGTTTAACTCTAGTATATTTAAAAATACATAGGCAAAGCCGGGCGTGGTGGCGCACACCTTTAATCCTAGCACTCAGGAGGCAGAGGCAGGCAGATCTTTGTGAGTTCAAGGCCAGCCTGGTCTACAGAGTGAGTTCCACGACAGCTGGGGCTACAGGGAGAGCCTGTCTCGAAAAGACCAAAAAAAAAAAAAAAAGGCAAATTTATATTGCTTGTAGAATTCAAGTATTATTGTTTTAAGACAGGATATTGCTGGTCTCAAACTCATGATCTTCTGACTCAGCTTCCTAAGTGCTGGGATTATATACAAACATCCTCAGAATGCGGTTATATTTTGTCATCTCTCTTTCACTTCCTAAAGTTGTATTTTGAGTTCAGCTTGTGGTCAAATTTTATTTATTGTCAGGTCTGTCCATAGTACCCTGGATTTTGAAGAAGACAATACTGATTTATTCCTAAGTACACATGCATTTTTTTCATAAAAAGAAAACTTGTTTATGAAACATCTGGCCAAATCCTCTAAGATTAAGAGCTCATGCATCTGTTTAACATTTACTGTTTATTTCAGAATGCATCTACTAACAAAAAATTAAAATAGAACATCCGTATTGTATGCAAGATCATTCAAGGAATATTTTTACAAGAAAGCATTTTTTAATATTTTATGGGGGTTTTTTGAGACAGCAATTCTCTGTAGCACCAGCTGTCCTGGAATTCGCTATGTAGACCAGGATAGCCTTGAATTCACAGAGATCCACCTGCCTCTGCTTCCTGAGTGCTGGGATTAAAGGCATGTACCACCACATGCCTGGCTGAAAACATTTTATTTATTTATTTTTGGGGGTCTTTTTAAGACAGGGTCTCCCTGTACTTCCAGCTGTCCTGGAACTCTCTCTGTAGACCAGGCTAACCTTGAACTCAGAGATCTACCTGCCTCTGCCTCCCAAGTGCTAGGATTAAAGGTGAGGACCACCATGCCCGGGTTTTTTTTATTTATTATTTTTATTTTATGTGCCTGAGTGTATTACCTGCATGTATGTAAGTGTACCCATGTCCTGCAATGTCCCAGAGGTCAGAAGAGGGTGTCAGATCCCATGGAACTGGAGTTACAGGCGTTGTTAGCCCCTTGTGGGTGCTGGGAATCAAACCCAGGTCCTCTGCAAGAGCAGCCAGTGCTCTAAACCACTGAGCCATCTCTCCAGCCCCAGAAAGCAGTTTTTAAGTCCTATAAAGCAAAATTTAGGGGCTGGAGAGGTGGCTCAGCGATTAAGAGCACCAACTGCTTGCAGGAGCCGGGTTCAATTCCCAGCACCCACATGGGGGCTAAGAACTGTCTTTAAACCAGGCGTGTTGGCGCATGCCTTTAATCCTAGCACTCGGGAGGCAAAAGCAGATCTCTGAGAGTTCAAGGCCAGTCTGATCTACAGAGTGTGTTCTAGGCCAGCTGCGGCTACAGGGAGACACTGTCTCAAAAAAAAAAAAAAAAAAGCAAGATTTAATTCATGTTTTAGAAAAAGAAGACTCTTCAGATTTTGTAAGATAATACAATATACATTCATGTCAGGCATCAGGCTCATCAGAATGCTTGTGCCATAATCTGATTAAAATGAAGGTGCCACCCCTTCAAAGTACTTTAGTATGGTGATCTGAGTAGATGTCCCTGAGGCTTACTTACTCATCCCTTTCGCCCACTCACTCTGTTTCTGGCATGAGTAAAAACCATACCATGCCTTAAATCCCAGCACTCAGGAGGCGGAGGCAGGTGGATCTCTGTGAGTTCAAGGCCAGCCTATTCTACATAGCCAGTTCCAGGCTAGCTGGTGCCACAGCAAAACCCTGTCAAAAGACAAAAAACACCATACTATACCCAGGTTCCTTGTACTATTAAAATGTAATCTATTAAAATGGCTCAATGCCAATGCCTACTTACAGGTTCTACAGGTAACCCAAGAACAAGTCTTTCCTGTTTCAATCAGTGTGAATTTGGCCAAGTTCATTCATCTTACTCTCTCTCTCTCTCTCTCTCTCTCTCACACACACACACACCCCCACACACACACAGAGCAAGACAGGGAGTTTTGCTATGTAACTGGCTGTCCTGGAACTCACTATATCAAAATAAAACACATCCAATGCTTCACATTAGTTTGCAAATTCTCCAGGAACTTTTTCTAAAAAGCAGCACATGCTATAACTGGCACATCTGGGGGCCACTTTCATCAAGGTGTTCTCAGGTATGTCACTTTACCTACCTTGGGACACCAAGGTCATATTAGTGCTTACACAATGGAGTACATATTATGTAATTTTAGGGCACTTAGGTTAGCTAATACCTGCAAAACATTTACTTGAATGCTGAAAGCTGAGCAAGTATGTAATAAATATCAGTGGCAGCTGGCTCCTATCTGAAGCCTAGAGGTTAAGAGCAGAATCTGGGGCCAGATAACTTGTTAGCACTGAGTCATTTTGGGCAAGTTGCTTAAGTCCTGGGACATGGAGATTTGTTTGTCGTTTTTTTTTTTTTTTTTTTCTTTTTTTCTTTCTAAGATCAACTCAGGGATCGGCACGGTGTCATGGGCTTTATTCCCAGCATTATGAGGCAGAGGCCAGTGGGTTACTCTGTGAGTTCAAGGCCAGCCTGGTCTCACAGTAAGTTCCAGGCCAGCTGGAGCTTAAATGAGACCCAGTCTCAAAAAAAAACAAAACAAAAATAAAGATCAAGTCCATTAAAAAGCTAGACAACAGCTAGTCACAAGTAAGCTATAATCTAAGAATTTGGTTATTCCCTAACATGCAGCACTTAGGGGGAAGAAATTTTTAAAAAGGAACATGAATTTGACTAAAGACACAATACATTTCTTGATGTTCAAGCAAAGCTAACAACAGGCACTTCCAGTAGTAACTCACTATATACTGGAACAGCAACCATACTCCAAAGGGCAAAAGGACTGTAGAGTTTCTTCAGTAACTGAAAGAAAAAAGCTATGCCACGTGTAGTGCTCACCTTTTTTTTGTCTTTTTGAGAGGGGTCCTCCTGATAGCCCCAGCTGAACTGGAACTTCACTCTGAGACCAGGCTGGGCCTTGAACTCAACAGAGATCCACCTGCCTCTGCCTCCTGAGTGGCTGAAGATTAAAGGTAGGCAACACCACGCCCAGCTGGGCTCACATCTTTAATCCGCAGCACTCCAGAGGCAGGGCAGAGGCAGAGGCAGAGGCAAGAGTGCAGAGGCAGAGGCAGATGGATGCTCTGTGACCTACAGGCCAGCCTGGTCTACAAAAAAAAAAAAAAAAAAAAAAAAAAAAAAAAAAAATAAGCAAATAAAAATTAAAAAAATAAACAGTCCTAGCCATATGTTGAGTATCTACTGTATCTGAGCATATTACTTGCAGAGGCTCCAGGAACAGACCTAGATTTGGATCAGAATTCTACTTTCTAAAATTTATCCCTGCCTCTTGTGGTGGGGATCTAAATGCCTAATAGGTGCACAATAGGAGGGCTCGCTACCCCTGACCTCTTTTCTGCCTGCTCCTCCTCCTAATAAAAACTATACTACCCAGGCTGTATTTGTTACTGTGACTGTGCCATTGTTACAGAACTAATTTGAAAACTAATTAGAACTATGTGTATAAACACTTCCTGCACAGAGAGATGGCTCAGCAGTTAAAGAGCCCACGACTACTCCTGCAGAGGACCCGGGTCTAATCCCCAGCACCCACATTGGTGGACTAACAACCATCTTAGGCCGCTGTGGTAGCATACACCCTTTCCCAGCACCTCGGGAGGCAGGCAGATCTCTGAGTTCAAGGGCCAGCCTGTCCTATGAAGGTGAGTTCCAGGCCATCTGGAACTATAAGACCCTGTCTCAAAAGACCAAAAATAAATAAGTAAATTAAATAAACAAATAAATAAATCTACATTCTAGTCAGGGACTGTTGCAAGGTTTGTTACTGGCATAGATTTGTCTTTAAAAAACATTTTATTTATTATTTTTTATTTTATGTGTATGAAGTTGTATGTTCATTACAGCATGTAATGCCAGTGGAGGACAGAAAGAGGGTGTCAGATCCCCCCAGGAACTGGAGTTATGGACGATTGTCAGCAGCTACCATGTGTTAACAGCTTGACATGCTTTCTGGCCAACATAAGATTTTTCTTTACAGTCCCTTTGAAAATACCAGTGGCCAGACACAAGGACTTCATGCCACACTGAAGCAGATAACGGGCAAAGCCTTTCCTCAATATTAGGGCAATGCAGGACTAGTGAGTTGCAAGAGACTCAGAAAAAGAACCCAGTTTTGGTGGTGCTCGGCCTGATACCCAAACACTGGGAGGCAGAGGCAGGCGGATGGCTGTGAGTTTCAAGGCCACCTGGTTTACAAAGTGAGCTCCAGAACAGCTGGAAGCTACAGGGAGTCAAAGGACTGGAAAAAAAAAAAGATTAAGCCTGGGGTCAGAACATAATCCAAGGACCTGGAGAGATGGCCAGAAGAGTGTCAACTGCTCTTGCAGAGGAAACCCCAGGTTCCGATTCCCAGCACCCACTTGACTTTTAAGCTGGCATTAGTGGCACATTGGCCTTCAAATCCTAGCACTTGGAAGGCAGAGGACAGGCAGGATCTCTGAGCCAAGGCCAGCCTGGTCTACAGAGTTCTAGGCCAGCTGGGTTAAGGGAGGACAGTCTTTCAAAAAAAAAAAAAACCAAATCAGCAGGATTCCAGTCAGAGACAATTAAGGCAGTGATGTTTTACCTTAAGGTAATGCTCTAAACCATGAAACGGAATTTTTTTTTTTTTTCTTCTTTGCAGGCTCAAATGGTTATTAATCAAACCATTTAGTGAAAATTTCCCACAAACCAGTCATTATTTTATATGCTAAAGTTACAGTGCCAATTCCTCAAAGGATTCCAGGGAGCTGGGGCACAATAAGCACTAAGTGGTAGAGAGCTTGCCTGGCAAGAACAAGGCCCTGGGCTTAAGGTTTAATCCCTAGCACGAGGTGGGGTTGTGGGGGAAACACCTGGAACGCCAGAGAAGCAGAGGACTGTGGCAAATTTCCAGCCATCCTTAGTCTCCATTGCAATTCCAGGCCACAGGATGACCCTATATGAAAACAAGAAGCCAGGTGTGGTGGCTCGGGTCTTTAATCCCAGCACGGGATCTGAGTTCAAGGCCTGGTCTACAAGAGGGAAGCTCCAAGCCAGCTGGGACTTATAAAGGGAGACCCTGTCTCAAAAAGATGAGGCGGGGGGGGGGGGGGGGGGGAGACACGAAAATAAAGTTTGTGTAAGTGGGAAAGGCAATCAACCAGTAACCAGGTAACTCCTAAATCAACAATAACAATATAAAAGGCAGGCTATGACACTTAATGAACAGCAGAGGTAATGATATCACAATAAGGCAGGCTAAGGTATTTAACTGGCAGTAGTTGGTGGGGCTTTGGCTATTTTAGCAGGCATGATCAGAAAGGGTGTAGAGGGGAACAGCACTTTGGAAGATTAAAACAAATAGAACAAAATAGGGGTTAGAGGCAAACTACTGGATGGTGACTGTGGTAAAAATGTCCTTGAGCCTAACAAATTAGATCCACGGTTTTGGTTTTGGTTTTCTGTTTTGTTTTTAGATCCCCCGCAGCATCAAAGGGTATCAGAATCCAAGACCCATTATTTTGGGGCGTGGGAAAAAAGATGCGTCTTTTCACCAGACTTTTCGTGTGGAAAACGGGGATGGTCTTAGCTACCGGGGCTATGGCGAGGATTCAACCGAACAACTGCGCATTGCCTCAAATATGACTTATAGCATCTGCAGAATTAGGGGCAAAGCCCAGGCCTGCACATGCCCTTCCATGCGGTCATCTGGGGGCCGAAGCTCCTTCTGGAAAGCACCGAGGCCCCTTCATTACCAAACCCCAAACTTCCAGAGCTGGGCCTCTCCCGGGAAAACTCCCCCGCCCTCCCCACCCCGCGTCCGATCCTTCCCAAAGCGGCCTCTCCCTGCCTCGCGCCCGCCGCCCACACATGTCAAGCCTATCGCCATTTCTACCTTCCCCACCCACACACAGCCCTCGCTCCCGGGCTCTCCCTCCACAGGCCGCGTCATCCCATCCTCCCCGCCGCCCTCGCCTGAAGTCCTCCAGCCATACTCCGGGGAACCTGTGACCACCCCCCCTCAGCCTCCTCTTCCCCGCCGCGGCCAAAGCTGGCGGTGTGGACCCCCGCGCTTCAAAGCCCCGGCACGCTTCCTTTGCCCCCGCCGTGTGGACCTGACGGGTCCATCGGCTTACCACGACGCTTGGGCTGGGGGTCGCCATAACGAGACCACGAGACCGGCCGGCACGCGAGGACGAACAGCGGTCGAGAAACCGTTGGAAGACGCGCAGCAGGAGGCGCTGCAGCGCGGGAGAGCCCAGAGGTAAGCCCGACGCTTGGCAACCGCTCGGAAAAAACGCGGCGTTTGCTCCGCCCCCTCGCTCCCCCTCCCTCGCCGACCAGGCTCCGCCTGCCGGGCCGACGCGCGCGCATGCGCGCTCCAGACCACGCCTACTCTAACAACTATTTAGGTGTCTTGCCAGGTGGCTTTGGGAATTTTGTTCTGGAAGAAATTCGGCCTGATCGCCTCCTCAGACTTTAGGCCCCTTGCAGTCTCTCAGAGGATTCCCAAATAACCGAACCTACCTTCATCTGCATTTGATTTACCCTCATGGCTCTAAATTGGTCACTAGCTCTTGAAGTTCCATTCACTACGTTTTCTCGAACCAGGCCTTCCCTACCCAAGACCCCGTACCACAATGGTAGCTTCCATTTCCCTGACTAGGGCCTCGTTCTTTTAAAAATCCTTACTAGGGCCAGGGGTGGTGGCGGTGGCGTACAGCTTTAATCCCGGCACAGAGGCAGAAGCAGGTGGATCACTGTGAGTTCAAGGCCAGCCTAGTCTACATAGCAAGGTCCAGGTTAGCTGGGTCTACAGGAAGAGCTTGTCTCAAAAAAAAAAAAAATCTTACTTAGTGGTGCATGCCTGTAATCCCAGCACTTGGGAGACAGAGGCCAGTGGATCTCTGAGTTCAAGGCCAACCTGGTCTACGTAGGGAGTTCCAGGACAGCTGGAGCTGGGTTCGATCCCCAGCACCCACATGGCGGCTGAGAACTGTCTGAAACTCCAATTCCAGGAGAACTCCAGTTCCAGGGGAATCCGACACCCCCTTCTAACCTCCGCGGCATTGCACGACAGGGGTGCACAAACCTGCATGCAGACAGTACATTGATACAAAAAAAAAAAAAAAAAAAAAAAAANATTAAAGGCGCGTGCCACCACGTGCAGATACTTTTTTTTTTTTTTTGTCTTTTTGAGACAGGGTCTCCCCGTAACCACAGCTGGCCTAGAACTTGATATGTAAACCAGGCTGACCTTGATATCACATTAAATCCATCTGCCTCCATCTCCCAAGTACTAGGACTAAAGTTGTGAGCCACCAGGCCCCACCAAATTAGCACATTTTTTATTCTTATCCTTTTTGGGGGGGGTATTTTTTTTGAGACAGGGTCTCCCTTTAGTCCCAGCTGGCCTGGGGCTCTCTCTGTAGACCAGGCTGGCCTTGAACTCACAGAGATCTGCCTGCCTCTGCCTCCTGAGTGCTGGGATTAAAGGTGTGCACCACCATGCCTGGCTTTATTCTTAATCTTTTAAAAAATGTGATCTACCGGGGGCTGGAGAGATGGCCTAGCGGTTGAGAGCACCGACTGCTCTTACAGAGGACCCGGGTTCGATCCCCAGCACCCACATGGCGGCTGAGAACCGTCTGTGACTCCGATTCCAGGAGAACTCCAGTTCCAGGAGAATCCGAGACCCTCTTCTGACCTCCGCGGCATTGCACGTCACGGGTGCACAGACCTACATGCAGACAGTACATTCATATACATAAAAATAAATAATAATAATAATAATAAAATTTAAAAAAATGTGATCTACCTGAAAGTTCTGAGAACTTCAGTTATATATTTAGCTCCTGCACAAGTAGACTCAGCTACCCACTTCCCTTTCCCTTTTCTTCCTCTCTCCTTCCCTCTCTCCCTCTGTTCCTTCCTTCCTTCTTTCCTTCCTTCCTTCCTTTTTTCCTTTATTTTTTGCTGATGCAAGGGATAAAACATAGAACCTCTGGCATGATAAAGAACCTCTCTCTACCACTGAGCTATATCCTCAACCCTCACATTTATTTCTAAATTATGGACTAAGCAATTCAGAATTCTCTAGCCTGCTTCTGGATTACTGTTTCTTTCTCTAAATCATGTAAAATGAAATTCTCTTCTTTATTTCAGAGGTGGGGATGGTTTAAGACAGGGTCTCATGTAGCCTAGGTTGTCCTCAATCTCACTATGTAACTGAGGCTGTCCTTGAACTCCTGCTTCTACTGCCTGCCAAGTGTTTGCCCTCAAGCATAGATAGCTTGCTTTTAAATAAATTTAAGCTAATTTTCAAATGTTTATTATTTTTATTTTTATGTGTATGAGTGTATTGCCTGCATTGTAGGTAAGATGCACTTGTGTCATGCAATGCTCATGAAGGTCAGAAGAGGATGTTGGATCCCCTGGAACTGGAGCTAAAGACTGTTCTTATTTATTTATTTATTTTTAAATTTTATTTATTTATTCATTTATTTATTTTATGTGTATGAATGTACTGTCTGCATGTAGGTTTGTGCACCCGTGTTGTGCAATGCCGTGGAGGTCAGAAGAGGGTGTCGGATTCCCCCAGAGCTGGAGTTCTCCTGGAATTGGAGCCTCAGACGGTTCTCGGCCACCATGTGGGTGCTGGGGATCGAACCCAGGTCCTCTGTAAGAGCGGTCGGCGTTCTTAACCACTAGGCCATCTCTCCAGCCCCAGAATTTTAAAAATTTAAGTAAAAAATAACCTGAGGCTGGTGTGCCTTACCCTGAAATTAAAAGCAAGAGGATCAACTCAATAGTTTCAGGGCAGCCTGGGTTACTGAACAAGACTGCAGCTCAAAGAGAAAAATGATAAAGCAATAAAATGTAAACAGAATAATAATTCCCACTCTGAAACGTTAGTATGAGAACTGTAAAATCATTTGCATAAATTACCTGGCATAGGATGTGCCACATTGCAAATGCTCAAGAAATACTACTAGCTGTTAGAATTTTACGAGTTCCATACTGCCCTAGTTTCTCTGCCTTCTCTCTCTCTCTTCTTTTTTTACTTTTTTCCCCTAGGCCAGTCTGAGCTATATATTGAGACCTTATCCCCAACATAACAACAACAACAGCAACACCTCTCTCAATGGTGCCTGGCTACTCTCCAGACATGACTAGGGTACTTTTTAGCTTTCTTATGGTCATTGTGCTGGGCATCCCTGCAAGGCAGCAACTTTGTCTTTGATCCACTCCTAAGGCCAGGTGCCTGGTCCACAAGAGATGTTGGATAGATGCTGGCTGACTGACCCCCTCATCCTGTCTAAGCAGGGGACCATGGAGATAGTGTGGGAGAGATGGGCAGGGGAAGGAGGAGGAGTAGATGAGCAGGTGGGTCATCTTGTCACCTCACAGGCTGGCTAGGGTGGCGAGCCTTGCTGTGCTGGCTGAGCGTCACTTGTGACTGGTCCTGCAAGGCCTCCACATGCTTAGGATCCTTCAGGCCACGTGTCTCTGGAAACAGGAAGCACCAGGAAGCTCTTTTCCAGGAGCCTGCCTCGCTCCAGACAGGCCCCAGGAATAGAGAGGCAGGCCACATCTCTTTCCTCTGCCCCCTCCCCAAAAGAAAACTACACGTCTACATCCATGTGGGTTTATGGAGAGGTGGACAGAAGGAAGTCAACAGATATCTCATTATTTAATCCGAACCATGTCCCTGGGCAAAGACTCAGTACCTGGCTTGAAGAGGACCAGGGCCTTCATGCAGGCGAACTCTGTGGGGTCCACTGCCAGGGCTCGGAACCGGGAGATTGTCTCCTGCAGGAAGCGCATCTCTGCACTGGCCAGGGTGAGTTGGCTCTGAGAGCCGCCAGAGGCCTCAGGTGGGGCCAGGGGTGGGTAGCTATCCAGAGGCAGAGACCACTGTATGGCTCCTAGGAGGAAGAGCTCGCTCCAAGCCTCTTCCAGCAAGATCACCTGTGCTCAGAGAGGGCGTA
This sequence comes from Rhizomys pruinosus, assembly GCA_009823505.1. Classification (NCBI taxonomy): domain Eukaryota; kingdom Metazoa; phylum Chordata; class Mammalia; order Rodentia; family Spalacidae; genus Rhizomys; species Rhizomys pruinosus. The sequence continues at coordinate 870,508 of VZQC01012738.1, read as the reverse complement.
CCTGTGACAGCAGATCCAGGTCCTCGGCCGGGGGCTGCTGCCACCTTCTCTAGGAGCGAACGGGCTGCTCTGAGATGCCTTAGAACCTTCTCCTGACCTCTACCTACATAGGCTCTGGCTCAGCTACCTAGGCTCTCAGATATTCCATAGATTCCATCTGGAGGTTCCGCAGGCCTTTCAGAATGAGCAGAGAGCCTGCAGACCTCTATCAGCCTCAAGATGCGCCCAGAAGTGTCAGGATGAGTGAGTTCAAGACTGACTGACCCTTCTGAGCTGCTCCCTCCAAACACACGCCCTGGCTGGGGGGTCAGCCTCTCTGGCACTTTCTTCCTAGATCATCCCAAAATCTCTGGCTGCCTATCAGAAGCCCGTAGCATCTCTCTGGGTGTGGAAAGGTTAGGCTGACCCTCAGACGTCCAGTCATGAGCATCTGTACTCCAAAGGGGCCTAGAGTCAGCCACTCTGTTATTCAGGTTCTGCAGATTGCTCAGTCCCACGTAGAACACCTGCAGGCCAGAGGGTCTGTGCAGGAGGAAAGCAGACCCAGGTAGCCACAGGCTGAGTTAATGTCCAAGATGCTATGCCAGCATCCTTGCCCCAGAGATATATGTACCTTCTCTACCTCTGCCCTGACTATCCCCAACTCAGAGATGAGCACCCCACTGTCACTATCTGAGCCGTGTGTGCCTCTGTCCCTCACTAGCACAGTGGTATATGTGTTCTCAAGCTTACTGATCTGTGCCTGCTGACCAAGACTGGCCCAGATGCAACAGGCAGGCTGTGTGGTGTACCTGGTCCCGGAAGGGCAGGTTGGAGAACACAGGCAAGTTTTTGGCCCATTTTACAGCCATGAAGAGCAAGCGAGCTGATGTCTTGTGGATGCTATCCAAGGCTGCAGGGCCGTGTGGGGACCTCGGGGTCATTGCTGGTGACATCAATATTCTCTTCAGCATCCTCTGGCTCCAGCTTAGCACAGGGCTGGCCATAAAGTGGTGGCCCAGGGCTCTGGCTGCAGATGCTGGTGTGGGGCCATGGCGGTTGGGCCCTGCCAGGGCAGGGGAGGCCACCAAGGGCTCAGGTCGGGGTTTACTGCCTGAATCCATGCTGTCCAGATGAACCTGGGCTGTGCTTTGGAGTTGGCGCTCATTTTTTTTTTTTTTTTTTTTTTTTTTTT
>VZQC01012738.1:785834-860354 GCA_009823505.1 Rhizomys pruinosus | reverse complement strand
AAAAAAAAAAAAAAAAAAAAAAAGACCAAAAAAAGTCAGGGTGTGGTAGGGCTTGCCTTTAATCCCGGCCCTCGGAAGCAGAGGCAAGCAGACTTCAATGAGTTCAATGCCACCCTGGTCTACATAGTGAGTTCCAGGACAGCTGGGGTACAGGGAGCCCCTGTCTCAAAAAAAAGACATAAATAAATAAAATAAATAAATAAATAAATTAGAATGCTGTGGAAATTAAGGGAATAATATGTATTTGTATGCATATATATGGTACAGTACTTATGAAAGTACACAATACATGGGGATTATTGCTATTGCTGATATTTATTTTTGCCTCCACAATTCCCTATATGGAACTGTTTTTGGGGGGTTTTTTGTTTTGTTGTTTTTGTTTTTTGTCTTTTCGAGATGGTCTCCCTGTCGCTCCAGCTGTCCTGGAACTCTGTAGACCAGGCTGGCCTTGAACTCACAAAGATCCGCCTGCCTCTGCCTCCCAAGTGCTAGGATTAAAGGCATGCACCACCACGCCCGGCTTTGGAACTGTTTTTATTTTTTATTTGATTTTGAAAAGGAGCCTCCTGTAGCACAGGCTGACCACAAGCTCACTGTGTAGTTGAGAGTGGCCTGAAACTCCAGATCCTCTTGCCTTCACCTCTCAAATGTTGAGATTTCAGGCAGCTGAGTTTCCTATGTGGAATTGAAAAACAGTATCTGCCCCTACTTGCTTTCAAATGGGTCAGGTAAGCAGTCAGAGGCTGCTTCATCCTGATACTGTTCCTGATACCCTCATCTGTCTATCTCTAGCCCCCACCACAGTGTTCTACACAGTGTACGTCCTTATTGCAAATGATCTTAAGGGATGTTAGCGATTTGTACTGGTAGATTTGTGAATCTACGAAAATAATTGCACTTCTTGAAACCTCAGTCTTTTCCTTCTTAAAAAAAAATGAAAATAAGGGACTAGGAAGATGGCTCTGTAGATACAGTGCTTCCTGTGGAAATATGACAATCTGAGTTAGGATCGCCAGTACCCAAGTAAAAGCCAGTTACCATGTGCTTTTCTAACCCCAGTCCTGGTAGGGTGGAGACAGGTAGATCCACAGACTTGCTGGCAAACTATTCTAGCCAAAATAGTGAGCTTTGGATTCAGTGAGGAGAGACCCTGCCTCACAGAATGAGGTGTCAAGTAATAAAGACACCCTACATCGCCGTGCGCACGCTTTTAATCCTAGCACTCAGGAGGCAGAGGCAGGCGGATCTTTGTGAGTTCAAGGCCAGCCTGGTTTACAGAGTGAGTTCCAGGACAGCTGGGGCTACAGGGAAACTCTGTCTCGAAAATACCAAAAAGAAAAAAAAAAAAANTTTTTTTTTTTTGGTATTTTTGAGACAGGGTCAGCATCTTGGTTCATGCCTGTTTGCAAGCACTTCTTCAGCCAACAGGCCTGGCACTGGTTGCGATGAGCCTTGTCCACTGGGCACGTCCCTGCCTCTACCTGGCACCTATAGATAAGTCTCCGCCTCACAGCCCTCTTGAAGAAACCGCTGCAGCCATTGCAGGCATAAACACCATAGTGCTTCCCACTACTGCTGTCCCCACACACGGCGACACTGGAGAGACTGACCTATGCCTGTTGGATCCTCCCCTAGGCCCCACCCACCGGGAGGCTCCTTCCTGGAGGTGGTCACAGCTATAGGCACTGTGGAGCCCATCAGAGACAGCAGGTCCCAGGCCAGCCTCTGTCACTTGCCTGAGGCGTCAGGCTGCTGGGTTCCTGGTTTCAGTCTGTGCTTGTCTCTTCTCTGTGTCCTTGCGTCTGGTCCCTTCTGAGTCAAGAGCCTCTCATCTTCCCGAGGCTCATAACAGCTTTTGCTCTGTTCTACCAGTGCCTTCCCCTCTTTTTTATGTGTATGAGTGTACTGTCTGCATGCCGGTTTGTGCACCCGTGTCATGCAATGGCGCGGAGGTCAGAAGAGGGTGTCAGACTACCCTGGAACTGAAGTTAAAGACGGTTCTTAGCCGCCATATGGGTGCTCAGAATCGAGCCTGGGTCCTCCGCAAGAGCAGTCAGTGCTCATAACTGCTGAGCCATTTCTCCAGAGAACCGTCTTTAACTCCAGTTCCAGGGAAATCCGACACCCTCTTCTGACCTCCATGGCATTGCACAACACGGGTGCACAAACCTACATGCAGACAGTACATTCATACACATAGAAAAATAAATAAAAATGAAAAAATAATAAATAAAATATTAAAACAGAACAAAACAAGACAGGAGATTGAACAAAGCAATTCAGAGTCCTTGATTCAACATATGATCATACTAATGTCATGTGTTTCATAATTTTGCCTTAAGTATTTCATCACAATCTTTATTCCTCTAGCCTCTGAGACTTCTTTTATTTATTTATTTTTATTTGTGTCTTTTTGAGACAGGGTCTCCCTGTAGCCCCACCTGGCCTGGAACTTGCTATGTAGCCCAGTTCAGGCTGGCCCTGAACTCTCAGGGATCCCCTGCCTCTGCCTGTATGAGTGCTGGGATTAAAGGCGCGTGCCACCACGTGCAGATACTTTTTTTTTTTTTTTGTCTTTTTGAGACAGGGTCTCCCCGTAACCACAGCTGGCCTAGAACTTGATATGTAAACCAGGCTGACCTTGATATCACATTAAATCCATCTGCCTCCATCTCCCAAGTACTAGGACTAAAGTTGTGAGCCACCAGGCCCCACCAAATTAGCACATTTTTTATTCTTATCCTTTTTGGGGGGGGTATTTTTTTTGAGACAGGGTCTCCCTTTAGTCCCAGCTGGCCTGGGGCTCTCTCTGTAGACCAGGCTGGCCTTGAACTCACAGAGATCTGCCTGCCTCTGCCTCCTGAGTGCTGGGATTAAAGGTGTGCACCACCATGCCTGGCTTTATTCTTAATCTTTTAAAAAATGTGATCTACCGGGGGCTGGAGAGATGGCCTAGCGGTTGAGAGCACCGACTGCTCTTACAGAGGACCCGGGTTCGATCCCCAGCACCCACATGGCGGCTGAGAACCGTCTGTGACTCCGATTCCAGGAGAACTCCAGTTCCAGGAGAATCCGAGACCCTCTTCTGACCTCCGCGGCATTGCACGTCACGGGTGCACAGACCTACATGCAGACAGTACATTCATATACATAAAAATAAATAATAATAATAATAATAAAATTTAAAAAAATGTGATCTACCTGAAAGTTCTGAGAACTTCAGTTATATATTTAGCTCCTGCACAAGTAGACTCAGCTACCCACTTCCCTTTCCCTTTTCTTCCTCTCTCCTTCCCTCTCTCCCTCTGTTCCTTCCTTCCTTCTTTCCTTCCTTCCTTCCTTTTTTCCTTTATTTTTTGCTGATGCAAGGGATAAAACATAGAACCTCTGGCATGATAAAGAACCTCTCTCTACCACTGAGCTATATCCTCAACCCTCACATTTATTTCTAAATTATGGACTAAGCAATTCAGAATTCTCTAGCCTGCTTCTGGATTACTGTTTCTTTCTCTAAATCATGTAAAATGAAATTCTCTTCTTTATTTCAGAGGTGGGGATGGTTTAAGACAGGGTCTCATGTAGCCTAGGTTGTCCTCAATCTCACTATGTAACTGAGGCTGTCCTTGAACTCCTGCTTCTACTGCCTGCCAAGTGTTTGCCCTCAAGCATAGATAGCTTGCTTTTAAATAAATTTAAGCTAATTTTCAAATGTTTATTATTTTTATTTTTATGTGTATGAGTGTATTGCCTGCATTGTAGGTAAGATGCACTTGTGTCATGCAATGCTCATGAAGGTCAGAAGAGGATGTTGGATCCCCTGGAACTGGAGCTAAAGACTGTTCTTATTTATTTATTTATTTTTAAATTTTATTTATTTATTCATTTATTTATTTTATGTGTATGAATGTACTGTCTGCATGTAGGTTTGTGCACCCATGTTGTTCAATGCTGCAGAGGTCAGAAGAGGGCATCGGATTCCCCTGGAACAAGTTAAAGACAGTTCTCAGCCGCCATGTGGGTGCTGGGGATCGAACCCAGGTCCTCTGCAAGAGCAGTCGGCGCTCTTAACTGCTAGGCCATCTCTCCATCCCCCCTTATTTTTATTTGTATTTATTTATTTTTTTATGTGTATGAGTGTACTGTCTGCGTGCAGGTTGGTGCCCCCGTGTCATGCAATGCCGTGGAGGTCAGAAAGAGAGTGTCAGATTACCCTGGAACTGGAGTTACAGATGGCCCTTAGCCGCCATGTGGGTGCTGGGAATTGAACCCGGGTCCTCTCTAAGAGCAGTCAGTGCTCTTAACCACTGAGCCATCCAGCCTCTAATCCTGTATTTTAACAAAAGATTATGGGCCGGGCGTAGTGGTGCACTCCTTTGATCCTAGCACTTGGGAGGCAGAGGCAGGCGGATCTTTGTGAGTTCAAGGCCAGCCTGGTCTACAGAGTGAGTTCCAAGACAGCTGGGGCTACAGGGAGACCCCGTCTCGAAAAGACCAAAACAAAAAAAGATTATGGTTTTGTTTGTTTATTTTGAGTCAGAGTTTCCTTTTGTAGCCCAAGCTGCCCTGTAAACTGGCAATCCTCCCACTTCAGTTAACAGTGGAAAACAATCAACAGAGTAAAATCTGAAGGAAGTTATACTTCTTTTTTTTTTGGCAAGTGAACAACCTGGTTCATATATAAAGTGTTTTACTGAATGAAATTGGACTTTACATTTAAAATAGAAATTTAAGATACGTTCTTCTTAAATTATGTTTTCCAGGGCTGGAGAGATGGCTCAGCGGTTAAGAGCACTGACTGCTCTTGCAGAAGACCCAGGTTCGATTCCCAGCACCCATATGGCGGCTAAGAACCGCCCTTAGTGCCGGGCATGGTGGCACATGCCTTTAATATTAGCACTTGGGAGGCAGAGGCAGGCCTGGTCTACAGAGTGAGTTCCTGACCAGCTGGGAGACCCTGTCTCAAAAATAATAAATAAATAAATAAATAAATAAATAAATAAATAAATAAATAAATAATAGTTTTCCAATTTAATTTGAAATCAAGAAATTGATTATTGCTAATTTTCACATGGTATTACTGAAAATCATTTTGTCACATGGAGTCAATGGATGCTAAAGTTTCTCTGCTTTGGGGCCTGGACGATAGGTTAGTGGTAGAACATATCCACCAAATTCCAGGCTGAGGATTGATATCCAGAACTGCAAAAAGAAAAGAAAAATATTGCCATCTCACTCCTGAATTTGTTTAGACATAATTATTAATTATTTATATACCTCAAACCATCCCAGCTATGTTTCTGCCCACAGAAGTTTCTTGATTTATTAAGAACTTGAAGAGATAAAAAAAGAACTTGGGGGTGGGGGGTTGTTAGTATCTTTTATTTTCTTTTTCTTTTTTTCCCCTTTGGTTTCTTTCTTTTCTGTTTCAAAACAAGGTCTTTCTCTTATCTCAGGCTAGCCTGCAACTTATTATGTAACCCAGTCTGAAACTTGAGTTGATCTTCCTGCTTCTGCCTCCCAATGCTAGCATGACAGAAATGAGTCAGTAAATGTCTTGCTTTAGTTGGTATTTGGGATATATATATATATATATATATATATATATATATATATGTAAATGTGTAGGATGTACATGTGCATGTGTGTGCATGTGAAGGCTGGAGGTCAAGTGTCTTCCTCAGTTGCTCTGCACCTGATGTATATGTTGAAGTTTGGGCTCCTACTTGAACCCAGAGCTCACCTATTTGGCCAGTCTGGCTAGCCAGCTTGCTCCAGGGATTCCCTGTCTCTCCCCCGAATGCTGGGATTCCAGGTGGCCAGCATGCTCCTTGGCATTTATGTGGCTGCTAGAGATCCATATGCCGCTCCTCATGTTTATACATCAAACCTGAGGACTTTATACATCAAGCCATATTCCAGCCTCCCAGAACCTTGTGGGGTTTCCCCCCTTTGGTATTGTATTCCTTCAACTTTTGGGTTTCTAGAGTTGGATATTGGGGCTCACATTTACATTCCTAGCACTGAGGAGGATGAGGTAAGACACGCAGGAGTTCAAGGCAAGTGTTGGCTACATAGCAAGTTCGAGGTCAGTGTTGCTTACAGCGAGACCCTGTTTAAGAAAGAAAGAGAAAAAAGATGAAAGAGAGAGAGACAGAGATAGATAGATAGATAGATAGATAGATAGATAGATAGATAGATAGAAAGAAGTATTTCTGTGAAAAGAAATATAGACATGGAGAGCCGGGCATGGTGGTCCTTGCCTTTAAACCCAGCACTCGGGAGGCATAGACAGGCAGCTCTCTGTGAGTTCCAGGCCAGCCTGGTCTGTCTACATAGCAAGTTCCAGCATAGCTGGGGCTACAGGGAGGCCCTGTCTCGAAAAATACACACACACACACACACACACACACACACACACACACACACACATATTCACCACAAAAAATACTATCACCAACATAGGCATTTTTATTTTTTTTATTGTGTGTGTATGTGGTATATGTAGACATGTGTAATACACATGCCTGTGAGCAGGGAAGCCAAAGCGGTATCCCCTTGAGACAGGATCTCTCCCTGAACCTGGAGCTAGGCTGGCAACCACAAAGCCTCACAATCCTCCTTGTCTGCATCTCGTCCTGCCCAGTCCCGCGTCCAACCCCTGCCCCCCCTCGCCACACACACACACACACACACACACACACACACACGTACACGCGCCCTGGAGTTCCAGGCACACAGGACAGCTCATGAACTCTGGTCCTCGTGCTTGCACAGCAAACACTCTTCCCCATAAGGGTGGAAGTTTTAAAGTGACTTTCATTGGAATACATTGCTCCAGCTTTACATTGACTGCATGAATTACATGTGAAACTGAACCATTATCGACATTGAATAATGGAATCATGGATTTTCTGTGTCACCTTGACCACCCACTGGTCCCCAGATTGGTGAAATATTATTGTAGATGGTTCTTTGAAGTGTTTTTTTTTTTGGGGGGGTGTCTTTCTTCACCTGAGAGTAATCACTTAAATCAGTGGACTTTGACTAAAGCAGATTACCCACCATAATATGGGTGGACCTCCTCAGCTGCTGGCCTTAAAAGAACAAAGACTGACCTTCCCTGTGTGAGAAGAAATTCTACCAGCAGACTGCGTTTGGATTGGAAGTTCAGCTTCTCCCCGAGTCTCCAACCTACTCCACAATCATGTAAGTCAAATTTGAAAAATAATATTCTACCCCTCTGTTTCTCCTGATAGATATACTGGCTGTTTCTATGGAGAAACTCACTTAATCAAAGTGTCTTTGTAGTTGAAGTGTCCAGTGCTGACTGAGATTCTTTTTTCTTTCTTTCTTTCTTTCTTTTTTTTTTTTTCTTTTNTTGAGATACCCCTCCTCACCACACCACTCCCAAATGCTGGGGTTATAGGCATGAGCCACCGCCCCAGCTCATTCTTCAATCTGTGTAATTTTCATTACATTTATTTAAGAGGGGCGGCACACGTATGTGGGTGACACAGGACAGGTTGTGGGAGTTGGTTATTTCACTGCACCATATGGGTCCAGGGCCTTTACCCAATGTGCATCTCTACTGTCTTAGTTTGCTTTTTTGGTCTTTTTGACACAGGGTCTCCCTGTAGCCCCAGCTGTCCTGGAACTCACTCTGTAGACCAGGCTGGCCTTGAACTCACAGAGATCTGCCTCCCTCTGCCTCCAGAGTGCTAGGATTAAAGGCATGTGCCACCACACCTGGCTTAAAGATGGTTCTTAGCCGCCATGTGGGTGCTGGGAATCAAACCTGGGTCTGCTGCAAGAGCAGTCGGCGCTCCCACCGCTGAGCCATCTCTCCAGCCTGCTGAGATTCTTGAACTATTTGTAAAGTTCAGAAATAAAATTCTTGCATCGCTATTCTTTGTGCACAAGGAAAGTGGAAGTGGAAAGTGAGCAGGTGAATTTGGAAACAGAGTCATTTGATCTAAAGTGATTCATGGAGTACTGTATAAACATCCTCTGGGCAGCACCGTGTTAGATCTTTGAGTCTGTTCTCCTATTTCTGATGAGATTTATGTTTTCTGCTATTTATGTGGTCAACTACTTTGTGCCCAAAAGATGGATAAGTGTTTATGAGACACAAATCAGTGGTTAATTTTTTTTTTATCATTTAGGTGTTTTAGTCGTTGAACTTATGTGTCAAAAGATTTGGCTGCATTCTTTAATTGCCAATCAATCAAATAGTGGGCTTTAGATTTGCACCATATAATGACTGTCGGAACCCTTGCATCAAGGGCATGCAGACTACCAGCAACATGTTCTCTAACAGGACTCTTCTGTCTTTATTTCCTGTATATATTTTACAAACATGTAAATATAGAATTTCCTCTATTGACTGGTCTACTGACTAGTAGCCTTAGAACTTCCTTTTTCTCTCAGGCTCTGGCATGTGTAAAATTCATTTTTGTGTGTATGTGCTACACTGACCACATCAGGGTAGACACTTGTAATCCCAGTAGAGGTAGAAAGAGGATTAGAAATTCAAGGTTATCGTCGACTACACACTGAGTTAGGTGTTAGCCCAGGATACCTGACAGCATGTTGCAATTATTCAAGAGGGGCACAATGGCCTGGAATTTTCCCACCCCCTCCTGCGACTGGAATGTGTTTCATGTCCCTAACATCTAGAGTCTGAATTGCTCTTGTTGCATTGTCAGTAACCTACCTTCACGCTGTCCTTGAGAGGAGATTAGGAAAAAGGTGAGGGGTTATCACTGCTTGTTTTTAACTCTGTGTTAAAATGAAAACTTCATTTTCTGTCTATGTAACACACTAGCTGATAAGATGAAGGTAGAAGTTAGAATTAAGAAGCTGCAATCCACCAGACCCATTCTGGTTTGCTTCAGGGTAATTTTTATTTTGTCTTTTTTTTAAGATTAGTACAAAAACTTCATTAAAAATGAAAAATCTAAAAAAAAAGAAAAAAGAAAAATTTGAGTTAGGGACATCCATTTAAAAACTGGGCAAGCCTAGAGGTTACTTACCACATGCTTTCAGACACAGTAATTAATGTATATGGGTGAAAAGCATATATCCATATTTTAGAGTAATATAAAATTAAAGGGAAAAATGTGAACTCCTAAAGATATATCAGAGTCAACATACAGTTTAATCCTGGAAGACATAACTCTGGTACATATATGACATTTATATATGCATATTTTGGAGCAATACAGTGGGGAGGGAACCACAACAACATAGGGACTGGGTTAAAGAACAGACTGACAGTTAAATTCTGCACCAAACAATGGACCTTTACAGAGAAAAACTTTAAAAAGACTGAGCGAGTAGCCTTTAATCTTAGCACTTGGGAGGCAGAGGCAGACAGACCTTTGTGAGTTCAAGGCCAGCCTGGTCTATAGAGCTAGTTCCAGGACAGCTAGGGCTTACAGGGAGACCCTGTTTCAAAAAGACCAAAAAAAAAAAAAAATGACTGAGTGAAAGATGAAAGACTTGTATGGCAGAATACATAATCTTGGGTGGGATGGGGGAAGGGAAAGGGGAATGTGTCTAAACTGAACTGAAAAATGCTGTCTGAAATACACAAAAATCAATAAAAGTATTATTTTCTTATTAATTTTATTTCTGTATGTGTATGAATGTACTGCCTGCATGCAAGTTTGTGCACCCGTGTCGTGCAATGCCGCGGAGGTCAGAAGAGGGTGTCAGATTCCCCTGGAACTGGAGTTCTCCTGGAATTGGAGTTTCAGACAGTTCTCGGCCACCATGTGGGTGCTGGGGATCGAACCCGTGTCCTCTGTAAGAGCAGTTGGCACTCTTAACGGCTAGGCCGTCTCTCCAGCCCCAATAAAAGTATTATTTAAAAAAAAATTGGGCAAGCCAGCATGCTTGTATAATCCCCGTACAGGGGGGTGGAGACAGGCTATCCCTCAGGGCTTCCTAGACAGTCTGTCTAACTGAAACACAATCTCCAGTTTCAGTGAGATACTGTCTCAAAAAAAAAAAAAGTGGAAAGTGATAGAGAAGGACGCCAGATGTTGACCCCTGGTCTCTACATGCAAACAGGAGAACACTCATAGGTGCACATACACACAAAAATGAAAAATCTAAACTGGTCATGGCATGGTGGACACTTTGAATCTCAGTATATGAGAGGTAGCAGAAGGATCAGAAGTTCAAGGTCATCCTCGACTACACAGTGAGTTTGATGTTAGCCTAGGCTACATGACAGCATGTTGCGAAAAAGAAGGAAGGGAGTGAAGAAGGGAGGGAGAAAGGGAGAGAGAAGGAAGAAAAGGAGAGGGAGAAAAAGAAAGAAAAAGAGAGAGAAAGGAGGAAAGAAAGAAAATAAAAATGAAAACTTTGAGATGTGCTAAATTGGACAAAATTCTGGAAAAACAAATATAAACCAGGATCCAGCAAAATGGGGCCCATATCCCTCCTACGATGGTTTAAGATTGGGGTGGGGGAGGCGTCTCCGTGCTGCTTATGCTTGTTCTTGGACTGCAAGATCCCAATTTCTGACTACAGCTTGCTTCCTCTCCATTTCTCTGTGGGCATGCGGTCATCCTAATCAAGCTTCTTGCTCATGGAAACCTCCAGTTCCATGGTGGAGCACCCGGCTCCTAGCTTCTCCTGTTCCCAGTTTCCTTTAGGATCCAACCTGAACCTCTCCAGAAGTCCTGTGTTTTGATTTGTTTTTTTTTGTTGTTGTTTTCCTTTTTCTTTTTCTTTTCTTTTTTTTTTTTTTTGTCTTTTTGAGACAGGGTTTCCCTGTGATCCCAGCTGGCCTAGAACTTGCTATGTAGATCAAGCTGGCCTTGAACTCACAAAGATCTGCCTGTTTCTGACTTCCAAGTGCTGGGATTAAAGGTGTGTACCACCATGCCGGGCTTCCTGAAGTCCTTTGTATCCCCCCTTTGAATTTGCTCTGCCAAGATGGCTAAGGCAGGCTTTTGCTCGGCCGAATGCTGATGGAGAACATTTCCCAGTCAGTCTTTGTTGCGTGTGGGCACTGGGGACTGAAACCGGGACCTCGTGAAGGTTAGGCTGGTACTCTTCCCCTGAGGTGTATCCCACTGTCTGGTCTTCAGTTTTGACTGGGGTTTAACTGGGCTCTCCACACATTTGTGCAATCCTTTACAAGCCCTTGATCAGCTCCCTTTCTTAGGTCTGAACATAACTTCCCCTCAGTAGTGTTCAGGACACTTGTACTCATTCAATCCCCACTATCTGTACTCTTTGGGTATATGTGTTGGGGACAGGGTGTCAAGGAGGCCCAGGCCTCCTTGAACTCTCTTTGTAGCTGAGGATGACCTTGAACTCCTGGCCTTGCCTCTATGTGCTGGGATCACAAGCATGTGTCACCATACCTGGCTATACACTCTCAGAAGATGGGCAGACCATACATTTATTAGAAGACTGAAAGACTTCAGCATGAACTACATCAATTTCATTCCATCTACTTCTCCCCTTTTCATCCAAGACCAGAAGTGAGGAGTCTTTCATCTGGCCAGCAGTTCCATTCGTGGCCTACATTTGTAGACTGGGATCCAATCCAGGGCACATGTGGATCTTTCTTTGGTCCATTAGTCTCTGTTGTTCCAGAAGAGTTCCTCAGTCTCTGCCTGTCATGACTTAGACATTTTTGAAGAGCACTGGCCAATTATTCCACAGAATCATCTTCAAGTTGGGCTTGTCGGATGTTACCATGTGATTAAATTCCAGCTGTTTCAACTTGGTCCAGAAAGATGGTAGTCATGGTGTACAGTCACCGTGCTTCACAGTAGGATGTCTGTATTCAGAAATACTTGCTCCTTCTGGATTGGTTGGGATAATTGGTCCAGAAAGCAAGGTTGGGGGTGACAGCACATGGGGCTCGCTACCAGAGGCTGGAAGTTCATTTTATTTTTGTTTATGGTGCTAGGAATCAAACCTAGGGCCTTATACATATTGGTCAAGCAGTCTACCACCTGGGTACATCTCCACTGCTCTAAGGACTCCTTTTACTCATAGCTGAGGGTGTTAATAGATGACTCAGGTAGTGTACTAGTCACTTTTCTGTTGCTGTGATAAAACCACCATGACAAAGGAACTTATGAAAGGAAGAGTTTATTTGAGCTTATGATTGATGGTTCCAGGGAAATAGAGTCCACTGTGGCAGGGAGGCATTGTGGCAGGAGCTGGAGCAGAAAGCTGAGGTTCATATCTCCAATGAGCACAGGAAGCCGAGAGGGAGCCACTAGAGACTAGCAAGGCTTGTTAAACTCTCTAAGCCCGCCCCCAGTGACGTACTTCCTCCAGCATGCTCACACCTTCTAAGACCCCCCAAAACAGCATCACCAACTGGGGCCAAAATGTCTGAATACTAGAAGCCTATGGGGGTAGAGACCCTAGACAACGTCATGGTAGGGCTGGTGGCCAGAGAGACTACATGATGAGAGCATTAGAAGATTGGAACTTTCAGTCCCATGTACAACCTCTAGAATGTGGAACAATCAAGCTTTGCAAAGACTCTTGAACAATAAGATGTCATGAGTTTCTAGGTTGCTTAATACATGGTCGTACAGGGAAGTAGTGTGGCCAGAGAGCACATGAGAGCCTCATGACCTTACCCGAGTTCTCTTCCCTCTGGGTGTTTATAAGCTGCATCTTTTGTAATACCTTGACACTAAACTGCTAAACATAAGTGTTTCCCTGAACGCCATCAACTGTCTGCCCTAGCAAATCAACGGATCCTGAGGAGGTGTCATGAGAACCTCTTATTTATAGCTGTTTGGTTAGAAGTAACAGTTAAAACCTGAGACTTGCCGGGCGTGGTGGCGCACACCTTTAATCCTAGCACTTGGGAGGCAGAGGCAGGCGGATCTTTGTGAGTTCAAAGCCAGCCTGGTCTACAGAGCAAGTTCCAGGACAGCTGTGGCTACATAGAGACCCTGTCTGGAAAAGACCAAAAAAAAAAAAAAACCTGAGACTTGTCGGGCGTGGTGACACACACCTTTAATTCCAGCACACACACATAACATTTAATTCCAGCACTTGGGAGACAGAGGCAGGGGGATCTCTGTGAGTTCAAGTCCAGCCTGGTCTACATAGCAAGCTCCAGGCCAGCTAGGGCTATAAGGAGACCCTGTCTCAGAAAGGGAAAAAAAAAACACCTGAGACTTTAAATTTGCACCTGCAGTGGGATGGAATCCTATAAGTTAGAACACTTAGACTGATGCTGTCTCCAACATGTGCTTACTGACATTATCTCCAGCCATTGAGACCTGTTGCATCAGAAGCTATCTCCATTACAGGACATCCAGCTGCTGTCTTCTGTACAATCTCTAGCTGTGTGTAGATTTTACCATATATCTGGTCACAGAGGTATCCAATGCTATGTTGAATGAGAGCACAGACTATGAGAAACAGGCTTTTTTCTTCTTCCTAGAATATTTTATACTCATCTTTATAGCTCTCCTAGAATTGTGCTAGCATCAAAGCCTTGTCATGGCCCACAAACAAAAAGGACAGAGCAGAGTGACAGATTTAATTAGTTCTGGGCTGCAGGGGTAGGTCAGTATGCTGAGCATGTGCAAAACCCTGGGTTCCAATCCTAGCACTACATAAAAGGGGGAAAATTATGACATATGCTTTCTATAGATTATAGATTATATAGTCTAGAAATATTTTGATGCAGAGTCTCATTATATAGTCCTGGCGGGCCTGAAACTCACTATGTAAACCAGGCTGGCCTTGAACACACAGAGCTCCACTTGCTACTACCTCCTGAGTGTTGGAATTAAAGGCATGTGCCACCATACCCAGCTGTACACATGCTTTTTTTTTGAGACAGAGTTTTGCTATATAGCCCAGAACTTACTGTTTACCCTAGGCTGGACTTGGAATTGTACTGGTCCTCCTGCCTCAGCTTCCTGAGAGCTAAGAGTACAAAAACCTGGCTTGTATAAGTATTTTCAGTACTGGTGATTAAACCTCAGGGCTTGTGCATGCTAAGCAAGCACTCGACTGCTGAGCTATGTCTCTAGCCTATCATTTTCTTAATGAAGCCAACTGTATACTGTTACATTTTACGGTTACAGTATAGGAAAAGCTGTCAAGTCACGGAAAGAAGCATTCGTTATATAGTTTAGATATTAGCCCTCTCTCTGAGGTATGGCTGGCAAATATTTCTCATGAATTCTGTAGGCTAGCTATTCACTCTGCCCATGGTTTCCTTTGCTGTACAGAAGCCTTTTCATTTTACTTGAACTCATTTATCAATATTTGGGATTATTTATCACACTATTAGAACCCTTTCCAGAAAGTTCTTGCATATGCAAGATGTTTTCCTATGTTTTGCTCTAGTAATTTCAGTGCTTTGGGTGTGTTATATTAAGGCATTTTATCCATTTTGAGTGGCTTTTTATGTAGAGTAAGATATACTAACTTTAAGGGAAACTAGAGGACTGGAGAGATGGCCTAGCGGTTAAGAGCGCCAACCGCTCTTACAGAGGACCGGGGTTGGATCCCCAGCACCCACATGGTGGCCGAGAACTGTCTGAAACTCCAATTCCAGGAGAACTCCAGTTCCAGGGGAATCCGACACCCTCTTCTGACCTCCGCGGCATTGCACGACACGGGTGCACAAACCTGCATGCAGACAGTACATTGATACACATACCGAAATAAATAAAATAAAATAAAATAAAAAAAAGAAGACTACTATTTCCTGATACATGAAAGCTATCTACAGTTGACATTTCAGTGATCATAAGCACATTTTTATTGGAACACAGCCAAGCTCCTTTGTATGTGTCATCTATGGCTATTTTCTTCCTTCATTGGCAAAATTGACTTGTGGCTGAGACTATAGCCTGAATTTGCTATCAGATCATTCACAGAAAAACCGTGTCAGCACGTTGTCTAAAGGATAGTGGGTCTCAAAAACTTGAAACCACTTGGAGAGCTTCTTTAAACACAATTGCTGGCTCCTATCTGCAGACATTTTAATTCAGTAGGTTTAGCTTGAAGAATGTACGTTTCTGGCTAATTCCCAAACTGTGCCAGTGCTCTTGGTCCTCCTGGGAGCTACTGGTCCATTTTGGTGCATAGAGATTAGCGTGCTTGGGAATCACTTGGAGAGCTTGTTAAAAATGCAGACTCTATGTTAGCTGTTCTGGACTGGAGCCTGAGTCTATGTTTACTAGGCTCTGAGATAAAACTGGCTATCAAGTGTGCAAGTCTGATATACTTGGTCAAGTAAGGTTAGCCTGGTCTTTCTCTTTGAGATGCCAATACAGCCAAAATGGCAGTCAGTACTTCCATTGATATGGTGGAGCTCTCTGTGACTAGATTGTAGCAGCTATTTGTAGAAATAAAATTAGTTGGAGACTCTAAGATGGTAAGTAAATAAAAATGCTTGAGCTCTTTATGTTAATTTTTAGCTTATGAGGAATTAATTGCTTTTGATGCCACTTATATAGATGCCTGAGTAAACGATAATTAAAAATTTNTTAAAAAAAAAAAAAAAGAAAAAAAAAGTTCCTTTTGGTCCTGGGATAGAGCGAGTGGATCTTCTAGAAGGAATGACCTAGTACAGTCTCCCGAGTTTCATTAGAGGACTGTACTGGAAACAGCCTTCTCAGGGTAAGTGATACTGCTATCTCATGCATAAAACCAACAGGCTATTTCAGTCATCAGGACTAGGGATTTCCAGGACGATTTTAGCCCAGAGGCAGATGGCTTCATGAATATAGACTGCAGTACATACAGAAAACAAAATATGAATATGTAAAATAGACAGGAGGAATCAGTGGTGACTTGTCTGAGAATCTTACATTAATTATTTTTCTATCTTCCAATGGGCATGGTCAAGCCTCCTTTTATGTCCTGCCTTCAACCCTCAGTTTAACACTATGCATCAATGTTACTGGTTCCTTAATTTTGTGTGGTGTTGAGGATGAATCGAGAAGTTTGTCCATGCTAGGGATGCACTGTTATCACTGAGCTATACTCCCGGCCCCTCTGTACCATTGTGATGACTATAGCCTCTCATTACCAATTGACCACTCACCTAAACTGGAAATTCTAAACCTAAGTGGAACTTGCTCCTCTGTTGGCATGTTATTATTATTTTTTTAATAGACAACTCTTTATTCCAAACTTTTTTTTGAGACAGGGTCTCCCTTTAGTCACAGCTGGCCTGGAGCTTGCTTTCTAGACCAGGCTGGCCTTGAGCTCACAGAGATCCTCCTACCTCTGCCTCCATAGTGCTGGGATTAAAGGCATGCGTCACCACACCCAGCACTAAAGATGGTTCTTAGCCACCATGTAGGTTCTGGGAATCAAACCCGGGCCCTCTGCAAGAACAGTCAGTGTTCTTAACCACTGAGCCATCTCTCCAACCCCTGTTGATATGTTAGTACAGTTATCTGATTTGTGGGTGGAGTGCTCTTGAAATTTTGTTTTGTGGGCTGGAGAGATGGCCCTAGTGGTTAAGAGCACTGACTGCTCTTGCAGAGGACCTGGGTTCGAGCCCCAGCACCCACATGGCGGCTGAGAACTGTCTGTAACTCCAATCCCAGGAGACCTCCAGTTCCAGGGGAATCCAACACCCTCTTCTGACCTCCACGGCATTGCACGACACAGGTGCACAAACCTGCATACAGACAGTACATTCATACACATAAAAATAAATAAATAAGTCGGGCGTGGTGGTGCATGCCTTTAATCCTAGCACTTGGGAGGCAGAGGCAGGTGGATCTTTGTGAGTTCAAGGCCAGCCTGCTCTACAGAGTGAGTTCCAGGACAGCTGGGGCTACAGGGAGACCCTGTCTCAAAAAGACCAAAAAGTTAATTAATTAATTAATTAATTAAAGAAATTTTGTTTTGTTTTTGTTTTTTAAACATTTTATTAATTCTTTGAGAATGTCATATAATGTATTTTGATTGTGTTCACCCCAATTCCTCCCTGAAGTCCCCCCAGATCCATCCCTACCTCTCTGCCCCCACAAACTTTGTGTCCTCTTTTTTTATTGGCTTCAGTTTGTGCTGGCATACAGTCATGAGTACAGGGCCATGCACTGGAGCTTGCTTGACCTACCAGGAGCTGCACACGTAAAGAAAACAGACTCTTCCTCTTCCAGAAGCCATTAACTCCTCAGGAGTTGGGGTTCATGAACCCCTTCTTACTCTGTGCTAGAATGTTGACTGGCTTGATCTTGTACTGGTTTTGTGCGAGCAACCACAGCTGCTGTCAGTTCCTGAGTGTGGTGTTCCTGCCCTGTCCAGAAGACATGGCTTCAGTCCTCTCTGATCTGTCTTCCAACCTTCCACCCCCTCCTTCACAAAGGTTCCTCAGCCGTGGTGGGGGGAGGGTGGATGATATAGATGTACCATTTGTGACTGAGATATCTGCTGACAGTCATCCTCTGCACCTTGACCCCTTGTGAGTTTCTGTGTTAACCACCATACACTGGCCAAAGGAACTCCTCTGATGAGGTCTGAGAGCTGCACCAATCTTTGGGTAGAGAGATGTGAATTTAGAGGGCAGCTTGATACTGTGTCCACTTAGCAGAATAATAGTAGTAGGTTCATGCCTGGGGTCTGCACTCTCCCCAACCCTAGTTTCCTGGCCAGATTTACATGACCAGGCATGTGTTTCCTCTTGCGGGTTAGGCCTGAAATACAATCAGAAATTGGTTGGTTATGCCCATAACATTGGTACTTCTTATACAGCTGAAGCCAGTCTAAAACTTAAGATCCTCTTGCCTTAACTTTCCCAATGCTGAGATTACCAACGTGTGAGGCCATGCAGATTAAAAAATATGTTGATTATTTCTATTTTTGTGTATGAATGTATTGCCTCCATGTATGTAAATACAGCCATCTCATGCAATGCCCAACGATGTCAGAAGAGAGCGTCAGATTCCCCTGGAACTGGAGTTAAGGATGGTTGTTAGCTAACTAACACGTGGGCACTGGGAACCCGAGTCCTCTGCAAGAGCAGCCAGTGCTCTTAAGCACTGAGCCATTTCTCGAGCCCTGTGGCCAAACACATTTTTTTTTAAATTTCTGTTTGATTTTCACTTACAAAACATAATTTTAACCACATCTATTTATTTATTTATTTATATTTATTATTTAGTATGTCTGTGAGTATGCATGTGGCATAGCTTGCTTCTGGAGGCCAAAGAACAATTTGTGAGAGTTGGTTTTCTCCTACCACATGGAATCCAGGGATCAAACTCAGGTTGTCAGGTTTGGTGA
This sequence comes from Rhizomys pruinosus, assembly GCA_009823505.1. Taxonomy (NCBI): domain Eukaryota; kingdom Metazoa; phylum Chordata; class Mammalia; order Rodentia; family Spalacidae; genus Rhizomys; species Rhizomys pruinosus. The sequence goes on along the minus strand of VZQC01012738.1, from coordinate 842,090 downwards.
CAGTCACCTTTACTCTTTGTGCCATCTCACTGACCCCCAAAGTAACTTTTCTAGACTAGTATCACAGTGTAGCCCAGGCTGGTTTTGAACTGGCCATGTAGCTAAGGCTGGCCTCAGCTTTGTGGCAATCATCCTGCTTTGGTTCTTGAGTGCTGGGATTACAGATGGGACCCACTGTTCTAATTTGCTTTCTGTTGCTGTGATGAAACACTCTGACCAAAAGCAAATGGGGGAGGATACGGCTTATTTGACTTAAACTTCCAGGTCACAATCCATCATGGAAGGAAGTCAGGGCACAAACTCAAGGCAGGAACCTGGAGGCAAGGAGAATGGAGAAATGCTGCTTATCACCTCACATTCTGACTCACTTTCTGCTACCTTTGTTATAGAGACCAGGCCTCCCTGCCTAGGGATGGTGCTGCCCACAGTGGGCTGGGCCATCCCACTTCAATCATCTATCATGTCAGTTCCTCACAGACATGAGCAGGCCATCCCACTTCAATCATCTATCAAGTCAGTTCCTCACAGACGTGACCACAGGCCAGCTTGACTGAGGCAACTTTTCAGTCGAGGTTCCCAGGTGACTCTATGTTGTATCAAGTTATCAGTGAAAACTTAACTAGGACATCCACGTGCCCATCTAAGTTATTTGTTGAAAAGGATTTGTTCGATCTCACACTATAGTGCAAGCTGGCCTGTACTCACTAGGTAGACTTGCCTGGAATTCATACCACTTCAACTGCCTCTGTGGCCTAAGTGCTAGGATTATAGGTATGAGCCACCACCACCTGGAAAAATGTGTATGTTTTTCGCAGGTGGAGGGGGAATGCTTGGAATGGAAGCTAGGGCATTGAACATGCTAGACAAGTGCTCTAGCACTAAGCTGCAGCTCCAGTAACCAATCCCGGTTTAAAGAAAACAGAGAAAGTAGAGTAGGATCCAGAGACCTGAGCAAATAGATCTCCTCATAATAAACTTTAGCCCTGGCCTGATTCACAGGAAGGAGAAACTGCAGAAGCCCTACCTTGAAGTGGGAACCAAGGGATTTTGTATCCTGAAGTCACCCAGGAAGAGGGAAAGCATAGCCCCACGGGTTCCACCACACCCACGCAAGTAAGCAAGGAAAGTCATAGGGGGCAGCTCTACTAGAAGCCCATGATGGACGGGTGTCTAGCTGGTGAAAGATCCTGAGCAGAGCACTGACAGCATCTGCTACACTCGGGTCTTCAGGCTTTGTGAAATAGACACCACTGGCCGGGCGTAGTGGCGCACACCTTTGATCCTAGCACTTGGGAGGCAGAGGCAGGTGGATCTTTGTGAGTTTCAAGGCCAGCCTGGTCTACAGAGTGAGTTCCAGGACAGCTGGGGCTACAGGGAGACCCTGTCTCAAAACAAAACAAAACAAAACAAAAGAAATAGACACCACTGAAAAGCAGTTATGGGATTATGTTTGGAAATATTCTCCTAGCCTAGAAAGCTAGGTTAAGGGACTGGCTAGAGACTCAGTGAGCAAACGTGCTCAGTGTCAAGCCAGACGACCTGAGTATGAGCCAAAGACCCACATGGTAGAATGGGAGAACTGAGTCTTGTAACTTGTCTTCTGGTCTCCACACACTTTCTATGGTGTGCATGCATGAGCACACAATAAATAAATACATAAATAAATAAATACATAAATAACAAAAGAAAAGTAATTGTCTAGCAATTGCATATTAGTACTATTTTTTTACATTTTTACATGTATTTATTTGCGTGTGAGAGGGGGTCAACCTATGCCCTTTTAGACATGTGGAGATCAGAGTGCCATCTTTGGGGAGTTGCTTCTGGCCTTTTACCATGTGGGTTCTGGTGTCCATATGGCTTGAATTCAGGTCGTTAGGCTTGGTGGCAAAGGTTTTTCTCCCCCACTGAGCCCCGCTCCCCACTGGGCCATCTTGCTGGCCCACTAATACCATTATTTTGAATTCTTTTTTTTTTTTTTTTTGAGACAGGGTATCTCAAGCTTGATTTCTGTTTCAGTGATAAACACCACAACCAAAAGTAACTTAGGGAAGGAAAGGGTTTATTTGGCTTACACTTCCAGGGTCACAGTCCATCAGTGAGGAAAGTCAGGACAGGAACTCAAGGTAGGACCTGAAGTACAGACCATGGAGGAACACAGCTTATTAGGTAGTTCCCCCTGGCTTGTTCAGTTACCTTTCTTTTTTTTAATTTTTTTATGTGTATGAATGTACTGTCTGCATGTAGGTTTGTGCACCCATGTCGTGCAATGTCATGGAGGTCAGAAGAGGGCCTCGGATTCCCCTGGAACTGGAGTTAAAGATGGTTCTCAGCCACCACGTGGGTGCTGGGGATCGAACCCGGGTCCTCTGCAAGAGCAGTTGGTGCTCTTAACCGCTAGGCCATTTCTCCAGCCCATTCAGTTACCTTTTGTTATAGAGCCCCATGTGTGCATTTGATTTTAATCATGTGCATGCCCAATTGTGCATAGGTATAAGCTGGTAAATTAAGGTTTTCCCTACACTCAAGGACACAGTTTACCTTACTATGGATATATCCCTAAACCAGTTGAGGCCACATCAGCCCCCTGCCTCTCCATCCTGTACAAATATGAGACCATATTTGAATAGAAAGTGACCACAGGGGCTGGACAGGTGGCTCATCAGTTAAGAGCACTGGCTGCTCTTGTAAAAGACCCCCGTTTGGTTCCCAGCACCCACATAGCAGCTAACAACTACGGTCCATAATTCCAGTTCCAGGTTATCCAATGCCTTCTTCTGGGCTCCATAGGTATGGTACACATGTGGTACATTTACATACATGCAGGCAAAATACTCATACACATAAAATAAAAAATAATTTACAAACTGACCACAGAAGGGGTGTTTTTGAAAGTTGTCAGGGAAAGAGGAACTTTTCCATTGTTCAGAGTGGGGTGTACATACAGCGTAATGTAGGTGGCCATCCTAGGTTGCTAGGTACTTTGTTAGTAGAGGCATTGTACCAAGTAGAGTCCAGGTTACTAAGCTATCCCAATGCTTACATGACTTGTGTGGCCTTCAACTTTGTGTTTTTGGTTTGTTGTTTTTGAGTCACGCTCTAGCCACGGTGGGCTGGAATTCACTATGTATCCCAAGCTGGCCTCAAACTCACATGCTCACCTTCTTCCCTCAACTTCCTAAATGTTGGGATTACAGGCATGAGCCACCCCACCTGGCTTGTGCTTCAAGGGTTTTTTTTTGGGGGGGGGAGGGATTTATTTATTTATTTTCTCTTTTCACACACAAAAAACAAGAACAATACAACATGACAATGATAAAACAAAGCGGGGGGGTGGTGGTGGAAATTTCCATTTCTTTTCTGGTGAAATAAAGAATCAATCTACAGAGCTTTGTATATAATTATTCTCTCTTTTTCTTTCTTACTCTTTTGGGGCTACCAGAAGGATAAGTGTGTACCGGCTGGTCCAGAAATCCTTGAGTTCTCAGCTGAGAAAGAGTCTGGTTAATTTGTGTGTGCGTGGGGGGGGGGGATCATCTCATCCCTAAAGTACCTAGTCAATTTCCAGCTCCTGTTTAGTTATGTTACCCTCTGAAAAGGATCACCCCAATCGCCAGAAGGGATTTGGGATGCTGACCGCTCTGACTTCTTCCATGCTGAAAAGGGATGTAAGTGTGGCAACTGGGGTATCCCCCATTCAGAGGGTCTATCTAAAGGACCCCCAGAAGGCTAACTATCGAGGGGGGGGAAAAAGTCCTTGACTAGTACCTGTGAAAGTGAAATGAAGGCAGGAGTACATGATCTAGGCAGGGGACCAGAAGTAAGAACAGGGTGAATTCCAATGACCAACTTAAAAGTCCATTACAACTTCTTGACCAGGGGTTTTAAAGCATCCATTCATTAGGTTTCTCCTTCTGTTCATTTGGCCATGATGTTTGGGCTCAGGATCTGCTTTTCAGGTGTATTAATAGTCAAGATATAAGTTTCTGCTTAGATCATTGCTAGAAAGAAAGAGGAAATTTTATTATTGAGCATTGATTGACAACAACAGTGGACTTATCCTTTGGCTATAGGTTACATTATTAATCAAGGCCAAGATCTAAGGCTTTGTGCCTGTTTAAGATTATTTCCACGATTAGCCCAGATTAACCAAACTTTGTTTTCTCAAGGTCGGTTGAGGTTCTGGTCTTCAGGGGGCACATGTGTTTTTTTTTTTGAGGTTCTGGTCTTCAGGGGGCACTTGTGTTTTCTTTTGGGGGGGGGCTCCTGGCTCCTTCTGTCCATTCTTAACCTGTTCCATCTACTGGGGACAAGGTCAGGTATTGCTAGACCAGGCTTCCCTTTGGAGCATGAGGCAACTTTCCTCTATATTGACCTTCCTCTTTATAGACTGGACACTGCTGGGGTTCTGTTAGTGGATCTCCAAGAACTCCCTGCACAAGAAGCCTGGTGACTCACAATTACAAAACATTTTAAGAGATGCCCCTAGACAAAATCCTCTGGGGCTAATTGACCTCAGAGGCCAAGGAACAAAATTGTCCCTTAAATCCTATGGCTGAATTGGTATGGGTATTATAAGTATGGATATTAAGCATCCAAAAAATAAAGGTACACCAGTCTGATACTTTTAATTACTATATTGTATTTTGATAAAGCTTGAAAAAACCCTAATAAGCCTTGTATAAACATTTACTGGAAGAAATTTAACAACATAGGATAAGCAGGCGAAGCCAATGAGAGAGATTTAAACAATTTTAGGCATATCTTAAATGTAAATGGTTTAGCACAAACAGAAGTATTCTCTTTACTTTCCCAAACTGCATAGCCTGGTTTGTAATTTTCCAATAACAGGAAATATTGCCTATTGACTGGAATTAAGCTGATAAATTTTACCAAGTCTGTCCAAACCGTCTCCTGGGATGCAAACCACTGGTTCAGGGAGGTAAACCTAGCTTTTCTTGAGTCAAGTTATCTTGAAATGAGCAGAGCAGATATCAAAAGTAACACTTGCATAACAGAGACAAACAATATCTTTCAGTAGTCAGAAGTAACGCATTTCTTGTCTTTGCCCCTTTAATCTGCATCTACAACTGGCAGTCCAATACAAGCCAGGAATGGACAGAACACCAACCACAACCCTGTATGGTTAGAATCCCTTTTAGACCATTAGTAAAGTAGCTTTGGTGTTTATACCATTCCACTCTGGAAACATTTAACCACCTCATTCCAGTGCAAGCATCTTATTTCCTACTAAACTTTGCAATATTTATACCCATCCATTCGAACAGGAAAGCCCCCCAAACACATCATCACAAAATAAAAACCTTAAAGTGACCCATATCCCACACACGAAACACAACCAAAGACCTTGAATTCTATTTAATCTAGTATTAGCATAGCGACTCCTCCTCCTTCTTAGTGCCATTTACTTGTATTATTTTTTTTTTTATTAATTTTATTTATTTCTGTATGTGTTTGAATGTACTGTCTGCATGCAAGTTTGTGCACCCGTGTCGTGCAACGCCGCGGAGGTCAGAAGAGGGTATCGGATTCCCCTGGAACTGGGGTTCTCCTGGAATTGGAGTTTCAGACGGTTCTTAGCCGCCATGTGGGTGCTGGGGATCGAACCGGCGTCCTCTGTAAGAGCGGTCGGCGCTCTTAACCGCTAGGCTATCTCTCCAGCCCCCTATTTAACCTTTTAAATTGCAGAGTTAAGCTGGGTGTGGTGGCGCAGGCCTTTAATCCTAGCACTTGGGAGGCAGAGGCAGGTGGATCTTTGTGAGTTCAAAGCCAGCCTGGTCTACAGAGCGAGTTCCAGGACAGCTGAGGCTACAGGGAGACCCTGTCTCGAAAAGACCGGNCTACTACTTTATGTCTCTTAATTGGAGAATTCAGACCATTGATATTTAAAACTGTTGTTGAAAGAATTAAACTGCTTCCAATCATTTTGATTTCTAGTACATTCTTACCCTAGGTTTTTATTCCATAGTGGCAGTATCATTTGTTTTCTGGTGTTGATTGGTTATAGTCATCCCTGCCCTCCACTCTTTGTATTGCTTGAAGTACTCTCTGCAGGGATGGCTTATTGGAGAGAAATTCTTTCAACTTATTTATATCATGGAACATTTTCCTTTCTCTTTCAATTATAATAGACATTTTTGCTGGATAAAGTACTCTGGGTTGGCATCTATAGTCTTTTAGAACCAGAAATATTTTAGACAAAGCTCTTCTGGCTTGCATCGTCTGCATTGAGAAATCAACTCTGATAGGTTTTCCTTTGTTTTTCTTTTGCAGTCCTCAATATCCTTTCTTTGCTTTGAACATCTAGTGTTTTTACTATGATATGGCGTGGAGAATTCCTTTTCTGGTTCTGTCTGCTTGGGGTTCTATATGCTTCTAGTACTTATATAGGCTTCTCTTGCTTTAATTTGGGAAAATTTCCCTCTAAAATTCTGTTGAAGACCTGAGCCATATCGTTGTCCTGTGAGTTTTCTTCCTCTTCTGTCCCTATAACTTGTAGGTTTGGACTTTTCATAGTATTCCACAGTTCCTGGTTATTTCATTCTTGTTTTTTTTAATTTTTTATAATCTTTACTTGATTTATCCAATTCTTCCATATTGTCTTCCAATCTTGATATTCTATTTTCTACTTCATTCTATTATTAGCTTCTTTTTTTGTCTTTTTGAGGCAGGGTCTCCCTTTAGTCTCAGCTGGCCTGGAACTTGCTATGCAGAACAAGCTAGCCTTGAACTCACAGAGATCCACCTGCCTCTGCCTCCCCAGTGCTAGGATCAAAGGCTTGTGCCACCACACCCGGCCATACATACTATTATTAAGAGTTTCTCCCAGGGATGGAGAGATGGCCTAGCGGTTAAGAGAGCTGACTGCTCTTGCAGAGGACCCGGGTTCAATACCCAGCATCCACATGGCACTAAGAACCGTCTTTAAGTCTAGTTCCAGGGAAATCCAATGCCGTCTTCTGACCTCTGCAGCATTCGACACAGGTGCACAAACCTACATGCAGACAGTACATTCATACACATACAAGAATAAATAAAAATTTTAAAAATTACATTTTTTTTTGGTCTTTTTGAGACAGGGTCTCCCTGTAGCCCCAGCTGTCCTGGAACTCACTCTGTAGACCAGGCTGGCCCTGAACTCACAAAGATCCGCCTGCCTCTGCTTCCCAAGTGCTAGGATTAAAGGTGTGCGCCACTAAAAATTACATTAAAAAAAAAAAGAGTTTCTCCCATCTTTTCCAAGTTGTTTGTGGAATGTTGCATTTCTTTTTTCATTTCAACTTCAATTTTCTTCAGTGTTTCCATATCTTCTGCAATTTATTGTTGTCCTCTTTCAATTTATCCCTGTGTTCTTTTAGGTCCCCGACTTCCTTGTTTATAAGCTCCCTAAATTCCCTCAACTCCTTAATTTCTCTAACCATACTCATAATTGTTCTTTTGAAATTTGTATCCTGAGTTATAGCCAAGGGGTCTTCACTAGAAGGTACTTGAATAGGGGTATTAGTATTTGGCAGAGATCCATCTGAGTGTTTTTTTTATTATTTTCTTTCATTGAGCTTTAAGCATTTGGTAGCTTCTGTGGGGAGTGGTTCTAATGTGAAGCTTAGGTGTTTATTGAGCTGACACTGGTTTTGGTTATAGTCCTCAGGTGTTCTTGTTGACCTCTTAATTGAGATACAGGAGTGAATACTTTAGGCTCCAAAATCTCAACTCTATCCTAACACTGTACAGACCAACACCTCTTATCCAACTGGCAAACAGTTTGCCCAACGGACTAAGCCACACAACACCCAACCCACCCGAAGCCCCCAGGCCTGCAGAACTTGCACCCCAAGGGCCCCAGAGACTACTGGTACTGTGGGCTGGAAGGTCACAATGCCTCTGCTGCAGTCCAGTTGGAGTCCCCCACATCCAAGTAGGGTGAGCCCCAATCACCCACCCAGTGAGATGTACTCACAGAACCACTGTACACCACCTGTAATCTACCCACAGGGCCAGGCACCAAGGTGTGTACCCAGGTTCTGTAGGAGAAAAGCTTAGCAGACACCATGGCTTTCCCTGTTGTCTCTAGATGCCCTTGGGTGATGTCTATAGCACCAAATTGTAGTCCCTAAGGATCCAAATGCCCTTGGACCACCTCTGATGCTTCCCAATGCTCTTAGGGGCCCCTAAGTCCCCCTCCCCGACTTTTCCATTAGCTGCTCAGAACACACCCACCGCCCCCTGTATTTATTTTTAATTAATGTGCATGAGTGTTTTGCCTGCATGTATCCAAGTGTAGCAGGTGCATGCAATGCCCAAGGCGGCCAGAAGAGGGCATTGGATCACTTGAAACTGATGGTTGTTAACTCTCATTTGAGTGCTGGGAACCAAACCTGGGTCCTCTGCAAAAGCAGCCAGAAGTTTTAACTGCTGAGACATCTCTCCAGCTCCGTGTTTTAACTTTTGAATTGTCTTTTTACCATGAGGCTTTTTTTCATAAGCAAGCTGGTCCATTATTACTGATATTCCTTGCTTCAGCATCCCATTATTCTCAATTCTCTTCTACCCCTTTATCTCCTCAATGCCTCTCACTTTTCTTTCTTTTTTTTTTTTTTTTTTTTTTTTTTTTTTTTTTTTTGTCCTTTTGGACAGGTCTCCCCTTAGTTTCAGGCTGGCCTGGAACTTGCTATGTAGACCAGGCTGGCCCTGAACTCACAGAGATCCCCCTGCCTCTCCCCTCCCAGTGCTGAGACGACAAGGCCATGCACCAAGCCTTGCCTAAAGACGTGTTCTCAGCCGCCATGTAGTGCGGGATCGAACCTGGGTCCTCTGCAAAAGCAGTCAGTGCCTCTTATCACTTGAGCCTCGAGTTTGCTCACTCTTATATCTGAGCAGGTTACCTTTCCTTTGCCAAGGAAATACCAACTTCAGGGCAGATTCCTATTAAATCTCTGCCAGCAGGTAACGATGGTAGGTGAGTCTGTGTAGAGTCCCAGTTAATGAGAGAACTTAAAAAATATATTTATTATTATTATGTATGTATGAGTGTATTGGCTGAATTAGGGTAAGTGCAACCACTGTCATGTTAGTGCCCTATTGGAAGTCAGAAGAGAGTCTTGGATCCCTCTCTAAAGTGGAGTTACAGATGGTTGTTAGCATCATGTGGGTGTCAGGGAACAGAACCCAGTCCTCTGAAAAAAGCCAGCCGGTGCTCTCTTACCACTCTAAGCCATTTCTCCAGCCCCAATGGAAGGACTTTTCAGTCTTGGTCCTACCATCTAGTGTGTATGACTTCTATTCTTGGGTCATTTATGAGAGCAGGTTAGCTGAGGGTCAAGTGACAGCATTTGGATTGTTGGGAAGACCAAACAGAGCCAAGACAAGTTAAGCATAGAAAAAGCACACTGGTTTTTATGCAACAGGTACTTCAAATTTTGCTGCAGTGGGTGGGTCATAAAGAAAGTGAAGGGGCTGGAGAAATGGCTCAGCGGTTGGTTAAGAGTACGTGATGTTCTTGCAGAGACCCAGGTTCGATCCCCAGCACCCATATGGCGTGCTGAGAAACCGTCTTTAACTCCAGTTTCCAGGGAATTCGACACCCTATTTCTGACCTTCACAATGGCATTGCCACGAATGGGTGCATCAACCTGCGTGCAGACAGTATATCATACACATAAAAAATTAATAAAATAAATAACAAAATAAAAAGGACGGAAGTGAAAATGCGAGGTGTGATTGGCTTTTTTGTAGGGAAATAAATGGAGTCAAAAGTAGATTTGTCTGGTGTGTGGCACACACTTTAATCCCGAACTCGGGAAGGCTCAGGAGCAGGAGGATCTCTGTGAGTTCAAGACCAGCCTGATCTACATAGCAAGGCGGGGGTCACAAGGAGACTGTGGTGGGACCAAACAGAGAGAGCCTGTCTTAATGGGGGAAAAAAAGTAGATTTGGAGCTGTGGTCCAACAAAGGTAGAAGACATTTGGGGAAGTGGGAAGCGAGGCCCAGAGTCACGTGTGTTAGGATTGGTGTGTGGTTAAGGTGGTAGTAGGGTGACTGATGCTCACATCCAGACTGAGGAGCTGAAGAAGGAAGGCCAAGATTGGCCCGGAAGAACTAAAAGAATGCCAATCTGATGTTTGACTTTTTTTTTTTTTCTTGTCTTTTTAGACAGTGTTTCCTTAGTCCCAGCTGGCCTGGAGCCTATCACTATGTAGGACCAGGCTGGCCTTGAACCACAGAGATCCTGCCTGCCTCTCCTCCCAAGTGCTAGGATTATTAAAGGTGTGCACCACCACGCCCCGGCTATTTCTCCTGTGCCCCAGGCCTGGCGGACTGTCTACGTAGATCAGGCTGGCCTTTCACATCACAAGATCTGCCTGCCTCTGAGTGGTGGGATCAAAGTTGTGAGCCACCACGCCCCAGCTGGAAAAAGTCTGATGAACATGGGCAGAGTAGGAAGGGAGGAATCTTGGCACATGTGTTGACAAACAAAGAAATGGAACCCAGGTGTGATTGGTGCACACCTTTGGGTCCAGCACTCAGGAGGCCAGAGGCCAGAGGGCAGAGGATCTCTGTCAGTTTAAGGCTCAGCCTAGGTCTTTACATAGTGGGTTCTTAGGCCAGCTGGGGCTACAAGGTAGCCGTTTTGGTCTCAAAAAGACTGAAGGAGCTGAAGGGAGCTGGCAGAGATCGCTCATCGGTTAAGAGCACGACCTGCTCTTGAGAGGAACCAGGTTGATCCCAGCCCAACCACATGGTGGCTTAAAACCATCTTTAAGCCAGATGTGTGGCACACGCCTTTAATCCAGCACTTGAGAGGTCAGAGGCAGACCAATCTCTGTGAGTTCAAGGTCAGCTTGGTCTCAGGCTAGTTCCAGGCCAGCTGGGGGCTACAGGGGACCCTTGTCTCAAAAAACACCCACACCACACCACACACACAAAAGATCTGAAGGGAAAAAAAAAACAAAAGAAAGAAAGAAAAAAGAAAAAAAAGAATGGATGTTACACTAAGTTATCAGCAGAAGAACATTAGCCCATTGTCTTCTGGTAAAGCTACTTTGCTGCCCAGCCTGCCACTTATCCGAATATTCAGTGCCTGGAGCTCGTATCGTGTTGAAGGAAGGTCCATGATTGCAATCTAGGGACTACCTGCCAAATCTGATCCTTTGCACTCCCGTATGCACGCCCATGAGCAATGTGTCCACCTTCGCCCCACAAGTTTCCCACTACCCCACTCCATGAACAAATCTAAAATACTAGTAAATAAACAAAAACAATAGAGGGGATGGGTCTAAAAACAGAGACAGATTCTAAGGAAGTTAGCAATGAGTGAGTGGATATGGAAGCAGTCACCTGTCAGATGGCTAGAAGTCAGGCAAAGAAAATGTAGTCTGGGACTCATGCTTGAGTAGGAGGCAGCACACCGGGGAACAATATCCCTGAGAAGAGCAGAGAGCTTGGAACTTCAGTGAGTGAACAGGTATGCATATGGATACACAGGAGGCAGTCAGGTAGACTTAGGACTGCGGGGACAGCTCAGAATAGGATATGGCACGGGCGGAGAGGAGGATGGCTCAGGTGTTAATAGCTATTGATCTGCTCTTTGCAGAGACCCAGTTCCGATTCCTAGTACCCACTTGGTTGTGACGCAACTGCTCTTGGTCGGTTGTATGGTGGTCACACAGCCTTTAATCCCAGCACTCGGGAGCGGCAGAGACAGGCAGACTCTTATGAGTTCAGGCCAAGCCTGTCTACCGTATCGAGCTCCAGACCCAGCTGGGACTAAAGGGAGACCCTTGTCTCAAAAAAAAAAAAACAAAAAAAAAAAAGAATGGATATGCAGAGACCAGAGACACAGAGCCATGACTTGAAGCAGTGTACGCCCAGACGTTCACATGTTAAAGTTTGTTCGCTGGGTGGTGCTATTAGGACGTTGTGGAGCCTCTGGGAGGTCTGGATCATTAGAGCATGGCATTATGTGCTCTGAGGGATACTGTTCTCTTCCTTATGATTTAACCGGATGAAAGGAGCAATTTCACTCTGCTGTGCACTCCCATCATGGGGCCTGCCTCATATAGAAACCCCAAAGGAAATGATCACTTCTGTTGGACACAGACACTCTAAACCCCAGATCCCAAATAATGACTTTTCTCTTTTGTGTGTGATGTATATTGATGTGTACACAAACCATTGTGCAGTGTGTGTGCATACATGTGTAGAAGGCAGGCGTCAATGTTGAGTGTCTTCTTCCATCTCTCTCCACTTTAGTTTCTCACACAGGTTCTCTCCCTGCACCTGCAGCTCACTGCTTCAGCCAGAGCACCTTGCAGCAAGCCACGGAGACTTTCCTGGCTTGCTTCCCTAGGGCAGAGGTTAATGTGTACATCACCAAACCTGATTTTGACATGGCGTTGCAACACCTAAACAGTCCTCTGCTATAACAACCGCATCTTTACTGGGGAGTCATTTCTAGACTACCTTCTTTTTCACTTTCTTCTCACCTCATACTAAACTTGACCTCCCCACTCCCAACAGCTTTTTTTCTCCGTGTTGTGTTGTGTGGTGTGTGTGGTGTGTGTTGTGTTGTGTGTGTGTGTGTGTTGTGTTGTGTGTGTGTGTTGTGTTGTGTGTGTGTTGTGTGTGTGTTGCTATGGCCCAATGCTTCGTCCTCCTCCCCTCTTATGGCTCTCACCTTATTTTGAGCTGGTTTTGTGTCTTCTCACCAGGCTCTTTACTCCTCTATGCTGCTCCCTGTTTGGGGAGTCCTGAATTGTCTGGCCAGCAAGCCCTTGGGATCCTCCCTCTTCGCTTCTCACACTAGGATTACAGTGTCCTATGTGCTTAGCTCAGGCTTATATTTGGTGCTGGGGATCACCAAACTCCAGGGCTGATGTTAGCACTATGCTATGCACTTTTAGCCATTTTACTACTGATCTCCCCTAGTCCCCCTTTTTTTTTGACGCTATAAGGGTCATGTATGCCCTAGGCTGGGCCTCCAATCTCATATGTAGCTGTGGATGACCTTGAACTTCTTTTGACCCCTCTACTTCCTCCAAATGCTTTAAGATTAACTGGTGTTGCTATTACTAATCCAGTGCTCTTCTCTTTATAAGTGCATTTACATTATTCTTTTTTTTTTTTTTTTTTGGTCATTTTGTATGATCGGGGTTCCTTGAGCCCCCAGCTAGCCTAGAACTTGTTACGTGGACCTGCTGGCCTAGCATCTCAAAGAGATTCCTGCCTCTGCCTCTCTGCCTCCCACAGTCTGTGCTGGGCATTAAAGGTTTGTTGCTTACCTTACAGCTGGGCTAATCATCCTATTAGTCTTTTTTTAACTTTTCTTTAAATTTACTTTTATTTATTTATGTGTTGTCTTGTACTGCTATGCAGGTCTGTTACCCGTGTTCCCCTGTATGCAATGCCGCTGGGAGGTCAAACGAGGCGGCGTCCTTTTTTCCCCGATTCCCTGGAACTGGAGTTAAAGACAGTTCTCAGCTGCCATGTGCGGCTGTGTTTTTTCCGCGGTACGTAACCCGGGCTCCTTTTGCCAAGAGCAGTCGCTGCTCTTTAACTGTTCGGACCATCATTCCAGCCCCAAATTCCATTATCTTAAGTGTTGCTTACGTGACAGAAGTTGCGTACCTAACAAACACACCAAGGGACACCTAGGTTAGGGGTAAGGACCAAAAGTCTCGAATATGGGAATTTGTTTGTTCTTAAAGTAGGCTTGGAAATTAAAGTAAGCAAAAGTTAGTTACTAACACCCACATGGCACCATTTAACCCATCCTCATATCCTTCCATGTTCACAGGCGGTCCAACTCCCTCTTCTGACCTTCCACAGGCAGCTTTGATGTGTGCATTGTACACAGACATGTAGGCAATGCACCTTCAACAATTAAAATTAAAAACTTAAATAAGACTATCCAAAAATAAAAAGCAAAACTAAGTGAATAAAGACTATAACCATTCACGGCTTGTGTTGCTCTTCCTAGGAATGGTCTATGGAACTTGTTGGCTGCTATTTTCAAAGTCTTAGGAACCCCAGTCTCATTGGAGGGTTCCCAAAGACTTCCTCATTTTGCCTCCTTCCTAAGGAGACAGGAAATCATCAAAGTGGATGTCGGTGGCGCACGCCTTAATCCCAGAGAGGTCATTTCTCTGTGGTTACAAAGCTTTTATTTTTCTTACCCTAGAACGATGCTTTTCAGTTTTTCTCTTCTGTTTTTCTAATTTTTTGCTTTTATTTTGAGACAGAGGCTCTCTGTGCCCCAGCCTCGGCCTGCGATAACTTGCTATGTAGACCTAGGCTGGCCTCAATCTGAGTTCTGCCTCTTGTCTCTGCTCTCCTGAAATGCTTGGTGATTAAGGTCTGCACCACCATGCTCAGCAAAATCTATTTGTGCTTGTGTCGTGGTGTGGTGTTGTGTGTGTGTATGTTGTTCTTGTTATTTTATTTTATTTTTTGTATTTTCGAGGACCAGTGGTCTCCATTAGTCCAGCGGCCTGTGGAGCTGCTCTGTAGATCCAAGCTGGCCTTGAACTCTACAGACAATCTGCGCTGCCTCTGCTCCTGAGCAGGCCTGGGATTACAAGTGTTTGCTGCCCTAGTCACACCCCGGCACCTAAAGACGGATTTCGCTTTTTAGACACGCTGGCGTTGCTGGGAATTGACACCCGTGTCCCATCTGCAAGAGCAGCCAGTGTCTCAACAGTTAAGGCCATCTCTCTAGCCCATTTTTGACCTTATATACCAAAGAGACACCGAGTCTCGCTATGTTAATCCCAGCTGCCTGAAAACTCCTGTGTGTAGACTACCCGGGGCCTTGGCCTTGAACTCACCAGATCCGACCTTCTACCTACACTCCATATATCTGACCCTCTCGCCTTGTACAACTCCCATGCCCCTCAAGCTTTCTTCCCTCCCTGTCTCGTTCAGCTGTGCCACCCCCCCAGCATGTTTTTTTCCTTTAAAAAAATTTTTTTTTCGAGGCGGCTTGCCTTACTATTACCGGCATTTTTGTTATTTATCTATTTTTTTGTATTTTTCATTTTAATAATAAATTTTAAAAAAAAGGATAAGTGTACTGTCTGCATGTAGGTAGTGACCCATATTATGTAGTGCTGCGGAGGTCAGACGAAGGGTGTCCGGATTCCCCTGGAACTTGGAATCAAAACCTGGGGTCTCTGCAAGAGCGATTGGTGGCCGCTGAAACCCCCAAGCCCACTCTTAGCCCCTATCTGTCTATTTGAGACACAGTCTCATGCAGCCTAGCTAATCTGGAAGTATACCAGGAGGATTGATCTTCTGATCCTCCTGCAGCTACCTTCTCTGAATGCTGAGATTACTGGCTTACCACCACACCCGTCTTGCAGTGGTTGTGGCTTGAACCCGGGGCTTCATGACAATACTAGGTAACCTACTCTGCCAATGACTACTCACTGTGCTTCTAAGCAACATGGTTTTAAGATTTATTTTTATTTGGTATGTGAGTGCGGGGGTGGTGTCCAGTAGGCCGAAAGCCAAGCGCGCTGATGTAGACTCCCCGGATCGCTGGAGTTGTGGGCAACTTGTGAGCCACCCAATATGGGTGCTGGGAATTGAACTCAGGTCGTCGTTTGGAAAGAAGCAGCAAGCACTTCTAAACCACTGAGCCATGTTTTCCGTCCCAGCAGCATGTTTTTTTTTTTTTTTTTTTTTTTTTTTTTTTTCTGTTGATGTGTAATGAATGACTGTTCTGCAGGCAGGTCTGAGGCACCCTTGTTGTGCAACGCCACGGAGTTCAGAAAGAGGGTCTCGGATTCCCTGGACTTGAGTTCCCTGGAACTGGAGTTACAGACGGTTCCTTTAGCCCCATGTGGGTGCTGGGGATCGAACCCGGGTCCTCTGCTAAGAGCAGGATCGTTGCTCTTTAACCGCTAGGCTACTCTCCAGCCCCCCCCCCACACAGCATGTTTGGTTTAGCTCTCCTTAATATTCTCTGCATTCTCGCTAGAGAATCATTGGGATACATGGGATGGGTTCAAATACTTAAGAATTATTCTTGTAAGGGATACCTAAAATGGCCTCGCGCGTGGTTGGTGCACGCCTTTTAATCCCAGAGGCAGATCTCTGTGAGTTTCTAAGGCCAGCCTGTCTACATTAGTGAGTTCCAGGCCAGCTAGAGCTACAGAGGAGAACTGTCTCGAAAAGATAAAAAACAACCAAACAAAACAACAATAAACCCCACAAATTAAAGAACCAAAAAAGGGATGCATAGAATTAATGTTGTATTTGAGAATAATGTTAAAATTGGGAAATGGATGGCTCACTGGTAAAGCACTTGCAGTACAAGGCATAAGGACCTGAGTTCCAATCCCAGAACCCACATAAATTCCAGGCCTGGGACACATTTGCCTGGGTACCAGTGCTCCTATGGAGAGAGGAAGTGGAGATAGAATTCCTGAAACTTGAAAAACAGTTGGCCTAGGTGTACAGCACTAAATACAGCACTAAGTAAAGACCCCAGGGTCTAGAGAGATGGCTCAGCAGTTTTTAAAGAGCACATGGCTGCTCTTACAGAAGGAACAAGGTTTCGTTCCCAGCACACGCACATGGCTAGCAACCATCTGTAAACTACAGTTCAGGGGATCTGATGCCCTCATTCTGACTGCACAGGCATACACAAACACAGTGGCATCTACCTACATGTGGATATTACACTCATACACATCAAATTTTTAAAAAAAAACAAAAAAAAAATAAAAGTAAAGGTGAGGATGGATACCCCACATGGTCCCGTGTCCTCCACAGGCATGTTAGGGCAAGCATGTGAGTGCCTGCACTCAAAAAATATTGTGCGCGCACCACCACACAAGCACCACACACAACACACACACACACACACCTCTGATTTGTAACATTTCAAAAAAATTACCCCACTATCCTTTTGTGCTTGGCTCTCTAACCAAGAATGAAACCAGGTTCCAAAGAATTATTGCTTGCTAGTGATACTAAATCAATGCTAAATATAGAACATAAGCCTATTGGGCTTCAGGATCAGGCACATTTGAAAATAAGCCTTTGTGTAAAATGTTTCCAGCTCACCTTTCTGAAAGGAAAATAACTTCAGTTCCATGAGACTAATGCAGCCTTAAATTATAAAAGGCACTCTCATGTAAGTCACCCTTACTTTAAATGCCTGATTCATTTAAACATATTTAATATTATACATCTGACAGATCTTTTAAAATATACTTTACTAATGCTACAATACTAACTAGCATAAAATGTGATTGAGAATTCTAAAAAATTTCATGTGAGGATTCACCCTTGACTTAATTTATTATTTGTCTTTTACTTTATTTTATTTTTTTTTGAAGAAAGAGGTCTTGCTATGATAGCCCTTGTGTCCTGGAAAATTGCTATTATAAAACCAGGCTGGACTGGGAACTCCAATAGAGATCCACTGCCCTCTGTCTCCTGAGTTGTTGAGATTAAAGGCATATACCCCCTTGCCTGGCACTCATTTTACTATTATTATTATTATTATATTTTAATTATATTTTTTATGTGTTAATGACTGTGTGACTTGCATGCATGTAAGTGTATCCATCATGTGATGCCCATGGATGTCAGAGGAGGATTCAGATTCCCCTGGACTGGAGTTATGGGACAGTTGTGTTAGCCATGCATGTGGGTGCTGGGAATCAAACCTGGGTCCAATGCAAGAGTAGCCCAGGTGTCTTACCACTGAGCCATCTCCCCACCCCCATTATTTATTATTAGAATTTCCATGCTTGACTGACCACATAATTATGTGTTTGTTTTTTTAACAGTAATATTTTTTTTATGTGTATGAATGTGTACTGTCTGCAGTAGGTTTGTGGCACCCATGTCATGCAATTGCTGCAGAGTTCAGAGAGGGTTGTCCAGATTCCCTGGAACTGGAGTTATTAAGGACGGTTCTCAGCCGTCATTAGGTGCTGGGGATTTGAACCGGTCTTCGGCAAAGAGCAGTCAGCGCTCTTAACTGCTAGGCTATCTCTCCAGCCCAACCAGTAATATCTTTTTAGACATGAAGACAATACTAAATTGAACTTACTTGAAATTGCTAAATGAAAATAAAATCATAATTTAGCAAATGAGTCAAAGCTGCATTTCTGGGTTAGTGCTTAAAATTTCCAAATGATGTTTTCTTTTGTTTTACCAAACACTGACCAGCTGTGTGGGCCATAATCTTAACTGTGGGGAAAAGAGCCATTGCACAACGGATACAGATTATGGGAGTTCAATAAACAGTAGAGCCCTGTCAACAAACCAAACTGTAGCATTATGACCCTGGGTGTAAAGAAGCAGTCTACCTGAAAAACACTAGGACAGTTTTTGTTGTTTTTTGGGGGTTTTTTTCGAGACAGGGTCTCCCTATAGTCCCAGCTGGCTTGAACTTCACAGAGATCCGCCTGCCTCTTCTCCCAAGTGCTTTAGGATTTAAGGTGTGTGCCACCAACACCCAGCTTAAAAAGACGGTTCTTATCATACCATGTGGGGTGCTGAATTGAACCCAGATCCTTCTGCAAGAGCAGTTGGAACTCTTAACCACTGGGCTATTCTCTCTAGCCCTAGACAGTTGTATTAGTCACTTTTTCTTTTGGTCTTTTCGACACCAGGGTCTCCCTGTAGTCCCAGCGTGCCTTGGAACTTACTCTTAGACCAGGCTGGCCTTTGAACTCACAAAGATTGTGCCTGCCTCTGCCGTCCTGAGTGTTAGGATTTAAAGGCGTGCGCCACCATTGCCCAGCTAGTCACTTTCTGTTGCGACAGAAATCTCCACGACAAGGCAATTTAGAAAAGGAAGAATTTATTTGGACTCTAATTCCAGGGAATTAGAGTCCATTGGGCAGGGAGGCATGGTGGCAGGAGGTACCAGAGCAAAAAGCCAAAGTTCACACCTGCAATCAGGAGATTGGCAAAGCCTTTTTGAACTCTCTAAACCTTCCCCAGTGATGTGCTTCACCTACCATGGCCCAAACACCTTCTAAGAGCTCCCAAAACAAAGCCACCAACTGGGGGACAAAAATGGCTAAATACGTAGAGCCTATGGGGAACAATTTCTTATTCAAACCACAACAGTGATAAGCATATCTGTTATTTTTCAGAAATCAATAGGATTCCATGACACATGTCCACTTACATACATGCGCCAATACAATTTCATTACACAAAAATTAAATATTAATATATAAAAAAAGAATCTTAGAGAATGACCTACCACCATAGCCAGTAACATATATGGAATGAAACTTAGTTGGGGTTGGGAGGTAGTAACAATGTTCCTTGTAGCCCAGGCTGGCCTGAAACTAGCTACACAGTCCATGCTGGCCTCAAACCCAAGGTCCTCCTGTCTCTGCCCCCAACCCCCAAGTGCTGGGATTACAGGGTGAGCCACCATGCCAAGCCAAAATAAAACCTTTTGATTTAACCCTTGTACAATGAAATACAGTCCCTGGTTTCTCAAAGACAATTCATATGTCACTGTGACATACAGTCTCTGTGAACTATACAGTAAAATCTAACCCCATAGTAAATCTAACCATATGATGTTTTCCCCCAATAATTTTAGCAACTGTTCTTGAGATATGGTTTCACATGGTAGCCTGGCTGCCTTGGAACTCACTACGTGTCCAAGCTGGCCTTCAACTGCTGACGGACTTCCTGTCTCAACCTCCAAGTGTTGGATGTAGGCAGGACATAATGGCAGCCACGGCTTGCTTACAGCACCACCTTACAAATGAACTATTTAAATTGCCGTTGACTTTTGGATTTTTTTTTTTTGAGACAAAGGTCTTCCACTGTATAGCCCAGGCTGACTGGAACTCACTATGTAGATTTGGCTGGCCTTGAATTCATGACAGTCTTCCTGTCTCAGCTCCCAAGTGCTTGGGATTAAAGCATATGCTACCTCATCCAGATGATGATAGTGCTTTTCATACTTCAAATACACATACCACTTGATTTTAAAAGGACTACTTTGGGAAATTTAGTGAATAGCTTACTTGCCTAGCACTCAAGGACACATATGAAGGCAGACACAAAAATTCTAGCTCACCCATTGTGCTGGATAGATTTAGGGTCAATTGACCACAGGCTGGGTTGAGGGAGCCTCAACTGGGGAATTGGCTCCATTGGACCGGCTGTGGCACTGTGAGTATTGTCTGATTTCGGCAATGTGGAGGGCCCAGCCCACTATGTGGTGCCACCCTGGGCAGGTTGTGTGTACCGTATAAGAAGGGCAGGTTGGGCACTGGGCCAGCGGGAGCAAGCCAGTAAGCAGCATTCTCCATGGCCTGTGCCTCAAGCTCCATGCCTCCAGGTTCCTTCCCTTGAGTTCCTGCCTTGGGGCTCCCTGAGTGAAGAACTATGACCCAGGAGATGTGGAGGTGAATAACCCTTTTCCTCCCCAAGTTGGTGTTGGTCAGCGGTGTTTTGTCACAGCAATTGAAGAGGAAACTAGAACACCTGCATCACACTACTTAGGGGGCTGTTTAAGATGAATGTAAGAAACCTACACAGACTGACACTTTATACCGTGCTGAAGTGAAATAGACACAGCTTCAGAATTTTAAATATTATTATAACAATTCATACCAGAATATTATTAAGGTTGGGCTTGGAGCAATGGCCCAATTAGTAAAGCATTTGCAACACAAGGCCCAGAAGACCTGATTTCAGATCCCAGCACCAACGTCAAGTGGCTCAGGTGTAACCCCAACATGGAGAAAGCAGAGAGGCAGCTCTGTGGCCAGCCCACCCAGCTGAGTCAGTGACCTCCAGGTTCAGCTAAAAGCTTGTCTTCAAAAAAAAAAAAAAAAAAAAAACAAATTACATTTTAAATTAAATTTAATGGGTGGAAATCCAGGGTAGTACTGCACAGCACATCTTTAGAACCTGGACTCTGGAGGCAGAGAGAGGCAGGCAGATCAATATGAAATTGAAGTCAGCTGGTCTACACAAGCAACAGGGGCGATAGGAGACCCTGTCTCAAAAAACAAAAAAAAAAAACAAAAACAAAATAAAACCAACAAACAAGGTGGGGGCGGGAGAGATGAACCTTAGTGGTTAAGAGTACTTGGCTGCTCTTATAGAGTCCTAGATTTGGTTTCAGCACCCACATGGAGCCTAAAAACTTTAACCGTCTGTAACTAGTTCCAGGGTGATTTTATGCCTTCTTCTGACCTCCCGGGGCACTGGATACACATGGATGGTGCACTTACATACATGTATGGAAAACATTCAACATTTTAAAATAAAATCAATATTTATAATGTTTAAAAAAAAACCAATTGACATCTGAACTCCACATGCACCATCACACATGTG
This sequence comes from Rhizomys pruinosus, assembly GCA_009823505.1. Classification (NCBI taxonomy): domain Eukaryota; kingdom Metazoa; phylum Chordata; class Mammalia; order Rodentia; family Spalacidae; genus Rhizomys; species Rhizomys pruinosus. The sequence goes on along the minus strand of VZQC01012738.1, from coordinate 820,729 downwards.
GTCGTGCACCTGTACATACACAAGAAAACTAGGTAGATTATATACATACAGAAGCATAGGAAAAAAATACATATGTAATACTTTGGGGGACTAGGCCTGTGGAGGATGGGGGACTTCTACATTTTGCATGTTAAACCTGGCATAATGACCAATTTATTTTGTGCATGCATGCATGTGTGATGTGGTGTTGGGGGGGTGGATTCATGTAGCCCAGATTTGGCTTTGAGCTACGTAGCTGAAGGTGGTCTTGAAATCCTGACCCTCCTGCTTAGGCATCCCAAGTTCTGGGATGTACACCATCATACCCAGATTTAGTTTATTTAATTTTGAGGTAAAGTTCATGTGACATAAAAATTTCTCTTCTAAGGTGCATAATTCATGTTTTCAGTCATAAGGTCATACAAGCTCCAACCACTCAATACCAGACACTCGCCACTCTCTAAAAGATACCCTACACATATTAATGGTCACTGTCCCATGTCTGTAACCACTGGCAACTACTCTTCTGCCTTCTATCTTTATGGATTTCTCTCTGGCAATTTCATATAAATGGATTCATATGTGACCTTTTATGTGCGTGTTATTTCAGCATAATGTTCCCAAGGTGTTTATCACTACTACATCGTGTATCAGTAATTTGCTCCTATTTAAGGTTATAGGTTACTGGTGTGGTGTGTGTGTGTGTGTGTGTTGTGTGTTGTGTTGTGTGTGTTGTTTTGGTATGTGCACCTGAGCATTGTTGCCCCTGGAGGCCAGAAAGAGGGCATTGATCCCTGGAACTGAAGTTCATGAGCTGCTGCACATGGGTGATTGGCACTGAACTCAGGTCCTCTACAACTCTAAACTACTGAGCCATCTTTTCCTCATTGGAAACAGTAACCTGGCAACAGTTACAATTAGCCAAAGAAAACCATGGAACTTTCCGTATTTTAATTATGGAAATTTAGGTGAGACTCAATCATGGAAATGCATATATGTGCGCATGTGCCAGCACTCACAGGCAGTATTTGCCAGCTAGCAAGCACACTATCGTATGTTCCAGCATTACAGAACCCATTATTCTACTTTTCTCCCTTTAAGAATGAAGGTTAGGAATTGTGTGGGGGCAAAGGATATATTTCAGTAATTGAAACTTTGATTTCTCAGCTGAGTAGGATGAACCTCAGTGTATGAGTACAGTTCTAGGCTGTCCAGAGAAAGAGAGGAAACTTGTCTTGTGAACTAGAATACCTGAGAGACTTGTTTCACCATCAGATACTCTGTACTAGGCATTTGGATGTGTTCATTCATTTTCTTTCTTCTTTCCTTTTTTGGACAGGGATCTCAAGTATGTAGACTTAGGCAGTCTTGAGCCTCAAGAATCCACCTGCCCTCCCCCCCCCCCAAGTGCTGATTAAAGGCATAGGCCTCCATGCATGGTGGATTATTCATTTTTTTTTCTTTTTCTTTTTTTTTTGGTCTTTTCGAGACAGCGGTCTCCCTGTAGCCCAGCTGTCCTGGAACTCACTCTGTAGACCAGGCTGGCCTTGAACTCACAAAGATCGCCTGCCTCTGGCTCCCACAGTGGCTAGGATTAAAGCATGCGCCACCACGCCTGGCTTATGATCTCTCTCTTTTTTTTTTNATAGTCCTTAAACAAAATAATAATTTCTTAAATATTTTCTCACTCTATTTTGTAATAAATATCTTATGAGAACATATGCAATGTAACAGTAATTTTAAGCAACTTTTTTTTTGGTCCTTTTGAGACACGGTCTCCCCTTAGTTTCAGCTGGCCTGGAACTTGCTATGTAGACCAGGCTGGCCCTGAACTCAGAGATCCCCCTGCCTCTCCCTCCCTAGTGCTGAGACGAAAGGCCTATGCCACCAAGCCTGGCCTAAGACGGTTCTCAGCCGCCATGTAGGTGCTGGGAATCGAACCTGGGTCCTCTGCAAGAGCAGTCAGTGCTCTTAATCACTGAGCCTCGAGTTTGCTCACTCTTATATCTGAGCAGGTTACCTTTCCTTTGCCAAGGAAATACCAACTTCAGGGCAGATTCCTATTAAATCTCTGCCAGCAGGTAACGATGGTAGGTGAGTCTGTGTAGAGTCCCAGTTAATGAGAGAACTTTAAAAAAATATATTTATTTATTATTATTATGTATGAGTGTATTGGCTGAATGTAGGTAAGTGCACCCATGTCATGTAGTGCCCATGGAAGTCAGAAGAGAGTATTGGATCCTCTCTAAGTGGAGTTACAGATGGTTGTTAGCCATCATGTGGGTGCTGGGAATCGAACCCAAGTCCTCTGAAAAAAGCAGCCGGTGCTCTTTACCACTAAGCCATTTCTCCAGCCCCAATGGAAGGACTTTTCAGTCTTGGTCCTACCATCTAGTGTGTATGACTTCTATTCTTGGGTCATTTATGAGAGCAGGTTAGCTGAGGGTCAAGTGACAGCATTTGGATTGTTGGGAAGACCAAACAGAGCCAAGACAAGTTAAGCATAGAAAAAGCACACTGGTTTTTATGCAACAGGTACTTCAAATTTTGCTGCAGTGGGTGGGTCATAAAGAGAAGTGAAGGGGCTGGAGAAATGGCTCAGCGGTTAAGAGTACTGACTGTTCTTGCAGAGGACCCAGGTTCGATCCCCAGCACCCATATGGCGGCTGAGAACCGTCTTTAACTCCAGTTCCAGGGGAATTCGACACCCTCTTCTGACCTCCAAGGCATTGCACGACATGGGTGCATCAACCTGCGTGCAGACAGTAGACTCATACACATAAAAAATAATAAATAAATAAAAAATAAAAAAGGAAGTGAAAATGCGAGGTGTGATTGGCTTTTTTGTAGGGAAATAAATGGAGTCAAAAGTAGATTTGTCTGGCTGTGGTGGCACACACCTTTAATCCCAGAACTCAGGAAGGCAGGAGCAGGAGGATCTCTGTGAGTTCAAGACCAGCCTGATCTACATAGCAAGTTCCAGGCTGGGTGGGACAACAGAGAGAGCCTGTCTTAATGGGGGAAAAAAAGTAGATTTGGAGCTGTGGTCCAACAAAGGTAGAAGACATTTGGGGAAGTGGGAAGCGAGGCCCAGAGTCACGGGGTAGTAGGGTGACTGATGCTCACATCCAGACTGAGGAGCTGAAGAAGGAAGGCCAAGATTGGCCCGGAAGAACTAAAAGAATGCCAATCTGATGTTTGACTTTTTTTTTTTTTTCTGTCTTTTTGAGACAGGGTCTCCCTTTAGTCCCAGCTGGCCTGGAGCTCACTATGTAGACCAGGCTGGCCTTGAACTCACAGAGATCCGCCTGCCTCTGCCTCCCAAGTGCTAGGATTATTAAAGGTGTGCACCACCACGCCCGGCTATTTCTCCATGTAGCCCCAGCTGGCCTGGAACTGTCTACGTAGATCAGGCTGGCCTTCAACTCACAGAGATCTGCCTGCCTCTGAGTGCGGGGATCAAAGGTGTGAGCCACCACGCCCAGCTGGAAAGTCTGATGAACATGGGCAGAGTAGAAGGGAGGAATCTGCACATGTGGTTGAAACAAAGAAAATGGAACCAGGTGTGATGGTGCACACCTTTGGTCCCAGCACTCAGGAGGCAGAGGCAGAGGCAGGAGGATCTCTGTCAGTTTAAGGCCTGCCTGGTCTACATAGAGAGTTCTAGGCCAGCTGGGGCTACAGGTAGACCGTGTCTCAAAAAGACTGAAGGGAGCTGGAGAGATGGCTCATCGGTTAAGAGCACCGACTGCTCTTGCAGAGGACCCAGGTTTGATTCCCAGCACCCACATGGTGGCTAAAAACCATCTTTAAGCCAGATGTTGTGGCACACGCCTTTAATCCCAGCACTTGAGAGGCAGAGGCAGACAGATCTCTGTGAGTTCAAGGTCAGCTTGGTCTACAGGGCTAGTTCCAGGCCAGCTGGGGCTACAGGGAGACCCTGTCTCAAAAACACCCCACACACACACACACACAAAAGACTGAAGGGAAAAAAAAACAAAAAAAGAAAGAAAAAAGAAAAAAAGAATGGGATGTACACTAAGTTATCAGCAGTAAGAACATTAGCCCATTGTCTCTGGGTAAAGCTACTTGCTGCCCAGCCTGACAATCCGAACTTTCATGCCTGGACCTGTATGGTGGAAGGAGAGAACAGACTCCTGCAAATTGTCCTTTGACTCCCGTATGCAGGCCATGGCATGTGTGCCCCCCCACATCCCACACCCCACATCATGAACACAAATACATAAATAAACAAAAACAATAGAGGGGATGGGTCTAAAAACAGAGACAGATTCTAAGGAAGTTAGCAATGAGTGAGTGGATATGGAAGCAGTCACCTGTCAGATGGCTAGAAGTCAGGCAAAGAAAATGTAGTCTGGGACTCATGCTTGAGTAGGAGGCAGCACACCGGGGAACAATATCCCTGAGAAGAGCAGAGAGCTTGGAACTTCAGTGAGTGAACAGGTATGCATATGGATACACAGGAGGCAGTCGGTAGCATTAGACTGCGGGGACAGCTCAGAATAGGATATGGCACGGGCGGGAGAGATGGCTCAGCGGTTAAGAGCATTGACTGCTCTTGCAGAGGACCCGAGTTCGATTCCTAGTACCCACATGGTGTGGAAGAACTGTCTTAGGTCGGGTATGGTGGCACACACCTTTAATCCCAGCACTCGGGAGGCAGAGACAGGCAGATCTCTATGACTTCAAGGCCAGCTTGGTCTACGTATCGAGCTCCAGACCAGCTGGGACTAAAGGGAGACCCTGTCTCAAAAAAAAAAAAAAAAAAAAAAAAAAAAAAACCAAAAAGAATGGATATGGCAGAGAACCAGAGACACAGGCCATGACTTGAAGCAGTGTAGCCCAGACGTTCACATGTTAAAGTTTGTTCGCTGGGTGGTGCTATTAGGACGTTGTGGAGCCTCTGGGAGGTCTGGATCATTAGAGCATGGCATTATGTGCTCATGAGGGAACTGTTCTCTTCCTTATGATTTTAACCGGATGAAAAGGAGCAATTTCACTCTGCTGTGCACTCCCATCATGGGGACCTGCCTCATTAGAAACCCCAAAGGAAATGATCACTTCTGTTGGACACAGACCTCTAAACCCCAGATCCCAAATAATGACTTTTCTCTTTTGTGTGTGATGGTATATTGCATGGTGGACACCAAATCTCATGTGCCAGTGTGTTGTGCATCATGTGTAGAAGGCAGGGTCAATGTTGATTCGTGTCTTTTTCTATCTCTCTCCACTTTAGTTTCTCACACAGGTTCTCTCCCTGCACCTGCAGCTCACTGCTTCAGCCAGAGCACCTTGCAGCAAGCCACGGAGACTTTCCTGGCTTGCTTCCCTAGGGGGCAGAGGTCATGTGTTACATCACACAACGATTTTGACATAGGCGTTGCAACACCTAAACCAGGTCCTACTGCTTAACAACCACATCTTTACTGGGTGAGTCATTTTCCTAGATACTTCGTTTTCTTTTTTCCTCACTAGCTAAACTTGCTCTCTCCCCCCCACGTTTTTTTCTCGTGTTGTGTTGTGTGTGTGTGTGTGTGTGTGTGTGTGATGGTGTGTAGTGTGTGTGCTGTGTTGTGTGGTGTGTGTTGTGTTGTGTGTGTGTTGATGTTGTGTCGTTTCTATGTTCATCTGTCTCCTCCCTCTCTGCTCTCAACCTTTATTTTGAGTGGTTTGTGTCTTTTCTCACCACTCTTACCCTCTATCCGACCTCCGCTGTTTGGGGGTAGCTGAATTGTCTGGACCGCAAGCCCTTGGGATCCTCCCTTCTCTGCTTCTCACACTAGGATTACAGGTGTCCAGGCTGTAGCTAGCTTATATTTGGGTGCTGGGGATCCAACCAAACCCAGGGTACTGATGTTAGCACATGGCATGCACTTTTTAGCCATTTTAACTAGTCCCCCTAGTCCCCTTCTTTTTTTGACGCCTATAAGGGCATGTAGCACCAGGCTGGCCTCCAATCTCAATATGTAGCTGTGATGACCTTGAACTTCTTTTGCCCCTCTACTTCTCCAAATGCTTAAGATTTAACTGGTGTGCACTTACATAACCCAGTGCTCTTCTCTTTATAAGTCATTTTACCATTATTTTCTTTTTTTTTTTTTTTTTTTGGTCATTTTTGAGACAGGGTCTCCTTGTAGCCCCCGCTAGCCTAGAACTTTTACGTGGGACCTGCTGGCCTAGCATCTCAAAGAATTCCTGCCCTGCCTCTGCCTCCCACAGTTTGCTGGGCATTAAAGGTGTGTGCTTACCTAAGCTGGCTAACCATCCTATTATCTTTTTTTAACTTTATCTTTAAATTTTATTTTTATTTATTTATGTTTTGATTCTTGTACGTCGCATGACTGGTCTGTTACCCGTGTTTTCCCCTGTGCAATGCCCGCTGGGAAGGTCAGAACCGAGCGCGGCGTCTTCTCCATTCCCTGGGGAACTGGAGTTAAAAGACAGTTCTCAGCTGCCATGGTGGGGCTGTTTCCGGCGGTACGTAACCCGGGCTCCTTTTGCAAGAGCAGTCGCTGCTCTTTAATGACGGACACATCCTTTCCAGCCCCAAACTTCCATTATCTTAAGTGTTGCTTAAACAGTGACAGGAAGTTGCCCCCTACCTAACAACACCAAGGGACACCTAGGTTAGGGGTAAGTGACCAAAAGTCGAAATGGGAATTGTTCTTTGTTCTTAAAGTAGGCTTGGAAATTAAAGTAAGCCAAAGTTAGCTTACTACCCCCACATGGCACCCAATTAACCATCCATTATCTCCATGTTCCAGGCGGTCCAACTCCCTCTTCTGACCTTCCACAGGCATTGAATGTGGGCTATTTGTACACAGACATGTAGGCAATTGCACCCTTCCAACAATGTAAAATTAAAAATTGAAATAATGATCTTATCCAAACAAATCACAAAACGCAAAATAAGTGAATAAAGATATAACCATTCACGGCTCCTGTGTTGCTTCTTCCTAGGAATGTGGTCCTATGGAACTGTTTGGCTGCTATTTTCAAAGTTTAGGAACCCCAGTCTCACTTGGAGGCGTTCCCCAAGACTTCCTATTTTGCCTCCTTGCCTACAGGAGAAGAAATCTATCAAGCTGGATGTCGGTGGCGCACGCCTTCAATCCCAGCAGCAGGTCAATCTCTGTGAGTTTCAAAGCTTTTCATTTTTCTTATAGTAACGTGCTTTCCGTTTTTTCTTCTGTTTTTCTAATTTTTTGCTTTTATTTTTGAGGACAGAGGTCTCTCTGTAGCCCCAGCTGGCCTGGAACTTGCTATTGTAGGACCTAGGCTGTGCCTCAACTGAGTTCTGCCCTGTCTCTGCTCTCCTGACATGCTTGGTGATTAAGAGTCTGCACCACCATGCTCAGCAAACATCTATTTGTGCTTGTGTCGTGTGTGTGTGTTGTGTGTGTATTGTTGTTCTTGTTATTTTATTTTACTTTTTGTATTTTGAGGACCAGTGGTCTCCTTAGTCCAGCCCGGCCTGGTGGACTCGCTCTGTAGATCCAAGGCTGGCCTTGAACTCTACACGAAAATCTGGCCTGCCTCTGCCTCCTCGAGAGCCTGGGATTAAGGTGTTGCTCCCTAGTCACACCCCGGCCACTAAAGAGGAATGTATGCGTTCTTAGCACTGTGGCGTTTTGCTGGGAATTGAACCCAGTTGTCCCATCTGCAAGGAGCTAGCCAGTGCTCTCAACAGTTAAGCAGCCATCTCTCTAGCACCCATTTTTGACTTATATACAAAACACAGAGTCTCGCCTTATGTAATCCCAAGCTGCCTGGAACTCCTGTGTGTAGACTACCCGGGGCTGGCCTTGAAACTCACACAGATCCGACCTTGCTCCTTACACTCCATATAGTGCTAGGATCCCTCCTAAAGCCCATTACTAACTCCCATGCCTCGCTTTCTTCCCTCCCTATGTCGTTGATTCACCCCACTTTTCTTTAAAAAAATTTTTTTTTCGAGGCGGCTTGCCTTACTATTACGGCATTTTTGTTATTATCTATTTTTTTGTATTTTTCATTTTTAATATATATTTTAAAAGGTAAAGTACTGTCTGCATGTAGGTAGTGACCATATATGTAGTGCTGCGGAGGTCAGACGAAGAGAGTGTCCGATTCCCCTGGAACTTGGAATCAAACCTGGGTCTCTGCAAAGAGCGATTGGTGGCCGTGAAACCCCCAAGCCCACTCTCTAGCCCTATCTGTCTATTTTGAGACACAGTCTCATGCAGCCTAGGCTAATCTGGAAGTATACCAGGAGGTATGATCTTCTGATCCTCCTGCAGCTACCTTCTCTGAATGCTGAGATTACTGGCTATATGCCACCACACCCGTCTTTGCAGTGGTGTGGCTTGAACCCGGGGCTTCATGAATCTAGGTAAGTACTCTGCCAATGACTACATCACTGTGCTTCTAAGCCAACATGGTTTTTAAGATTTATTTTTATTATAGTGTATTGGGGGGGGTGGTGTCCATGTAGGCCAAGGAGCAAGACCGCGTCCGATGTACGCATCTCCCGCGAGCTGGAGTTGTGGGCAACTTGTGAGCCACCCAATATGGGTTGCTGGGAATGAACTCAGGTTCGGTCGTTGGAAAGAGCAGCAAGCATCTTAACCACTGAGCCATGTTTCCGTCCCAGCAGCATGTTTTTTTTTTTTTTTTTTTTTTTTTTTTTTTTCTGTTGATGTGTAATGAATGACTGTTCTGCAGGCAGGTCTGAGGCACCCTTGTTGTGCAACGCCACGGAGTTCAGAAAGAGGGTCTCGGATTCCCTGGACTTGAGTTCCCTGGAACTGGAGTTACAGACGGTTCCTTTAGCCCCATGTGGGTGCTGGGGATCGAACCCGGGTCCTCTGCTAAGAGCAGGATCGTTGCTCTTTAACCGCTAGGCTACTCTCCAGCCCCCCCCCCACACAGCATGTTTGGTTTAGCTCTCCTTAATATTCTCTGCATTCTCGCTAGAGAATCATTGGGATACATGGGATGGGTTCAAATACTTAAGAATTATTCTTGTAAGGGATACCTAAAATGGCCTCGCGCGTGGTTGGTGCACGCCTTTTAATCCCAGAGGCAGATCTCTGTGAGTTTCTAAGGCCAGCCTGTCTACATTAGTGAGTTCCAGGCCAGCTAGAGCTACAGAGGAGAACTGTCTCGAAAAGATAAAAAACAACCAAACAAAACAACAATAAACCCCACAAATTAAAGAACCAAAAAAGGGATGCATAGAATTAATGTTGTATTTGAGAATAATGTTAAAATTGGGAAATGGATGGCTCACTGGTAAAGCACTTGCAGTACAAGGCATAAGGACCTGAGTTCCAATCCCAGAACCCACATAAATTCCAGGCCTGGGACACATTTGCCTGGGTACCAGTGCTCCTATGGAGAGAGGAAGTGGAGATAGAATTCCTGAAACTTGAAAAACAGTTGGCCTAGGTGTACAGCACTAAATACAGCACTAAGTAAAGACCCCAGGGTCTAGAGAGATGGCTCAGCAGTTTTTAAAGAGCACATGGCTGCTCTTACAGAAGGAACAAGGTTTCGTTCCCAGCACACGCACATGGCTAGCAACCATCTGTAAACTACAGTTCAGGGGATCTGATGCCCTCATTCTGACTGCACAGGCATACACAAACACAGTGGCATCTACCTACATGTGGATATTACACTCATACACATCAAATTTTTAAAAAAAAACAAAAAAAAAATAAAAGTAAAGGTGAGGATGGATACCCCACATGGTCCCGTGTCCTCCACAGGCATGTTAGGGCAAGCATGTGAGTGCCTGCACTCAAAAAATATTGTGCGCGCACCACCACACAAGCACCACACACAACACACACACACACACACCTCTGATTTGTAACATTTCAAAAAAATTACCCCACTATCCTTTTGTGCTTGGCTCTCTAACCAAGAATGAAACCAGGTTCCAAAGAATTATTGCTTGCTAGTGATACTAAATCAATGCTAAATATAGAACATAAGCCTATTGGGCTTCAGGATCAGGCACATTTGAAAATAAGCCTTTGTGTAAAATGTTTCCAGCTCACCTTTCTGAAAGGAAAATAACTTCAGTTCCATGAGACTAATGCAGCCTTAAATTATAAAAGGCACTCTCATGTAAGTCACCCTTACTTTAAATGCCTGATTCATTTAAACATATTTAATATTATACATCTGACAGATCTTTTAAAATATACTTTACTAATGCTACAATACTAACTAGCATAAAATGTGATTGAGAATTCTAAAAAATTTCATGTGAGGATTCACCCTTGACTTAATTTATTATTTGTCTTTTACTTTATTTTATTTTTTTTTGAAGAAAGAGGTCTTGCTATGATAGCCCTTGTGTCCTGGAAAATTGCTATTATAAAACCAGGCTGGACTGGGAACTCCAATAGAGATCCACTGCCCTCTGTCTCCTGAGTTGTTGAGATTAAAGGCATATACCCCCTTGCCTGGCACTCATTTTACTATTATTATTATTATTATATTTTAATTATATTTTTTATGTGTTAATGACTGTGTGACTTGCATGCATGTAAGTGTATCCATCATGTGATGCCCATGGATGTCAGAGGAGGATTCAGATTCCCCTGGACTGGAGTTATGGGACAGTTGTGTTAGCCATGCATGTGGGTGCTGGGAATCAAACCTGGGTCCAATGCAAGAGTAGCCCAGGTGTCTTACCACTGAGCCATCTCCCCACCCCCATTATTTATTATTAGAATTTCCATGCTTGACTGACCACATAATTATGTGTTTGTTTTTTTAACAGTAATATTTTTTTTATGTGTATGAATGTGTACTGTCTGCAGTAGGTTTGTGGCACCCATGTCATGCAATTGCTGCAGAGTTCAGAGAGGGTTGTCCAGATTCCCTGGAACTGGAGTTATTAAGGACGGTTCTCAGCCGTCATTAGGTGCTGGGGATTTGAACCGGTCTTCGGCAAAGAGCAGTCAGCGCTCTTAACTGCTAGGCTATCTCTCCAGCCCAACCAGTAATATCTTTTTAGACATGAAGACAATACTAAATTGAACTTACTTGAAATTGCTAAATGAAAATAAAATCATAATTTAGCAAATGAGTCAAAGCTGCATTTCTGGGTTAGTGCTTAAAATTTCCAAATGATGTTTTCTTTTGTTTTACCAAACACTGACCAGCTGTGTGGGCCATAATCTTAACTGTGGGGAAAAGAGCCATTGCACAACGGATACAGATTATGGGAGTTCAATAAACAGTAGAGCCCTGTCAACAAACCAAACTGTAGCATTATGACCCTGGGTGTAAAGAAGCAGTCTACCTGAAAAACACTAGGACAGTTTTTGTTGTTTTTTGGGGGTTTTTTTCGAGACAGGGTCTCCCTATAGTCCCAGCTGGCTTGAACTTCACAGAGATCCGCCTGCCTCTTCTCCCAAGTGCTTTAGGATTTAAGGTGTGTGCCACCAACACCCAGCTTAAAAAGACGGTTCTTATCATACCATGTGGGGTGCTGAATTGAACCCAGATCCTTCTGCAAGAGCAGTTGGAACTCTTAACCACTGGGCTATTCTCTCTAGCCCTAGACAGTTGTATTAGTCACTTTTTCTTTTGGTCTTTTCGACACCAGGGTCTCCCTGTAGTCCCAGCGTGCCTTGGAACTTACTCTTAGACCAGGCTGGCCTTTGAACTCACAAAGATTGTGCCTGCCTCTGCCGTCCTGAGTGTTAGGATTTAAAGGCGTGCGCCACCATTGCCCAGCTAGTCACTTTCTGTTGCGACAGAAATCTCCACGACAAGGCAATTTAGAAAAGGAAGAATTTATTTGGACTCTAATTCCAGGGAATTAGAGTCCATTGGGCAGGGAGGCATGGTGGCAGGAGGTACCAGAGCAAAAAGCCAAAGTTCACACCTGCAATCAGGAGATTGGCAAAGCCTTTTTGAACTCTCTAAACCTTCCCCAGTGATGTGCTTCACCTACCATGGCCCAAACACCTTCTAAGAGCTCCCAAAACAAAGCCACCAACTGGGGGACAAAAATGGCTAAATACGTAGAGCCTATGGGGAACAATTTCTTATTCAAACCACAACAGTGATAAGCATATCTGTTATTTTTCAGAAATCAATAGGATTCCATGACACATGTCCACTTACATACATGCGCCAATACAATTTCATTACACAAAAATTAAATATTAATATATAAAAAAAGAATCTTAGAGAATGACCTACCACCATAGCCAGTAACATATATGGAATGAAACTTAGTTGGGGTTGGGAGGTAGTAACAATGTTCCTTGTAGCCCAGGCTGGCCTGAAACTAGCTACACAGTCCATGCTGGCCTCAAACCCAAGGTCCTCCTGTCTCTGCCCCCAACCCCCAAGTGCTGGGATTACAGGGTGAGCCACCATGCCAAGCCAAAATAAAACCTTTTGATTTAACCCTTGTACAATGAAATACAGTCCCTGGTTTCTCAAAGACAATTCATATGTCACTGTGACATACAGTCTCTGTGAACTATACAGTAAAATCTAACCCCATAGTAAATCTAACCATATGATGTTTTCCCCCAATAATTTTAGCAACTGTTCTTGAGATATGGTTTCACATGGTAGCCTGGCTGCCTTGGAACTCACTACGTGTCCAAGCTGGCCTTCAACTGCTGACGGACTTCCTGTCTCAACCTCCAAGTGTTGGATGTAGGCAGGACATAATGGCAGCCACGGCTTGCTTACAGCACCACCTTACAAATGAACTATTTAAATTGCCGTTGACTTTTGGATTTTTTTTTTTTGAGACAAAGGTCTTCCACTGTATAGCCCAGGCTGACTGGAACTCACTATGTAGATTTGGCTGGCCTTGAATTCATGACAGTCTTCCTGTCTCAGCTCCCAAGTGCTTGGGATTAAAGCATATGCTACCTCATCCAGATGATGATAGTGCTTTTCATACTTCAAATACACATACCACTTGATTTTAAAAGGACTACTTTGGGAAATTTAGTGAATAGCTTACTTGCCTAGCACTCAAGGACACATATGAAGGCAGACACAAAAATTCTAGCTCACCCATTGTGCTGGATAGATTTAGGGTCAATTGACCACAGGCTGGGTTGAGGGAGCCTCAACTGGGGAATTGGCTCCATTGGACCGGCTGTGGCACTGTGAGTATTGTCTGATTTCGGCAATGTGGAGGGCCCAGCCCACTATGTGGTGCCACCCTGGGCAGGTTGTGTGTACCGTATAAGAAGGGCAGGTTGGGCACTGGGCCAGCGGGAGCAAGCCAGTAAGCAGCATTCTCCATGGCCTGTGCCTCAAGCTCCATGCCTCCAGGTTCCTTCCCTTGAGTTCCTGCCTTGGGGCTCCCTGAGTGAAGAACTATGACCCAGGAGATGTGGAGGTGAATAACCCTTTTCCTCCCCAAGTTGGTGTTGGTCAGCGGTGTTTTGTCACAGCAATTGAAGAGGAAACTAGAACACCTGCATCACACTACTTAGGGGGCTGTTTAAGATGAATGTAAGAAACCTACACAGACTGACACTTTATACCGTGCTGAAGTGAAATAGACACAGCTTCAGAATTTTAAATATTATTATAACAATTCATACCAGAATATTATTAAGGTTGGGCTTGGAGCAATGGCCCAATTAGTAAAGCATTTGCAACACAAGGCCCAGAAGACCTGATTTCAGATCCCAGCACCAACGTCAAGTGGCTCAGGTGTAACCCCAACATGGAGAAAGCAGAGAGGCAGCTCTGTGGCCAGCCCACCCAGCTGAGTCAGTGACCTCCAGGTTCAGCTAAAAGCTTGTCTTCAAAAAAAAAAAAAAAAAAAAAACAAATTACATTTTAAATTAAATTTAATGGGTGGAAATCCAGGGTAGTACTGCACAGCACATCTTTAGAACCTGGACTCTGGAGGCAGAGAGAGGCAGGCAGATCAATATGAAATTGAAGTCAGCTGGTCTACACAAGCAACAGGGGCGATAGGAGACCCTGTCTCAAAAAACAAAAAAAAAAAACAAAAACAAAATAAAACCAACAAACAAGGTGGGGGCGGGAGAGATGAACCTTAGTGGTTAAGAGTACTTGGCTGCTCTTATAGAGTCCTAGATTTGGTTTCAGCACCCACATGGAGCCTAAAAACTTTAACCGTCTGTAACTAGTTCCAGGGTGATTTTATGCCTTCTTCTGACCTCCCGGGGCACTGGATACACATGGATGGTGCACTTACATACATGTATGGAAAACATTCAACATTTTAAAATAAAATCAATATTTATAATGTTTAAAAAAAAACCAATTGACATCTGAACTCCACATGCACCATCACACATGTGGTCGTGCACCTGTACATACACAAGAAAACTAGGTAGATTATATACATACAGAAGCATAGGAAAAAAATACATATGTAATACTTTGGGGGACTAGGCCTGTGGAGGATGGGGGACTTCTACATTTTGCATGTTAAACCTGGCATAATGACCAATTTATTTTGTGCATGCATGCATGTGTGATGTGGTGTTGGGGGGGTGGATTCATGTAGCCCAGATTTGGCTTTGAGCTACGTAGCTGAAGGTGGTCTTGAAATCCTGACCCTCCTGCTTAGGCATCCCAAGTTCTGGGATGTACACCATCATACCCAGATTTAGTTTATTTAATTTTGAGGTAAAGTTCATGTGACATAAAAATTTCTCTTCTAAGGTGCATAATTCATGTTTTCAGTCATAAGGTCATACAAGCTCCAACCACTCAATACCAGACACTCGCCACTCTCTAAAAGATACCCTACACATATTAATGGTCACTGTCCCATGTCTGTAACCACTGGCAACTACTCTTCTGCCTTCTATCTTTATGGATTTCTCTCTGGCAATTTCATATAAATGGATTCATATGTGACCTTTTATGTGCGTGTTATTTCAGCATAATGTTCCCAAGGTGTTTATCACTACTACATCGTGTATCAGTAATTTGCTCCTATTTAAGGTTATAGGTTACTGGTGTGGTGTGTGTGTGTGTGTGTGTTGTGTGTTGTGTTGTGTGTGTTGTTTTGGTATGTGCACCTGAGCATTGTTGCCCCTGGAGGCCAGAAAGAGGGCATTGATCCCTGGAACTGAAGTTCATGAGCTGCTGCACATGGGTGATTGGCACTGAACTCAGGTCCTCTACAACTCTAAACTACTGAGCCATCTTTTCCTCATTGGAAACAGTAACCTGGCAACAGTTACAATTAGCCAAAGAAAACCATGGAACTTTCCGTATTTTAATTATGGAAATTTAGGTGAGACTCAATCATGGAAATGCATATATGTGCGCATGTGCCAGCACTCACAGGCAGTATTTGCCAGCTAGCAAGCACACTATCGTATGTTCCAGCATTACAGAACCCATTATTCTACTTTTCTCCCTTTAAGAATGAAGGTTAGGAATTGTGTGGGGGCAAAGGATATATTTCAGTAATTGAAACTTTGATTTCTCAGCTGAGTAGGATGAACCTCAGTGTATGAGTACAGTTCTAGGCTGTCCAGAGAAAGAGAGGAAACTTGTCTTGTGAACTAGAATACCTGAGAGACTTGTTTCACCATCAGATACTCTGTACTAGGCATTTGGATGTGTTCATTCATTTTCTTTCTTCTTTCCTTTTTTGGACAGGGATCTCAAGTATGTAGACTTAGGCAGTCTTGAGCCTCAAGAATCCACCTGCCCTCCCCCCCCCCCAAGTGCTGATTAAAGGCATAGGCCTCCATGCATGGTGGATTATTCATTTTTTTTTCTTTTTCTTTTTTTTTTGGTCTTTTCGAGACAGCGGTCTCCCTGTAGCCCAGCTGTCCTGGAACTCACTCTGTAGACCAGGCTGGCCTTGAACTCACAAAGATCGCCTGCCTCTGGCTCCCACAGTGGCTAGGATTAAAGCATGCGCCACCACGCCTGGCTTATGATCTCTCTCTTTTTTTTTTNTTTATCTTTTTTTTTTTTTTTGGTCTTTTTGAGACAGGGTCTCCTTGTAGCCCCAGCTAGCCTAGAACTTGTTACGTGGACCATGCTGGCCTAGATCTCAAAGAGATCTGCCTGCCTCTGCCTCCCAAGTGCTGGGATTAAAGGTGTGTGCTACCACAGCTGGCTAAATCCATTATCTTTTTTTAACTTTCTTTAAATTTTATTTATTTATTTTTTATGTGTATGAATGTACTGTCTGCATGCAGGTCTGTGTACCCGTGTTGTGCAATGCCGTGGAGGTCAGAAGAGGGCGTCGGATTCCCCTGGAACTGGAGTTAAAGACAGTTCTCAGCTGCCATGTGGGTGCTGGGTATCGAATCCGGGTCCTTTGCAAGAGCAGTCGGCGCTCTTAACTGCTGGACCATCTCTCCAGCCCCTAAATTCATTATCTTAAGTAGTTGCTTACAGTGACAGAAGGCTACCTAACACAACCAAGGGACACCTAGGTTAGGGGTAAGGACCAAAGTCAGAAAGGGAATGTTCTTAAAGAGGTGGAAATTAAAGTAAGAAAGTTAGTTACTACACCCACATGGCACCCAATAACCATCCATATCTCCATGTCCAGGGGTCCAACTCCCTCTTCTGACCTCCACAGGCATTGAATGTGTGCATTTACAGACATGTAGGCAATGCACTCCAACACATAAAATTAAAATAATTAATAAGATATAAAAATAAAAAAGCAAATAAGTGAATAAAGATATAACCATTCAGGCTTTGTGTTGCTCTTCCTAGGAAGTGGTCTATGAACTGTTGGCTGCATTTTCAAGTTTATGGAACCCCAGTTATTGGAGGGTTCCAAAGACTTCCTATTTTGCCTCTTGCTAAGGAGAAAGGAAATCTATCAAGCTGGATGTGGTGGCGCACGCCTTTAATCCCAGCAGGTCAATCTCTGTGAGTTCAAAGCTTTTTATCTTTTCTAAGTAACATGCTTTTCAGTTTTTTCTTTGTTTTTCTATTTTTGCTTTTATTTTGAGACAGAGGCTCTCTGTAGCCCCAGCTGGCCTGGAACTTGCTATGTAGACCAGGCTGGCCTCAATCTGAGTTCTGCCTGTCTCTGTCTCCTGAATGCTGGGATTAAGAGCATGCACCACCATGCTCAGCACAACATGCTATTTTGTGTGTGTGTGTGTGTGTGTGTGTGTGTGTATGTTGTTCTTGTTTATTTTATTTTATTTTTTGTATTTTCGAGACAGGGTCTCCCTTTAGTCCCAGCTGGCCTGGAGCTCGCTCTGTAGACCAAGCTGGCCTTGAACTCACAGAAATCTGCTGCCTGCCTCTGCCTCCTGAGTGCTGGGATTAAAGGTGTGCCCTATCACACCCGGCACTAAAGACGGTTCTTAGCCACGTGGGTGCTGGGAATTGAACCCAGGTCCTCTGCAAGAGCAGTCAGTGCTCTTAACAGTTAAGCCATCTCTCTAGCCCCATTTTTGATTTATAAAAAGACAGAGTCTCGCTATGTAATCCCAGCTGGCCTGGAACTCTGTGTGTAGACTAGGCTGGCCTTGAACTCACACAGATCCACCTGTCACTACCTCCAAAGTGCTGGGATTAAAGGCATGTGCCACCACCCCCAGCATGTTTTTTTCTTTAAAAAAATTTTTTTTCGAGGCGGCTTGCCTTACTATTACGGCATTTATTTATTTATCTATTTTTTTGTATTTTTCTTTTTTTATTATTATTTATGGGTATAAGTGTACTGTCTGCATGTAGGTAGGTGCACCCATATTATGTAGTGCTGCGGAGGTCAGACAAGGGTGTCCGATTCCCCTGGAACTGGGAATCAAACCTGGGTCCTCTGCAAGAGCGATTGGTGCCCTGAACCCCCAAGCCATCTCTCTAGCCCCTATCTGTCTATTTTTGAGACACAGTCTCATGCAGCCTAGGCTAATCTGGAAGTATACCAGAGGATGATCTTCTGATCCTCCTGCAGCTACCTCCTGAATGCTGAGATTACTGGCTTGTACCACCACACCCGGTCTTTGCAGTGTTGGGGCTTGAACCCAGGGCTTCATGAATACTAGGTAAGTACTCTGCTAACTGAGCTACATCACTAGCTCTAAGCAACATGGTTTTTAAGATTTATTTTTATTTATGTGTATGTGGGGGGGGTGCCCATGTAGGCCAGAAGAGGGTGTTAGATCCCCTGGAGCTGGAGTTGTGGGCAATTGTGAGCCACCAATATGGGTGCTGGGAATTGAACTCAGGTCGTTTGGAAGAGCAGCAAGCACTCTAAACCACTGAGCCATGTTTCCGGTCCCAGCAGCATGTTTTTTTTTTTTTTTTTTTTTTTTTTTTTTTTTTTTTTTTTTTCTGTTGATGTGTAATGAATGACTGTATCTGCAGCAGGTCTGGACACTCCGTGTGTGCAAGCCGCGGAGTCAGAAAGAGGGTCCGGATATTCCCCTGGAACTTGGAGTTCCTACTGGAACGAGAGTTCAGACGGGTTCCTTTAGCCCCATGTGGTTGCTGGGGATCGAAACCCGGGTCCTCTGCTAAGAGCACGGTCGTTGCTCAATATAAATTAAACCGCTAGGGCAATACTCTCCAGCCCCCCCCAGCACAGCATGTTTTGTTTAGCTGCTCCGTTCTATCATCTCATTCTCCTGCATTCGCCCTCGCTAGAGAATCATTGGGATACATGGGATGGGTTCAAATACTTAAGAATTATTCTTGTAAGGGATACCTAAAATTGGCCTCGCGCTGTGGTGTGGGTGGCACGCCCTTTAATCCAGAGGCAGAAATCTCGTGTGAGTTTCTACAGGCCACCTGTTACATTGAGTGAGTTACCAGGCCAGCTAGAGCTACAGAGGAGAACTTGTCTCGAAAAAGATCAAAAAACAACAAAACAAAAACCAACAAAACAACAGCCCACAAATAAAGAACCGAAAAAAGGGATGCATAGAATAAGTAGGTAATTTTGAGAATAATGTTAAAATTGGGAAATGGATGGCTCACTGGTAAAGCACTTGCAGTACAGAGGCATAAGTGACCTGAGTTCTCAATCCCAGAACTCCACAAAATACAGGCTGGGACGGACATGCCTGGGTACCTAGTGGCTACCTAGGGAGAGAGGAAGTGAGATAGATTCCTGGAAACTGAAAAACAGTTGGCCTAGTTGTACAGCACTAAATACCAGCACTAAGTAAAGACCCCAGGGCTCGAGGAGATGGCTCAGCAGTTTTAAGAGCACATGGCTGCTCTTACAGAAGGAACAAGGTTTCGTTCCCAGCACACGCACATGGCTAGCAACCATCTGTAAACTACAGTTCAGGGGATCTGATGCCCTCATTCTGACTGCACAGGCATACACAAACACAGTGGCATCTACCTACATGTGGATATTACACTCATACACATCAAATTTTTAAAAAAAAACAAAAAAAAAATAAAAGTAAAGGTGAGGATGGATACCCCACATGGTCCCGTGTCCTCCACAGGCATGTTAGGGCAAGCATGTGAGTGCCTGCACTCAAAAAATATTGTGCGCGCACCACCACACAAGCACCACACACAACACACACACACACACACCTCTGATTTGTAACATTTCAAAAAAATTACCCCACTATCCTTTTGTGCTTGGCTCTCTAACCAAGAATGAAACCAGGTTCCAAAGAATTATTGCTTGCTAGTGATACTAAATCAATGCTAAATATAGAACATAAGCCTATTGGGCTTCAGGATCAGGCACATTTGAAAATAAGCCTTTGTGTAAAATGTTTCCAGCTCACCTTTCTGAAAGGAAAATAACTTCAGTTCCATGAGACTAATGCAGCCTTAAATTATAAAAGGCACTCTCATGTAAGTCACCCTTACTTTAAATGCCTGATTCATTTAAACATATTTAATATTATACATCTGACAGATCTTTTAAAATATACTTTACTAATGCTACAATACTAACTAGCATAAAATGTGATTGA
Source organism: Rhizomys pruinosus (assembly GCA_009823505.1). Taxonomy (NCBI): domain Eukaryota; kingdom Metazoa; phylum Chordata; class Mammalia; order Rodentia; family Spalacidae; genus Rhizomys; species Rhizomys pruinosus. Next base: position 800,822 of record VZQC01012738.1, on the reverse strand, counting down.
GAATTCTAAAAAATTTCATGTGAGGATTCACCCTTGACTTAATTTATTATTTGTCTTTTACTTTATTTTATTTTTTTTTGAAGAAAGAGGTCTTGCTATGATAGCCCTTGTGTCCTGGAAAATTGCTATTATAAAACCAGGCTGGACTGGGAACTCCAATAGAGATCCACTGCCCTCTGTCTCCTGAGTTGTTGAGATTAAAGGCATATACCCCCTTGCCTGGCACTCATTTTACTATTATTATTATTATTATATTTTAATTATATTTTTTATGTGTTAATGACTGTGTGACTTGCATGCATGTAAGTGTATCCATCATGTGATGCCCATGGATGTCAGAGGAGGATTCAGATTCCCCTGGACTGGAGTTATGGGACAGTTGTGTTAGCCATGCATGTGGGTGCTGGGAATCAAACCTGGGTCCAATGCAAGAGTAGCCCAGGTGTCTTACCACTGAGCCATCTCCCCACCCCCATTATTTATTATTAGAATTTCCATGCTTGACTGACCACATAATTATGTGTTTGTTTTTTTAACAGTAATATTTTTTTTATGTGTATGAATGTGTACTGTCTGCAGTAGGTTTGTGGCACCCATGTCATGCAATTGCTGCAGAGTTCAGAGAGGGTTGTCCAGATTCCCTGGAACTGGAGTTATTAAGGACGGTTCTCAGCCGTCATTAGGTGCTGGGGATTTGAACCGGTCTTCGGCAAAGAGCAGTCAGCGCTCTTAACTGCTAGGCTATCTCTCCAGCCCAACCAGTAATATCTTTTTAGACATGAAGACAATACTAAATTGAACTTACTTGAAATTGCTAAATGAAAATAAAATCATAATTTAGCAAATGAGTCAAAGCTGCATTTCTGGGTTAGTGCTTAAAATTTCCAAATGATGTTTTCTTTTGTTTTACCAAACACTGACCAGCTGTGTGGGCCATAATCTTAACTGTGGGGAAAAGAGCCATTGCACAACGGATACAGATTATGGGAGTTCAATAAACAGTAGAGCCCTGTCAACAAACCAAACTGTAGCATTATGACCCTGGGTGTAAAGAAGCAGTCTACCTGAAAAACACTAGGACAGTTTTTGTTGTTTTTTGGGGGTTTTTTTCGAGACAGGGTCTCCCTATAGTCCCAGCTGGCTTGAACTTCACAGAGATCCGCCTGCCTCTTCTCCCAAGTGCTTTAGGATTTAAGGTGTGTGCCACCAACACCCAGCTTAAAAAGACGGTTCTTATCATACCATGTGGGGTGCTGAATTGAACCCAGATCCTTCTGCAAGAGCAGTTGGAACTCTTAACCACTGGGCTATTCTCTCTAGCCCTAGACAGTTGTATTAGTCACTTTTTCTTTTGGTCTTTTCGACACCAGGGTCTCCCTGTAGTCCCAGCGTGCCTTGGAACTTACTCTTAGACCAGGCTGGCCTTTGAACTCACAAAGATTGTGCCTGCCTCTGCCGTCCTGAGTGTTAGGATTTAAAGGCGTGCGCCACCATTGCCCAGCTAGTCACTTTCTGTTGCGACAGAAATCTCCACGACAAGGCAATTTAGAAAAGGAAGAATTTATTTGGACTCTAATTCCAGGGAATTAGAGTCCATTGGGCAGGGAGGCATGGTGGCAGGAGGTACCAGAGCAAAAAGCCAAAGTTCACACCTGCAATCAGGAGATTGGCAAAGCCTTTTTGAACTCTCTAAACCTTCCCCAGTGATGTGCTTCACCTACCATGGCCCAAACACCTTCTAAGAGCTCCCAAAACAAAGCCACCAACTGGGGGACAAAAATGGCTAAATACGTAGAGCCTATGGGGAACAATTTCTTATTCAAACCACAACAGTGATAAGCATATCTGTTATTTTTCAGAAATCAATAGGATTCCATGACACATGTCCACTTACATACATGCGCCAATACAATTTCATTACACAAAAATTAAATATTAATATATAAAAAAAGAATCTTAGAGAATGACCTACCACCATAGCCAGTAACATATATGGAATGAAACTTAGTTGGGGTTGGGAGGTAGTAACAATGTTCCTTGTAGCCCAGGCTGGCCTGAAACTAGCTACACAGTCCATGCTGGCCTCAAACCCAAGGTCCTCCTGTCTCTGCCCCCAACCCCCAAGTGCTGGGATTACAGGGTGAGCCACCATGCCAAGCCAAAATAAAACCTTTTGATTTAACCCTTGTACAATGAAATACAGTCCCTGGTTTCTCAAAGACAATTCATATGTCACTGTGACATACAGTCTCTGTGAACTATACAGTAAAATCTAACCCCATAGTAAATCTAACCATATGATGTTTTCCCCCAATAATTTTAGCAACTGTTCTTGAGATATGGTTTCACATGGTAGCCTGGCTGCCTTGGAACTCACTACGTGTCCAAGCTGGCCTTCAACTGCTGACGGACTTCCTGTCTCAACCTCCAAGTGTTGGATGTAGGCAGGACATAATGGCAGCCACGGCTTGCTTACAGCACCACCTTACAAATGAACTATTTAAATTGCCGTTGACTTTTGGATTTTTTTTTTTTGAGACAAAGGTCTTCCACTGTATAGCCCAGGCTGACTGGAACTCACTATGTAGATTTGGCTGGCCTTGAATTCATGACAGTCTTCCTGTCTCAGCTCCCAAGTGCTTGGGATTAAAGCATATGCTACCTCATCCAGATGATGATAGTGCTTTTCATACTTCAAATACACATACCACTTGATTTTAAAAGGACTACTTTGGGAAATTTAGTGAATAGCTTACTTGCCTAGCACTCAAGGACACATATGAAGGCAGACACAAAAATTCTAGCTCACCCATTGTGCTGGATAGATTTAGGGTCAATTGACCACAGGCTGGGTTGAGGGAGCCTCAACTGGGGAATTGGCTCCATTGGACCGGCTGTGGCACTGTGAGTATTGTCTGATTTCGGCAATGTGGAGGGCCCAGCCCACTATGTGGTGCCACCCTGGGCAGGTTGTGTGTACCGTATAAGAAGGGCAGGTTGGGCACTGGGCCAGCGGGAGCAAGCCAGTAAGCAGCATTCTCCATGGCCTGTGCCTCAAGCTCCATGCCTCCAGGTTCCTTCCCTTGAGTTCCTGCCTTGGGGCTCCCTGAGTGAAGAACTATGACCCAGGAGATGTGGAGGTGAATAACCCTTTTCCTCCCCAAGTTGGTGTTGGTCAGCGGTGTTTTGTCACAGCAATTGAAGAGGAAACTAGAACACCTGCATCACACTACTTAGGGGGCTGTTTAAGATGAATGTAAGAAACCTACACAGACTGACACTTTATACCGTGCTGAAGTGAAATAGACACAGCTTCAGAATTTTAAATATTATTATAACAATTCATACCAGAATATTATTAAGGTTGGGCTTGGAGCAATGGCCCAATTAGTAAAGCATTTGCAACACAAGGCCCAGAAGACCTGATTTCAGATCCCAGCACCAACGTCAAGTGGCTCAGGTGTAACCCCAACATGGAGAAAGCAGAGAGGCAGCTCTGTGGCCAGCCCACCCAGCTGAGTCAGTGACCTCCAGGTTCAGCTAAAAGCTTGTCTTCAAAAAAAAAAAAAAAAAAAAAACAAATTACATTTTAAATTAAATTTAATGGGTGGAAATCCAGGGTAGTACTGCACAGCACATCTTTAGAACCTGGACTCTGGAGGCAGAGAGAGGCAGGCAGATCAATATGAAATTGAAGTCAGCTGGTCTACACAAGCAACAGGGGCGATAGGAGACCCTGTCTCAAAAAACAAAAAAAAAAAACAAAAACAAAATAAAACCAACAAACAAGGTGGGGGCGGGAGAGATGAACCTTAGTGGTTAAGAGTACTTGGCTGCTCTTATAGAGTCCTAGATTTGGTTTCAGCACCCACATGGAGCCTAAAAACTTTAACCGTCTGTAACTAGTTCCAGGGTGATTTTATGCCTTCTTCTGACCTCCCGGGGCACTGGATACACATGGATGGTGCACTTACATACATGTATGGAAAACATTCAACATTTTAAAATAAAATCAATATTTATAATGTTTAAAAAAAAACCAATTGACATCTGAACTCCACATGCACCATCACACATGTGGTCGTGCACCTGTACATACACAAGAAAACTAGGTAGATTATATACATACAGAAGCATAGGAAAAAAATACATATGTAATACTTTGGGGGACTAGGCCTGTGGAGGATGGGGGACTTCTACATTTTGCATGTTAAACCTGGCATAATGACCAATTTATTTTGTGCATGCATGCATGTGTGATGTGGTGTTGGGGGGGTGGATTCATGTAGCCCAGATTTGGCTTTGAGCTACGTAGCTGAAGGTGGTCTTGAAATCCTGACCCTCCTGCTTAGGCATCCCAAGTTCTGGGATGTACACCATCATACCCAGATTTAGTTTATTTAATTTTGAGGTAAAGTTCATGTGACATAAAAATTTCTCTTCTAAGGTGCATAATTCATGTTTTCAGTCATAAGGTCATACAAGCTCCAACCACTCAATACCAGACACTCGCCACTCTCTAAAAGATACCCTACACATATTAATGGTCACTGTCCCATGTCTGTAACCACTGGCAACTACTCTTCTGCCTTCTATCTTTATGGATTTCTCTCTGGCAATTTCATATAAATGGATTCATATGTGACCTTTTATGTGCGTGTTATTTCAGCATAATGTTCCCAAGGTGTTTATCACTACTACATCGTGTATCAGTAATTTGCTCCTATTTAAGGTTATAGGTTACTGGTGTGGTGTGTGTGTGTGTGTGTGTTGTGTGTTGTGTTGTGTGTGTTGTTTTGGTATGTGCACCTGAGCATTGTTGCCCCTGGAGGCCAGAAAGAGGGCATTGATCCCTGGAACTGAAGTTCATGAGCTGCTGCACATGGGTGATTGGCACTGAACTCAGGTCCTCTACAACTCTAAACTACTGAGCCATCTTTTCCTCATTGGAAACAGTAACCTGGCAACAGTTACAATTAGCCAAAGAAAACCATGGAACTTTCCGTATTTTAATTATGGAAATTTAGGTGAGACTCAATCATGGAAATGCATATATGTGCGCATGTGCCAGCACTCACAGGCAGTATTTGCCAGCTAGCAAGCACACTATCGTATGTTCCAGCATTACAGAACCCATTATTCTACTTTTCTCCCTTTAAGAATGAAGGTTAGGAATTGTGTGGGGGCAAAGGATATATTTCAGTAATTGAAACTTTGATTTCTCAGCTGAGTAGGATGAACCTCAGTGTATGAGTACAGTTCTAGGCTGTCCAGAGAAAGAGAGGAAACTTGTCTTGTGAACTAGAATACCTGAGAGACTTGTTTCACCATCAGATACTCTGTACTAGGCATTTGGATGTGTTCATTCATTTTCTTTCTTCTTTCCTTTTTTGGACAGGGATCTCAAGTATGTAGACTTAGGCAGTCTTGAGCCTCAAGAATCCACCTGCCCTCCCCCCCCCCCAAGTGCTGATTAAAGGCATAGGCCTCCATGCATGGTGGATTATTCATTTTTTTTTCTTTTTCTTTTTTTTTTTGGTCTTTTGAGACAGCGTTTCCTTGTACCCAGCTGTCCTGGAGTACTAGTCACTACTGTAGGACCAGGCTGGCCTTGAACTCACAGAGATCGCCTGCCTCTGCCTCCCAAGTGCTGGTATTAAAGGTGATGCGCCACCACGCCTGGCTTATGATCTCTCTCTTTTTTTTTTNCATTGTATGTGTATGCCCATGTACTGTCGTCTATTGCCGCCCGGTCCGCCTGCCCTTGTCTTACTCTAGTGTTGTGCTTTAATCTTTGCCTGCCGGTTATTTGTGTCATTGTAAGTAGGTGCTTCTCGGATTATCCACTGGACCAACTGGAGTTCTCCCCTTGGAAACTTGGAGGTCTTACAGACGGTTCTTAGCCGCCATTGGGTGTTGAACTGGAGTTAAAGACGGTTCTCAGCCGTCATGTAGGTGCTGGGGATTGAACCCGGGTCCTCTGTAAGAGCGGTCGGCGCTCTTAACCACTAGGCCATCTCTCCAGCCCAACCAGTAATATCTTTTTAGACATGAAGACAATACTAAATTGAACTTACTTGAAATTGCTAAATGAAAATAAAATCATATTTAGCAAATGAGTCAAAAGCTCATTTTCTGGGTAGTGCTTAAAAAAGTCCAAATGATGTTTTCTTGTTTTACCAAACTGACCAGCTGTTGGGCATAATCTTAACTGTGGGGAAAAGAGCCATTGCACAACGGATACAGATTATGGGAGTTCAATAAACAGTAGAGCCCTGTCAACAAACCAAACTGTAGCATTATGACCCTGGGTGTAAAGAAGCAGTCTACCTGAAAACACTAGACAGTTTTTTGTTTTGTTTTTTGGAGACAGGGTCTCCCTATAGTCCCAGCTGGCCTTGAACTCACAGAGATCCGCCTGCCTCTTCCTCCCGAGTGCTAGGATTAAAGGTGTATGCCACCACACCCAGCTTAAAAAGACGGTTCTTAGCTACCATGTGGGTGCTGGGAATTGAACCCAGATCCTCTGCAAGAGCAGTTGGAACTCTTAACCACTGGGCTATCTCTCTAGCCCTAGACAGTTGTATTAGTCACTTTTCTTTTTGGTCTTTTCGACACAGGGTCTCCCTGTAGTCCCAGCTGTCCTGGAGCTTACTCTGTAGACCAGGCTGGCCTTGAACTCACAAAGATGTGCCTGCCTCTGCCTCCCGAGTGCTAGGATTAAAGGCGTGCGCCACCATGCCCAGCTAGTCACTTTTCTGTTGCTGACAGAATCTCCACGACCAAGGGAACTTAGAAAAGGAAGAATTTATTTGACCTTGTGGTTGAAGGTTCCAGGGCAGGGAGGCATGGTGGCAGGAGGTACCAGAGCAAAAAGCCAAAGTTCACACCTGCAATCAGGAGATTGGCAAAGCTTTTTGAACTCTCTAAACCTCCCCCAGTGATGTGCTTCACCTACCATGGCCACACCTTCTAAGAGCTCCCAAAACAGCACCTCCAACTGGGGACAAAATGGCTAAATACTTAGAGCCTATGGGGAACATTCTTATTCAAACCACAACAGTGATAAGCATATCTGTTATTTTTCAGAAATCAATAGGATTCCATGACACATGTCCACTTACATACATGCAGCCAATACATTCATACACAAAAATTAAAATATTAATATATAAAAAAAGAAAGCATAAGAGAAGTGACCTACCACCATAGCCAGTAACATATATGGAATGAAACTTAGTTGGGGTTGGGAGGTTAGTAACAATGTTTCCTGTAGCCCAGGCTGGCCCTGAACTAGCTATAAGCTGAGGATGTCCTTGAATTCCTGAGCATCCATATGCCAGCCTCCCATGTTCTGGGATTACAGGGGTGAGCCACCATGCCAAGCCAAAATAAAACCTTTTGATTTAACCCTTGTACAATGAAATACAGTCCCTGGTTTCTCAAAGACAATTCATATGTCACTGTGACATACAGTCTCTGTGAACTATACAGTAAAATCTAACCCCATAGTAAATCTAACCATATGATGTTTTCCCCCAATAATTTTAGCAACTGTTCTTGAGATATGGTTTCACATGGTAGCCCTGGCTGGCCTGGAACTCACTACGTAGTCCAAGCTGGCCTTCAACTGCTGACGGACTTCCTGTCTCAACCTCCCAAGTGTGGGATTGTAGGCAGGACATAACTGGCAGCACGCTTGCTTACAGGCACACCTTACAAAGGAACTATTTAAAGTTGCCGTGGACTTTTGGATTTTTTTTTTTTTTTGAGACAAAGTCTCACTGTATAGCCCAGGCTGGACTGGAACTCTCTACATAGATCAGGTTGGACTTGATCTGCCTGTCTCAGCCTCCCAAGTGCTGGGATTAAAGGCATATGCTACCTCATCCAGATGATGATAGTGCTTTTCATACTTCAAATACACATACCACTTGATTTTAAAAGGACTACTTTGGGAAATTTAGTGAATAGCTTACTTGCCTAGCACTCAAGGACACATATGAAGGCAGACACAAAAATTCTAGCTCACCCATTGTGCTGGATAGCTTTAGTGTCAACTTGACACAGCTGGGTTGAGGGAGCCTCAACTGGGGAATTGGCTCCATTGGACCGGCCTGTGGCCACTGTGGAGTATTGTCTTGATTGTCGGGCAATGTGGGAGGGCCCAGCCCACTATGGGTGGTGCCACCCTGGGCAGGTTGTTGTGTACCGTATAAGAGGGCAGGTTGGGCATGGGCCAGGGGAGCAAGCCAGTAAGCAGCATTCCTCCATGGCCTGTGCCTCAGCTCCTGCCTCCAGGTTCCTTCCCTGAGTTCCTGCCTTGGGCTCCCTGAGTGAAGAACTATGACCCAGGAGATGTGAGGTGAATAACCCCTTTCCTCCCCAAGTTGGTGTTGGTCAGGGTGTTTTGTCACAGCAATTGAAGAGAAACTAGAACACCCATGCATTCAACTACTTAGGGCTGTTTAAGATGAATGTAAGAAACCTACACAGACTGACACTTTATACCGTGCTGAAGTGAAATAGACACAGCTCAGAATTAAATATTATTATAACATTCATACCAGAATATTATTAAGGTTGGGCTTGGAGCAATGGCCCAATTAGTAAAGCATTTGCAACACAAGCCAGAAGACCTGAGTTCAGATCCCCAGCACCCACCTAAGATGGCCAGTGTAACCCCAACATGGAGAAAGCAGAGAGGCAGCTCTGTGGCCAGCCCACCCAGCTGAGTCAGTGACCTCCAGGTTCAGCTAAAGAGCTGGTCTCAAAAAAAAAAAAAAAAAAAGCCAAAATTACATTAAATTAAAAATAAGGTGGAAATCCAGGTGTAGTACTGCACAGCACACCTTTAGTCCCTGGACTCTGGAGGCAGAGAGAGGCAGGCAGATCAATATGAAATTGAAGTCAGCTGGTCTACACAAGCAACAGGGGCGATAGGAGACCCTGTCTCAAAAAACTAAAAAAAAAAAACAAAAACAAAATAAAACCAACAAACAAGGTGGGGGCGGGAGAGATGACTTAGTGGTTAAGAGTACTGGCTGCTCTTACAGAGGTCCTAGATTTGGTTCAGCACCCACATGGAGCCTAACAACTTAACCGTCTGTAACTAGAGTTCCAGGTGATTTGACATGTTCTTCTGACCTCCCTGGGCACTGCATACACACTGGTGCACTTACATACATGTATGGAAAACATTCACACATAAAATAGAAATCAATATTTTATAATGTTTAAAAAAAACCAATTGACATCTGAACTCCACATGCACCATCACACATGTGGTCGTGCACCTGTACATACACAAGAAAACTAGGTAGATTATATACATACAGAAGCATAGGAAAAAAATACATATGTAATACTTTGGGGGACTAGGCCTGTGGAGGATGGGGGACTTCTACATTTTGCATGTTAAACCTGCATAATGACCACATATTGTGCATGCATGCATGTGTGTGTGTGTGTGGGGGGGGTGGATTCATGTAGCCCAGATTGGCTTTGAGCTACGTAGCTGAAGGTGGTCTTGAAATCCTGACCCTCCTGCCTTAGCATCCCAAGTGCTGGGATGTACACCATCATACCCAGATTTAGTTTATTTAATTTTGAGGTAAAGTTCATGTGACATAAAAATTTCTCTTCTAAGGTGCATAATTCATGTTTTCAGTCATAAGGTCATACAAGCTCCAACCACTCAATACCAGACACTCGCCACTCTCTAAAAGATACCCTACACATATTAATGGTCACTGTCCCATGTCTGTAACCACTGGCAACTACTCTTCTGCCTTCTATCTTTATGGATTTCTCTCTGGCAATTTCATATAAATGGATTCATATGTGACCTTTTATGTGCGTGTTATTTCAGCATAATGTTCCCAAGGTGTTTATCACTACTACATCGTGTATCAGTAATTTGCTCCTATTTAAGGTTATAGGTTACTGGTGTGTGTGTGTGTGTGTGTGTGTGTGTGTGTGTGTGTGTGTGTTTTGGTATGTGCACCTGAGCATTGTTGCCCCTGGAGGCCAGAAGAGGGCATTGGATCCCCTGGACCTGGAGTCATGAGCTGCCTGACATGGGTACTGGGCACTGAACTCAGGTCCTCTACAACTCTAAACTACTGAGCCATCTTTTCCTCATTGGAAACAGTAACCTGGCAACAGTTACAATTAGCCAAAGAAAACCATGGAACTTTCCGTATTTTAATTATGGAAATTTAGGTGAGACTCAATCATGGAAATGCATATATGTGCGCATGTGCCAGCACTCACAGGCAGTATTTGCCAGCTAGCAAGCACACTATCGTATGTTCCAGCATTACAGAACCCATTATTCTACTTTTCTCCCTTTAAGAATGAAGGTTAGGAATTGTGTGGGGGCAAAGGATATATTTCAGTAATTGAAACTTTGATTTCTCAGCTGAGTAGGATGAACCTCAGTGTATGAGTACAGTTCTAGGCTGTCCAGAGAAAGAGAGGAAACTTGTCTTGTGAACTAGAATACCTGAGAGACTTGTTTCACCATCAGATACTCTGTACTAGGCATTTGGATGTGTTCATTCATTTTCTTTCTTCTTTTCCTTTTTTTGGACAGGATCTCAGTATGTAGACTAGGCTAGTCTTGAGCTCAAGAGATCCACCTGCCTCTGCCCCCCCCCCCAAGTGCTGGGATTAAAGGCATAGGCCTCCATGCATGGTGGATGTATTCATTTTTTTTTCTTTTCTTTTTTTTTTTTATTTTGGTCGTCTTCGATGACAGTTCTCCCCTAGTAGCCCCAGCTTCCGGAACTCACTCTGTAGACACAGGCTTGGCCTTTGACTCACAGATCCGCCTGCCGTCGTGCCTCCAGTGACTAGGATTAAATGGCTATGCGCACCACGAGCCTGGCTGATGTATTCATTTTCAAAATTATTTTCCAACTTGATTCAGCTGTGGAGATCTGAGGCATATATCAGATGGACGAGGATGCAATGTTGTCTTTTCGAGACCGTAGTTGAGCTTGTACCGGGCGCGTACGACGCGACTTGAATGCACGTATTAAAGATGCCACCGAATAAAGTGCCGATCAACCTGATATCATTTTATAGTTAGTTTATTACCTGGAGTTCGGCGAAGTTGTCTCCGGTTTCTCTGGACTATACTCGCGATATTTCTCCCTTAGCCCGGCTGTCCTGGAACTCACTCTGAACAGGCCGGCACGTTGAACTCAGCAAAGATCCGCCTGCCTCTGCCTCCCAAGTGCAGGATTAAAGGCGTCGCGCACCACGCCAGTCTTTTTTTTTTTTTTTTGAGCAATGAGTCTTTATTCCTTCCCAGGATGACATGTTTGTGTTGTGGGATTTTGAACAGAATCACATTTGCTTACATTTTTTTATTCATAGCTGCACCTCCAAATGCTTTCTGAGGTTTGTTTTTGTAGTGCAAGGGATTATACTTAGGGGCAGGAGCCTCTACCACTGAACTGCCTCCCCAACTTTCCTCCCATATTAGTTTAATGCCAAGTTACTAAACAGATTAGGTATTTCTCCTTGAAGTAAAGACAAAAAGGAAGACAGCACTATTGCTATTACACAAAAACCATAAAAATGTGAAATTTATAACTCATTTATTGAATGAATAGTATATTCAAGAATACCAATAAAAGGAAACTAATACTACAAACTACAATTTCAAAAATAAACCAATTAACAGGAACAAAATATACAGAACATGTGAGGAATGTTTGATTTTTTGACCCATGATGCATTCCGTATCTTTACAATTAACTTAAATGTCTGTTAGAACAAAACCGTGCCTTTGTCTAACTTCAGTGATTTTCAAAAAGCAACGACATTCTAGAACACTTTTTCTTTTGCTTTGAGATGTTTGAGATTCTCAAATTTGTTTAAGTCCATAGGTTCTGATTCAATAGCAGATCTACAGAACTTGTTATTCTGTCAACAGCTTGAGTGGCACATGCTTCTGAGCAAGTATTTCTCTGGAGTTCTGAAACTGCTGATCCTTGAAATGAAATTTCAGTTGTGGGTTTTTAATAAATTGAGATGAAGGTGAAACTATCCCCCCTCCCCACCCCCAGGAAGAAAGAGCTCTTATGAAAGTAGAGAAACTCAAGTCTATCCTTCTACTCTAAACATTTCTTACTAACATTTCTGGTAAGGCAATAAATGCTCCAGAATAATCTTCAATATATGCTTGCAAAGATTACACTGTTTAATTGTAATAATAACAACAAAAAGAAAAAAACAAAGAAAAAAGAAACAAAAAAGGAAAGACGCATCAAAACTTCAGGCTAAAATATGCATTAGACAGTAATGGCAGTATTTTTGGAAATGATGTAATGTCATATACTTATCAAATAATGTCATGCTTATTAAAACTACAGTTAAGGACTTAAGAGATGTACAGTAAATACACTGCTGAGGTCCATTTATCTAAATATTAATACCACAATGTAATTACTAGCCAGAGGATGAAGATGCTACTTGGGAACATGAGTACTGTACAATTTTTACATTGTAAGGCACTTTTACCCAGCATATGATGAAAACATAAACATCAGAAGTTTACAACCAAACAGGCTTTTTCATGTGACTTCAATTTACATTTCAATTTTAAATGCTTGATTAATTAGCCAATCACACCACAGTGAGAAAAACAGGTAGTCAGCCACTTATCTAAGCAACCAAAAGGTAAAGTGCTTTTCTGGTTGCTAGTGGCAGAGAAATGGTTGAAGAAACCCACAAAAAGTCATACATTTACTACATAACAAATCCATCAACTGACATCTATAGTCCTTTATATAATTATTGACTGGCCATGATTACCCCTGGCGCCTTCCATTTTTCCTAAAAAATATTCATTACAGTAGTTGTCCAAAAATGAAGGAGCTCTATTTCTCCACGGGTAAGTTCTATGGCACACAATGTAAAAATGATCTAGACACAGTGATTTGAAGATTGAAAAAATAATGTTTTTCAAGCTGTTATAAGGAAATAAAGTACAGATCCTTTGGGAAAAGTCACATAGCTTGGTAAACAAACGTTTAGATCTGTCCTTGCACTTCAAGTCATGATAATGAATTTTGAAAATCAGTTACATATACATCATGGCATAATAAGAGCAAAAAGAGAAGATGTACAGGGCAATCCACTACTAAAAGTACTTTCTTTCTAAAATAACAATAAAGATGGTCAAAATAAAGCAAGCATCGAGCCCCTTGGTTGAAGTAAATGCATCGGTACACACTTGACAAACATGATCTTAAGGGACTGGCAGTTAAAAAATTCTTTCAATAAGCACAGTGTAATTTTCCACGTTACATTTAAAAAATGCTGTTTTCTCCAACTGTAAAATATTTCAGGTACAGTCAAGTTAAAATGTTATTTCTTATTTGCAAATCTAAGTCATTGTGGTAGGTTAACTAATAATTCAGAACTCAGAATCCCTACCCTTCATACTGAGGTGCTACGGTAATGTTAGGCAGAACACAACTAAAGATTTTTGGTTTTGCCATAAAGAAATATATAAATGTGCTTCAGCAGGTAATTTGAAGAAAATACACTAGCTAGAAATGCCAGTGTGAAAATCCTTTCTAGAAAGCTGGGTTCTTAAGACTTTCACAAACAATTCCCATGATTAAGAAAACACCACCAAGCCCTACCAGAAGAAAAGAAGGGCGCAAAAGCCTACTTAATACAAGCAAACCAATGACTGAAAACATTAAAGTTGCTAAAATAGTGGTCACAAAATTAAAAATAAATACTGTTTTATGCAAAGACTGTTTTTCACTTTGTTAACACAAAAGACCTTCTTATATACTTTGGGCCAATATGCGATGTGTTCCACACAACAGGGCACTTGAGAGGAACTGTTTTCAGACATGTCTAAGGTCTTCAGCGCATTGGTAACACCTTTAACTCTCAAGGAGGTTTAATCTGACGTTGCCAAATGTTACTTTAATCTTGATCGGATTCCATCATTTTGCCAGAAGCTCTTTGTATGACATAGAAAAGAGAAGAGGCGTACTGTCAAGAGAATTTTGGCAGAAGCACTGGAGCTCGTAGCTTCTAACCAGCAGCTGCCCAAGTCCCTGCTGGTCAGTGAAAACAGGAAGCAGAGCAAAGCCACAGCACACTTCCTGAAAGACTTTTTAGCATGTGCTGTCAGAGCCAAGATAAAAAGGAGGTTCTCTTCATTTCTAGCCTCCATTGCTTGAGTGTGAAAGAAAAGGAAAATCCACAAATTACTGGCTGTTGCTGCCAGAGGCATGTTTGCATTGTAAAGTCAAAACTGCTTACGTTTCCCTTCAGCATGGATCCACTAAACAAACTTAAAACACTCTAAACAGTAGAACTTTGTTGAGTCCAGAAATATCATATACTTCATTCCAATGTCTGCTTTAACTGTTGACACTATACACAGAGTTAATAGTGTTTCAACTGTTTCCCAGAAACTGCAAACTACAGCTATGTATTATCAACATGTCAAATTGGGCTGTCTAGTGAAGGCTCAGAAAACAAGACGTTTTTAGGAGGTTCAGTGAAGGGTCTAAGAACTGGGCAATACAAAGTTACAAACCCTTTTTATTTTAGAAAACAGTGAAAAAAGTATAGTAGTTATGGATGTCTTATTCGTTCTCAGCTTTCTAACTCTGTCCCATGAACCTGTTTGAGAAATGATAAAAACAAAATGTAAAATATGATGCGTAAGGTGAATATAATCAATATAACATTATTGAGGATAGAGTATATCTTACTGATTCCACATTTTAACTATATTTACTGATAAAGTAGATAGCTTGTTTTTATGGTTACAAAATTGATCAGTTAAAGAAAGAACAAACACGCGTGCATACCTTTAATCCTAGCACTTGGGAGGCAGAGGCAGGCGGATCTTTGTGAGTTCAAGGCCAGCCTGGTCTACAGAGTGAGTTCCAGGACAGCTGGGGCTACAGGGAGACCCTGTCAAGAAAAGACAAAAAAAAA
>VZQC01012738.1:760683-785285 GCA_009823505.1 Rhizomys pruinosus | reverse complement strand
AAAAAAAAAAAAAAAAAAAAAAAAAAAAAAAAAAAAAAAAAAGAACAAACATAATTACAAAAGCCTATATAATCCTGAGCATTCAGTAACATGCTCCTAACCACAATAGGATTAACAAATCTTGCTGCACCTCCCTTCAGGATGTTCGCCAGTGCACCGTATTCTGACAACAGGTCTCCTAAAATCAACTTCCATACCTAGTTTCCATTAAGCTGCTGCTGAGTCAGTTGCTGCTGATCAAGCTGCACTTTTCCCCGGCTTTTATTCTCTCGTTCCTCATCTTCTTCATCACGCTCATCATTTCCACTATGGTTTTTACAATATAGTCTAAAATAACAAAAGAGAAAAATCTCAAAATCCCTTGTCACTGTTGATGAGAAGATAATTACGCCACCATTAGATGAGGTTGGAGTTCATAAAAAACATGGGTTTCCTCATTGACACTGAAATGTCACAGTGGGTAAAGGTGCCTGCTGACAAGCCTGATGATTTGAGTTATATCACTAGACACATACGGGGGAAGGAGACAACTGACTTGTGCAAGTTATCCCGACTTCCACATACAAACCAAACCACACATGTGCCCCCCAAACCATACCACACATGTACCCCCAAACCATACCACACATGTGCCCCCACAAACCATACCACACATGTGCCCCTCCACCATACCGCACATGTGAACCCCCACAAACCATACCACACATGTGCCTCCCACAAACTATACCACACAGGTGCCTCCCACACAAACTATACCACACATGTGCCCCCCCACAAACCATACCATACATGTGCCACACACACACAAACCATACCAACCATGTGTCACACATGATGCACAATAAGTAAAATAAATGTAATAAAAAATTCTTAGCTGGACATGGTAGCATTTGTCTTTAATCCCAGAGACAGGCAGAGCTCTGTCAATTCTAACCTAGCCTGGTCTACATGGTAAGACCCTATCTCAAAATAAATAAATAATTTTGAGGTAAATGATATAAATTTGTTTCATATATGTAATTTACAATCACATTTCATGAAAAAAAATATTTTAAAGACTTATTTCTTGGGGCTACAGAGATGGCTCAGCAAGTAAGAGCTCTTGATGCTTATGCAGAAAACCCAGGTTCAGTTCCCAGCACCCACATGGTGGCTAACAACCATCTGTAACTCCAGTTCCAGAGGATCCAACACCTTCTCTGGCCTCTGCAGGCAATGCATGTACACGGTACATTTACAATCAGGTAAAACACGCATAAAAAGATTTATTTATGTGTATGCCTACATGTACATATACCACGTGTGCAAGTGCCTACACAGGCCAGAATAAGGCACAGGAAGCTGGAGCCACAGGTGGTTGTGAGCCTCCCTGCATGGGGGCTGGACACCCAACTCAGATCTTCTGAAGAGCAGGGAGTGCTCTTACCACTGAGCCATCTCTCCATCATCAAGCTCAGCAGCCTGAGTTTGATCCCCAGGACCAACATGCTGGAGGGAGAACTGACTCTTGCAAGCTCTCTTCTGACTCCTAAACACACACACACACACACACACACACACACGCACGCACGCACGCACGCACGCACGCACGCGCACACACACACACACTGACAAAAAGATCTACCTGTATACATTGCTACTCTCTGCTTATATTTCATGAAACAGCTTTCCTCAGGCGCTTCCAATGCCTCTGTATCATGAACTTTCTTACTGTTGCTAGAGTATATTCATGAGTCATCTAACAGTTTTCCCCATGTTGCATTTGGTTAGTCTCTCTTCATCTCATGATGCTGACCTGTTCACATGGGATCAGATCAGACAGCTTGTCCTGTCAAGTGCACCACACTGTGGATTTGTTTAGTAAGGTTTTATTTCATTCTTTCTGGATCCATTTCATATAAACTTGAAGTAAAATCCGAGTTTCTTTAGCTTTGGGTTCAAGTTTGGTTTATCAAACAAGACACTTTATAACTGACCCTGCCTACTTCACCAGGAATGAATGTCATTTCCAGCTGTCCCCCAATCACTGATGCTAAACTCACACCAAGGGGTTAAGGTAGCAGCCACCAAGGCAGAATTTGCCAGCATAAATGCAGCTTTCTTTCTTTAAAACAAGCAAGTAGTTGCTAGAGTCACTGTTTTGACATTGTGCCTGAGCAGCTTAGCAGACTCTGGCTCAAAATATTCTAAAAGAGCTCAGTGCTTAACTAGCATGCACAAGGCTCTAGGGTCAATCCTCGGTGCCATAATAAATCAGTAAATAAATAACCAAATAAATATCGAAAGAAAACATGGTATATGTACACAACTGAGCTTTGCTCAGTGATAAAGAATGTGATAATATCAGTGCAAGCCGGGCGTGGTGGCACACGCCTGTGATCCCAGCACTCAGGAGGCAGAGGCAGGTGTATCTCTGTGAGTTCAAGGCCAGCCTGGTCTATATAGTGAGCTCCAGGCCAGCTGGGACTAAAGGGAGACCCTGTCTCAAAACGACAAAAAAAAAAAAAAATCAGTGCAAGGAAACAGCTGGAAGTGGAGCATCCTGTTAAGTGAGATCAGTTCCACAAAGACAAGTATGTGGAAGCTGGGAATAAAGAATAGATACCAACGAGGGGACTACTAGAATGGGGAATGAAAGGGGAAAGGAGAGGGGACGTAATGTGAGCAAAGCAATGTTACAGGCATGCCATGATGGACCCCTTTATATAGTTAACATATAGTAACTGAAAGAAGAAAATGGTGGACTGAATTGAAACTTGTTTTAGGAAAACTGTGTATCAGACGGAGCAGGTCTTCTTGTGGTCAGTAGTGGACAAGAAATTCTGTAGGAATCCATTTGTCATTTGTCATGAGATGATGTAGAGATCTAACAAAGTAAGAATGCAATCAGGATACTATAATAACTGAATTCAATCTCTGTGCTTTTTCATTATTATTATTATTATTATTATTATTATTATTATTTTGAGACAGCATCTCATTATGTATGAAAGGCAGCCTGGAACTCACTATGTATGTAGTTCAGTCTAGCCCCAAACCTTTGCAATCTTTCTGCTTCAGTATCCATCATACTGGGATTACAGATGAGCACTGCCAGACCCAGCTAAAACTTTTCACAGAAGCAATTAAACCATATCCCTATCTATCTTTTTGACCAGAAATGGGTCTTACAGACACCAGTTACTAGCACAGACAGAGGTGGTTACGGAAATTTCCCAGTGCTGGGATTATAGGCCTGTGCCAGCCTCCCCTGTCTTTTAAATTATAAACAGTCAGGATTCAGAAATGACTGGAAAGGAAGGAAAGCCATACCTAGGTAATAGGGGTACTACTTCATCCAGCAACATCTCTTCTTGCATTTGCACTGATTTGTTTGTTTCTCTGTAAGCTATTTGGATATAGATACTTACTTGGATTCAATAATCTATATGCAGCTGGGTGTGGTGGCACACGCCTTTAATCTTAGCACTCTGGAGGAAGAGGCAAGTGGATCTCTGTGAGTTCAAGGCCAGCCTGGTCTACAAAGAGAGCTCCAGGACAGCTGGGGCTACAGGGAGACCCTGTCTCAAAAATACAAAAAAAGAATAATAATCTATATACAACTTACATTGCAGAGATTTAAGAAGTCCATTTCTCCTAGCACCAGGGAGGCAGAGGCATATGAATCTCTGTGAAATGGAGGCCAGCCTGGTTTACATATCGAGTCCAAAGACACCTGGGGCTATAGGGATCCCCGTCTCAAAGAAAAGTCTAAACTGGGCATGGCGGCACACGTCTTTAGTCCCAGCACTAGGGAGGTAGTAGAAAGTGGATGTCTGTGAGATTGAAGCCAGCCTGGTATACATAGCAAGTGCCAGGCCAACTGAGGCTACTGGGAGACCGTGTCACAAAAAGACAAAAGTCTAGGCTCAAGCCAGTCCCTCTATGTACTCAGATATAGAGGCATGCAGATCTCTGTGAGATTAAGGCTAGCCTGATCTACACAGTAAGTTCCAGGCAAGCTGGAGTTACAGGGAAACTCTGTCTCAAAAAAGTTAATTTCACTGTGAAAAGCACAAAGAAATTACTATGGATCTAAGTCTATTTTTGTTTAGAGATGGCCACTGAAACGAACATGGTTTTCTTTTCTGAGATAACGAGTTCTTATTTAGCTCATGCTGCCCTTGAATTTGCTGATTCTACTGCCTCCATGTCCAAAGTGCTACATACGTGGGGTTTTCTGTTGGTTGGTGTTCTTTTTTTTATTGTTATTAAACTTTTTCCATAAGTTACATACATGTTTTTGTGCCATGCTAGAGATCAAAATCAGAGCTTCGTGCATGCTAGGCTCCATCCCCAGCCCCAAAACATTTTTCTCACAGCTAAAAAGTGAAACCACCTAAATGGCTAAAGCAGGAACTAATAAAACCAATATACCTATTCAACAGAATCTCACACAACGACTTGAACAGATGTCGAATTGTTAAGTGTCAGCCAAAACATGTCTCAGATACTAACAAGTGGAAATCAGAGTCTAACAAACTGCCTCTCGCCGGGCGTGGTGGCGCATGCCTTTAATCCTAGTACTTGGGAGGCAGAGACAGGCGATCTTTGTGAGTTCAAGGCCAGCCTGGTCTACAGGGTGAGTTCCAGGACAGCTGGGGCTACAGGGAGACCCTGTCTCGAAAAGACCAAAAAATAAAAAAAAAACAAAAGAAAACCTGCCTCTCACATCTTAACTTTTTTCCTATTTTACATAAGAAAAAGCAAACCATTAAAAATGGAAAATTGTGCTGTGATTACTATTAAGATAAAATTGTTAACATTTTTGGATTTGATTAAGATTATAGTCCTAGATTAATCTAGCCAGAATAATTATCTTTCAATGCTAAGTTATTTTACTGAGAAACAAAATATATATTGCACTATTCACTTGAGTGATTTGTAAAATGCAGTTGTTTTTAAAGTTGGAAAAAGTTCACTTCTTGGGGAGGGGGTAAGGAGAGGGATACTAAACATTTTCCTTTACATTTCTTTTTTTTTTTTTTTTTTTTTTTTTTTCTTTTTGAAAGATCAGGTTCTCCCTTGAGCCCCAGCTTCCTGAAGTCACTCTTAGATCAGGCTGGCTTAACTCACAAAAGATTTGTTCCTGCCTCTGCCTCCCAAGGCTAGGTATCGTAAAGTGTGTGTGCCACCATACCAGCCACCGTTTACATCAACCAAGTAATTACTGGAATTACCTTGTAAAAGTCATCACACTACTTGCAACCTTTACTGTGCTTTTACTTAATTTTGCAAGTTCGACTTGATATCCTTTATCTTTGCTAGACAATAAAGCATATACAAGTAACTAGATCATTGAGATTATATTGCCACATTTTCCTTTCCTTTGTGGTACGGGACCAAGCAAGACTGCTTTTTTTTTAATTTTTATTATTTTTTTATTATGTGTATGAAAATGTCTGTCTGCAGTAGGTTTGTGCACCCTTGGTGTGCAATGCGCAGAGTCAGAGAGGGTGTCAGATTCCCCTGGAACTTGGGTTAAAGAATTCTACCTCCAATGCGGGTGCGTGGAATGAACCCTGGGCCTCTGCAGAGCAGTTTGCGCTCGTTAACCCTAGGTCATGCTCTCCAGCCCCATCCTGCCCTGTTTGACTTTCTGCTCAAGTGCACTCCATGGAGACACACTGCAGCCATTCTTTCCTTTCTTGACGCAGAAGCTCACCCCTTCAGAAGCATGCTGAAGGCAAGGCTGGTAGCCGCTGCCCTTGTCCTGTTCCTAATCTCAATGAATGTGATTCAGTCTAATAGTTTTGTTTGAGATGAGCATGAGAATCGCCTGAATAGTCATCAAAATACATGGTTTGTCCCTCAATCCAGACCTATTGAATTGAAATCTCTGTGTCTGGGCACATGTATAGACATTTACAAAGAAGGCCCAGTCTAACTGTTGATTCTGAGGCTCGACCCTGGAACCCTGGATCAGGACCACTCGCTCTTTCTCTTTCAGCATTGAAGAAAGAGTTGCCTTGTCCTAGACACCCTATGTAAGATCCCTAGCTTTAACCAAAAGTACACCTTGATATACTGACTTTTAGTTTTCAAAAATTAACACTGAAATGTTAATCAAGTGAATTTTCATTAAATCACCAGGAATGATGATATGATTCTCTTTATTAATTACAAAAGATTGCCAGCATGGGGTCCTTAATCAGCCTCACTCGGAGGCAGAGCAGAGCAGGTGGATCTCTGTGACTTCAGGGCCAGCCTGCCAGCTGGGACTAAAAAACCAAAATAGAAATTTTCAAAAGATGCACATGAACAAAACCACGTATTTCCCCAATTTTTAAACATTAGCTGCTATAGTTTCTGTAGTCTAGATTACATTTATTTATTTATACTACATACATAATCATGTACATACATACATCATACACTACAGCCCACCTGGTGGTAATATATATTATATATGAAAGAAAAATAGATAGATATGGATGTGATGAAAAAAAAATTAGACAGTCTACCGAATGAGTTGTGTTTCTTTTTTTTTTTTTTTTTTTAAATTATTTTATTTATTCCTTAGTGTATGAATTACTCGTCTGCAATGCAATAAAGTCCCTGTGCAACCCGTGTCATGCAATGCCCCGGAGGTCAGAAGAGGGTCTCGGATTCCCCTGGAACTGGAGTTCTCCTGGAATTGGAGTTTCAGACGGTTCTCGGCCGCCATGTGGGTGCTGGGGATCGAACCCGGGTCCTCTGCAAGAGCGGTCGGCGCTCTTAACCGCTAGGCCATCTCTCCAGCCCCGTGAGTTGTTCTTTAATGGTTTGGTACCACAGTTAAGCATGCCTTATAAAATGAGATACAAATTCTTCCAATTTTGACTTTTAGTTTTTTGAGATAGGGTCTCACCATGTAGTCCTGACTGTCCTGGAGCTTGCTATGTAGTCAGACTGGCCTCTAACACAAAGAACTGCTTGCCTCTGCCTCCTGAGTGCTTGGATTAAAGGCATGCACCACCATACCTGGCCAAAGTCTTCCATTCTTGCTAAGGATTAGACTTATCCATATAACACTGGAATTATCTGTTCCTTAAAGGCGTGACAGAACTCCCCTGAAAAATATTTCTGCCAGTATTATTCAACAAAATTTGGTTAATTATATAACACACAGCATTAATACTATGCAGGCACCCAACGGCTGGATGACTGTGTCTATAACTGCTTTTTCCACAGAATACTGAACTCTGAAGTTACTGTTTTACTCTCTGTGGAAGTGCTTCACAATTTCCAAAGGCAAATCAAAAATTTCAGGGATTGCTACCAAATTATTTTCCCTTTGATTAAATGAACAGAGCCATTATAAATAGACACTACAACAGTAGCCCAAGGAGGAGGACCCATTACAAAGAGTGACATGCAATCCCAAATCTCAGAATCCATTATTTCTCTCCCTTTCTCTCGAGGATTACCCTAGAACTTTACACATGCTGAGCAAACATTTTACACCTAAGCCACACCCCTACCTCTTCAAATACTATTCTTTCTCTCCCTCTTGCTCTTTTTGGGGGACAAGGTTTCACTACACAGCCCTGACTTCTCTCAAACTCACTACACAGACCAAACTAACCTCAGTCTCACAGCAATCACCCTGCTTCTGTCTCCCCAGTGCTGGGGGAAAAAGTGTGCACTACCAAGCCTGGGTTTAAAATCCTACTCTGTTACCATCTTGCCAAGACACTCAATGTTCTGTCTTCTATCTCCACCATTCCATCTTATTCTAAATGACTAACAGTTCTCAGCTGGATCATCAGCAACAGCCTGTTAATTCATCTCATCTTGCTTTTGCTTCTGATGTCCCTGAGGTCTTTGTGCATACTGTTCTGTCTACAACACCCATGCCACATTCACTTTTGCCCTTCACATCTCTGCTTAGGCAGTATTATTTTCAAAAAAACCCTTCAACATTTCTCACTAGATTAGCAATTCTACCCATACTCCCACAGCTCTCTTTAACTACTTCCATGTACTACATACTTTGTAACTGAGCACTGACTCATCTGGCCATTCAATTAATAGGTGTCTCCTAACAGACTGTAAGCTTCACCAGGACACAGTCGTAAGTCTGTTTTGTTCATTGGTCTAGGCACAGCTCCCAGAACAATCCTAACAGAGTAAGCAGATGAATGGATGCTAATCCAGTGTCAGGTGTTCAGAGAAAAACGCTAACTCTTCTCATTCCCTATACAATCTCCTCAGTAGTCTAAAATTACCTAAACCATCAAAGAATAGAGATTAAGAAAACTAGTTTAAAAGCAGCTACTGACATGTTAAGGAAAAGAGACAATTGTTTTCTTACTTGTAAATTCCTCGTGACATGTTTTCAATGTATTTTGCTTTGTCTTGTACTCCACAGTGGTAATGGTAGGTTTTAACACAGGCTTTTATCTCACATCCAATAGTAGCACCAGGCTGGCTGCAGAGTGTACATTTCTGTTTAAAGAAAGAAAAATCATAAGCAGTATTTCAAAGTTTAGGCAGTCTTATTCAACTATTTTAGGCATATCTCAGTTTCCACAGAAAACAGCAGTCAGGTGCTAGACAGATGGCTCAGACGTCAAAGCGCTTGCTGCTCTTGCAGAAGAGTGGCATTCAGCTTCCAATACTCTAGCCTATAACTTCCAGTGCCCTAGCCTATAACTTCCAGTGCCCTAGCCTATAACTTCCAGTGCCCTAGCCTATAACTTCCAGTGCCCTAGCCTATAACTTCCAGTGCCCTAGCCTATAACTTCCAGTGCCCTAGCCTATAACTTCCAGTGCCCTAGCTATAACTTCCAGTGCCCTAGCCTATAACTTCCAGTACCCTAGCCTATAACTTCCAGTACCCTAGCCCATAACTTCCAGTGCCCTAGCCTATAACTTCCAGTACCATAGCCTATACTTCCAGTACCCTAGCCTATAACTTCCAGTACCCTAGCCTATAACTTCCAGTACCCTAGCCTATAACTCAGCTCCAGGGTATGTGATTACCTCTTCTAGACTCTGCAGGGGCCTGCACTCATGTACCAATGCATGCACAGGTGTGTACGCACACAAATAAAAATAAATCTTTGAAAAAATAATTGCTATTGTTTATTGAAAAAAGTAGATCAATATCAGGCCAGCTGGGACTAAAGGGAGATCCTGTCTCAAAAAAAAAAGTACATCAATAAACCGAATCTATTATATAGCATGTAATTAAAGCTATAGCATCAGAAAAGATCTGACATACAAATACAAATGACACCTCTTATTTTTGCCACAAACAAAATGAATAATATTGTGTATTTTAGTGGTATGATTCCTGTTCTCTCCTGAAATCAGGTCCTTTCATATTATGATTTGGAAAATAAAGAAAAAAAACCAGGAATGCAATCCTTTCATCACTAGAGAAATCATTGCAAAGTTCGTAGAAGGGCAGATGGAGTCTAAAAGGGGCTGAAATCTTTTCAAAATGCCCCAATTTGGCCTAATTCAGTTTTGCCTAAAGAATGCTCTGAGATTAAAAAATTTCATACTTGGGGGCTGGAGAGATAGCCTAGCGGTTAAGAGCTCCAACTGCTCTTGCAGAGGACCAGGTTCGATCCTCAGCACCCACATGGCTGCTGAAACAGTCTTTAACTCCAGTTCCAGGGGAATCCGACACCCTCTTCTGACCTCCGCGGCATTGCACTGCACTACACGGTTGCACAAACCTACATGCAGACAGTACATTCATACACATATGGAAATAAATAAATAAAAGTAAATTTAAAAAAGTGTGTCCTCAAAAAAAATTATTAAAAAAAATTTCATACTCAACTATTGCAAAAGAGGAGATTAGGCAGATTGCTTTATTATAAAATATCTTGTAGCTTTTTCCATATTTACTGAACTCCAGAACTGCTTTTATTTTCACACTTAAAAAAAAAAAAGAAGTTCCAACAGCTGGGCATGGTGGTGCAGGCCTGTAATCCCAGCACTTCAGAGGCAGAGGCAGGCGGTTCTCTGTGAGTTCAAGGCCAGCCTGGTCTACATAGTGAGTTCCAAGACAGCTGGGGCTACAGGGAGACCCT
Source organism: Rhizomys pruinosus (assembly GCA_009823505.1). Classification (NCBI taxonomy): domain Eukaryota; kingdom Metazoa; phylum Chordata; class Mammalia; order Rodentia; family Spalacidae; genus Rhizomys; species Rhizomys pruinosus. The sequence continues at coordinate 775,215 of VZQC01012738.1, read as the reverse complement.
GTCTCAAAAAGTAAAAAAAGAACAAAAAAACCCCAACCAAACAAAAAAACCACAAACGAAAAAAAATAAACACACACACAAAAAAATAAAAAAGGAAGTTCCACAAAGATGGGTCACTTTTTTTTTTTTTATGTGTATGAATGTACTGTCTGCATGTTGGTTGGTGCACCCTTGTCATGCAATGTTGAGGAGGTCAGAAGGGGGTGTCAGATTTCCTTGGAACTGGAGTCAAAGACGGTTCTCAGCTGCCATGTGGGTGCTGGGGATCGAACCCAGGTCCTCTGCAAGAGCAGTCGGTGCTCTTAACTGTTAGGCCATCTCTCCAGCCCCAAGATGGGTCATTTCTATGGAGTCAGACAAGGACCATAAACATCTGAAGCTATGACATAAGAGAATGAGGGGAAAACTTCACAATAGCAGAATCAGACTGACACAGGTGTTGGGAACCTAAGTCGGGTTCTCCTTAAGAGTGGTACAAGTTCCTAACTGCCAAACCATCTCTCTCCAACACCTGTAATTCCCACTTTAAACAGAAATATTGAAGACAGGGAGACAAGTGGTATGAAAAACGAATGTAGTACATTTTCTAGGACAATTAACTCATTCTCTTCAACAAGTCAATAGCATACAAAGGAGAGAGTTTGGTAAAAAGGAATATGAAGTGTGTCCTGCCTGATACTGAGGTATTTACTGTTCATTTATAGTCTAATGACATTGCTAGATAAGAAAATACCCAACTAAGATATTTGTACTGGCTGGGCCTGATGGCACATACATGTAAATCCAGCTCTTTGGGATGCAAAGGATTGCAAGGCTGAGGCCTACCTGGGAAACACAGCAAGCTTTCTATCAAAATATGTAAGTAAATAAAACTTATTTAAACTGAGCACACTGGTACATGCCTGTTCAAGGAGGACTCCTTGAATCTAAGAGTCCAGAATTCAAGACTGATCTAGGAAACATAACGTGTCCTTGGGAGTGGAAGGTTATATAAAACTATATAGCAATAAAATGATACAGTCTGATCTCTGCTCTAAAACAGAGTTCAGGGGGCTGGAGAGATGGCTCAGCAGTTAAGAGCAAGGACTGCTCTTGGAGAAGACCAGAGTTTGATTCCTAGCATCCACATGGCAGCTAAGAAGCTAAGAACTGTCTTTAAGCCGGGTGTGGTGGTACATGCCTTTAATCCTAGCACTTGGGAGGCAGAGGCAGGCAGATCTCTGTGAGTTCAAGGCCAGCCTGGTCTACAGGGAGACCCTGTCTCGAAAAGATCCCAGAATTCATGTAAAAAAAAAAAAAGCCGGACATGGGTGTGCACATATACTTGGAACACCAGAGCTGTCGGGGATCAGAGGCAGGGGGATCAGTGGGACTTGCTACCCACAAGCCTAGTTCCAGGCTCAGAGAGAAACCCTGTCCCAAAGTAAGAGAGCGTGATAGAGCAGGATGCCTCACACTCTGCTCTGGCCTCCAAATGCATGCACACAGGCACAAACATAAACCACACACACACACACAAAAGAAATAGGGAGTAAAAGATTTCAAGCATAGATGAAATGCATGCCACAAATTCTTGAAAACTGATGAATCAAGGTGAAGGACAGATATGTGTTGTATATTTCTACCGTTCTAAATTTTTCACAACAAAACTTGAAAAATTATGTCACTTCTAAAGATAATTATCACCTCAAATAAACATTTGCATTCCACTGACCTTCCATAGTCCTGAATTGTAAAAGACTTGTGATCAATAAAGCTGCATTTCTCAAAGCTACTGACTAGTAATCAACTATATTTAAAAACTTAAGACTAAAGCACATTTTAGAAAGGAAACTTTAAAGCTATGATAAACATTTTAAGAGCCCCAACCATGTGTTTTCCTTTTATTAAAATGAAGGATAATTAACTTTTCAATGCTAGGTTAGGTTTACAGAGTTTTTCTTTAAGCAAGTTTATCCAATAGAACATATGAACCTTAAGTCACATTCACATCTGCATATATTTATTTCATTAAAGGGTTCATAAAGACCCTGGAATGTCAGCTTTCTTCATAGAATTCCCTCTGAAGTAAGTCTCAGAAACTTCAGCATCCGTTATTATACTATAAAAAGTCAGTATATATACACTTTCTTTAATAAAGGAAATACTTTATAGTAATGTCTTGAAAGCTGAATAAATATGGCATGCATCCCAAAGCAGAATCAAAAAGAGCATTATGGCACAATACAAATGTTAAAAAAAAAAAAAACAAAACCAGACCATCCTTTTTCCTCGCTTAATCTCCTGAAGTACAGTTTTAATATCAAAGTCTCCAAATTCTGCCCTTGATGTCGTTGTGAGTTGGACAGTGCCGGAAGAAAATAACTAGGAAAGAAGAAATGAAGGAACATTACCACTCATAGCTCTTATGCAAACTGTGAAATAACAAATGTGTTGTATTTGTTTAATTTCCAGAGCAAAAGATCTTTTCCTTAGTAACCAGCATTAAGTCAAATACTTTAAATATTTTAATGTCTCTCTTCAATACAAACCAAAATACATTCACTGGAAAATAATAATTTTTAAAACCCAATTAAGATTGTCAGTAGGAGCTAGGCATGGTGGCGCATGCCTTTAATCCTAGCACTTGGGAGGCAGGGGCAGGCGGATCTCTGTGAGTTCAAGGCCAGCCTCTACAGAGTGAGCTCCAGGACAGCTGGGGCTACAAGGGGACCTTCTCTCGAAAAGACCAAAAAAAAAAAAAAAAAAAAGATTGTCAGTAGGAACTAGGACTAAACACACTGCTTCAAACAACAAAGTTTTCAATACTATTACTGTTTGCCTAACTATTTTATATTTCCCAAAAGTGCTAGGATTAAAGGCATGTGCCACCATGCCTGGCCCTCCTTTGAGTTTCTATTTTCAAGACAGGATGTCTGAAATCTACTCCACAGAGACTCTTAGTGCATATATTTTGAAAAAAGTTCTCTGGACAAACTGGGTGTGCATTCTAGTCAACTTTTTTTTCTTGATTTGTGAGGGGCTTTTTTGTCTTAATTTTTTATTACATATATTTATGTGTGCCACAGTACATGAGAGGAAGTCAGAGGACAACTTACTACAGTCAGTTCTCAGGCTGGGTGTGGTGGCACACACCTTTAATTGAAGCACTTGGGAGGTATAGACAGGCAGACTTTTGTGAGTTCAAGGCCAAGCTAGTCTACATAGTGAGTTCTAGGCCAGCAGGGGCTAAAGGGAGACCCTGTCTCAAAAAGACAAAACAAAACCAAACAACAAAAAGAGTCCGTTCTCTCCTCCCACCACCTGGGATCTGGGGTCTGAAATCAGGTCACTAGGCTTGGCAGCTAGCGCCTACCGAGCCATCCCGCTGGTCTAGTTTATCTGGTTTTGTGAGATAGTGCCTCACTATATAATCTAGGCTGGCCTTGAACTCATTATGTAGCTCAGGTGGGCTCAAACCTGGGATGATCTCTCTGCTTCAGCTTCCCAAGTGCTGTTATTTTATATATATGAATGAACTTATTTTTCAAAAGTCTAGTACTAGTCTTTAATTCCAGCACTTGAGGGGCAGAGGTAGGAGGACCTCTGTGAGATGGACGTCAGCCTGGTCTACATACTAAATCCCATACCAAGGCTACACAGAAAGAACCTGTCTCATAAAACAAAACAAAAAGAGTCTATTAGGAAAGATATATTCATAAATAAATAACTGCAATCCAGTTAAGTACTATAATAGTGGTATTTATTAAGTTGTCAGTGGAGGCCTGAGACATTTATAAATGATTTTATTATTATAAAGGTGAAATTCTTACAGTTGTAAAATAATTATTTACAGATTTCCTTTCACTATGTTAACTATAATTATTACTTCAAATCCTACTAAAATGTAAGGGCCATTTTTTAAAATCTGAAGTTTATCAATATTTGAGGGTATAACATATTGCTCATAATGTTTTCCATTAATTGTGAACTTGACAGTATTTAGAATCATGTTGGAGACAAATCTCTGGAGATATCTGTGACGGATTTCTACACTAGGCTGACTGAGGTGGAGAGAAGCACCGTAAATGTAAGGAGTACCGTTTCACGGGCTTCAGTCTAAAACTGAATAAAAGACAAGTGGCTGAGTGCTGACATTCACTGCTGTCTGCTTCCTGACTGTGGACACAATGGGACCAGCTACCTCAAGCTCCTGCTACCATGCCTTCCCTTCCACATGGACCTCCCCCAACCCTCCCTTCTTTTTTTTTTAAATTTTATTTATTTTTGTATGTGTATGAATGTACTGTCTGCATGTAGGTTTGTGCACCCGTGTCGTGCAATGCTGCGGAGGTCAGAAGAGGGTCTCGGATTCCCCTGGAACTGGAGTTAAAGATGGTTCTTAGCCGCCATGTGGGTGCTGGAGATCAAACCCAGGTCCTCTGCAAGAGCAGTTGGTGCTCTTAACCTCTAGGCCATCTCTCCAGCCCCCCTCCCTTCCTTAGGATGCTTTGGTCAGGGTTTTTTTTTGGGGGGGGGGAGGGGGGAATCAGGTATTTTGTTGCAGCAATGAAGAAAGTAACAAATACAATACTATTCAAAGCTCTAAAACACTAATGCTAGGAGTCAAAGTACAGCATCTGGTTATTGGCTAATCGATTCTCAAAAACCCTTTGGCTTAATAGCACTTAAAAAGAACCATGCTTACCATGCACTTATAATGTGCAGCTGCCTTCTTGGCATTAAATATATGCAATTTCCCTCTTGCTTCATTTTCTTCCTCCCCCACATGACAAAATCCACATTTAGGCCTGGTGTCACTAGGACTGCTTCTGTGTGGAGACCTATCTCTCTGCAAATGTAAAAGAAAAAAAAAAACCACTGAAAACATTCTTAGTATTTGAAGCTTCTTCATCATTGCAAATGATAAAACTTACCTGTAGACAATGTTTAAATTCATCTTGTAAGAAGAAGAAGAAAGAATCTAACCGCTTTCTACTTACATAGGAACTACTTTCCATTTCATCTGTTCCGTGGGAAGACGTGGACCTGGTGTCTTCCGACAGCCCTTTAAAATTAGTTTTTCTTGGTCTTCCTTTGCGACTTTTCTTTTTATTTTTGGGAGATGAGGGCTCCAGTTCATGCTCATTAAAACTTTCTTCTAAATCACCTGCTTAAAAATGAGCAAAAGCTGCATATGATCAATCTTACAATAAGCATTCTTTCCACAAGTCTTCAGAATCTATGCTTTTAACCTAAAATGAAACTGCCTCTGGAAAGGAGATGTGCTCTGCGGTATATTCGGCTGAACACAACCCAGTGTTTCAGATAAATGCAACAAAAATCTAACTCCAAAAACTTTAACTGTAATCACTTATTTAACTGTAATCACTGTAACCTTATTTCCTCTGAATCTGCAATTTGGTAAAAATGAGACTTATGTGGTTTTTAAATATTGCTAAGAGGGTTCTAATAAAATAACCTCAATTTCTCCCATATTTCAAGAGCTATTAGCTATACCAGGAAATAGCACCAATGTCGCAATGTCAGCACAGACCTGGACTGCTTCCATCAAGGGACTATTGGACAGCACTGGTGTCCATAGCTCTTCAGTCATGAAAGTGGAATGAACAACTTCAGCATTGAAGTCATCTATAATTGAACCAACTGCTACAGTAATTAAATAAATATTAAATACAAAAGGAAGCTCTATCCTAAGCAGTAAAACAATAACGACACTATACTGTTAAGTTACATGTATGAAATTAGCCCATGTAGAAATTTTAGAACATTTCCCACGTGAAAGGAATTCCTACCATGAAGTGTTCTTAACATGAAGTGTTCCATTCAGTTATTCACTGATTCACTGTAGTTATTCATTAAAGGCCCCCTATATGAACGGGAAAATGGCTCACCAGGTAAAAAAGACTGCTTGCTCCACAAACCTGGGTGATCTGAGTTCCATCCCCAGAACCCAATAAAATTAGAGAGAAGTGACTCAAAAAGTAGTCCTCTGACTTCCACATGTGTTTTTTGTCAGGCACACACACTAACATACACAATTAATAAATCTTATTTTTAAAGCACACTACATAGAAGATCATGTATTTAGTGTTCAAATAGGTATGAAAACCAAATAAAAACCCACTAGTCACGTCCCTTAGGGTCAAACTGTCAAAGTTTTAGGCACAATGCTGTAATACCTTCATCGGTTTTGTCCTTTATTATGTTCTTGATTACAAGTTTAGAAACTAAGCTGGGCATGGTGGCACACAACTTTAATCCCAGCACCTGGGTAGATCTCTATGAGCTCAAAGCCAGTCTGGTTTACATAGTTCCAGGCCAGCTGGGACTACAGGGAGACCCTGTCTCAAAAAGTCCAAAAATAAATAAGTTTAGAAACTAATTTCTCGATGAGAAAGCATATCAGCTCCTATACTCAGATGTTAATACCTTTCTCAGGATAATACATTCATTACTATCATACAAAAAAAGGTCAACTCAACTTTGTATACTTAAATATAAAAAATGTCATGGATAATACAAGTATTAGATTGCTTGCAAAACAGTTAAAAATGTACACGGATGCAACTTCACATAACATGATTACAGGAAGCGAAGGGGAAGAGGCACAAGCTACTGGGCAGTGTTTTATAGGAAACAAGACACATTTTATTAGTCACTTCCTGTAAAGACACTTTAACATGTTTTCTAAGACTGGTGAGATGGCTCCGTGGGTAAAGGTGCTCTGCTAAGTTTGGTGACTCAAGTTCAATCCCTGGAACCCACACGGTAGAATGGTGGAAGGAGAGAACCCACTCTCCTAAGTTGTCCTCTGACCTAAACAGACACAGACACAGACACAGACACACACACACACACACACACACACACACACACACACACACACACACAAATGAACAAATAAAATTTAAAAAATTTTGGAAACTTGTTTCTTACCTTAAACTATAAATAGTAATGGTTTCTCATATAAGAGCACACTACCTACCTGAAATACTTAAGCCAGCAGTTTTAAAAATTTTTTAAATTTATTTTTATGTGTATGCATGTTATGCCTGCATGTATGTAAGTGAACTCATGTTGTGCAGTGCCCAAGGAGTACAGAAAAGGCCACTGGATCCCCTAGAACTGGAGTTACAGACAGCTGTTAGCCCCCACGTGGATACTGGGATTCAAACCCGGGTCATCTGTAAGAGTTGCCAGTGCTCTTACCTGCTGAGCCATCTCTCCAGCCCTAAACTAACAATTTTTAAACAAAGATTTTCATCAACAATTTTAGGATTACTTGTACTTGTGAAATGTTAAATTTTCTTTTTTTTTTTGAGAGAGTTTTACTGTGTAGCTCTGGCTGGCCTGGATTTGCTATATGTCTCTATCTGCCTCTGCCTCCCAAGTGCTGAGAGTAAAGTTGTGCACCACTATGCCCGGCCCTAAAATTTCTTATTATTTTTTTTAAATGAAAATGTCATAACCAAAAAAATTTTTTGTCATTTTGAAACAGGGTCTTCCTGTAGCCCCAGCTGGCCTGGAACTCACTATGTAGACCAGGCTAGCCTTGAATTCACAGAGATCCACCTGCCTCTGCCTTCCAAGTGCTGGGATTAAAGGCGCACACCACCTCGCCCGGCTGTAATAAAATGTTTTAATCATCCTGATATGTATTTGTATGTATACCTAAACCATCTGAGTTATGTGTATATAATATTCTCAGCTATACTTGAAGCAAATTATTACTAACATCCTAACACCATATTTACTTAAGAACTGATTCTAGGGGCTGGAGAGATAGCCTAGTGGTTAAGAGCACTGACTGCTCTTGCAGAGGACCCGGGTTCGATCCCCAGCACTCACATGGCGGCTGAGAACCGTCTGTAACTCCGATTCCAGGAGAACTCCAGTTCCAGGGGAATCCGAGACCCTCTTCTGACCTCCGCGGCATTGCACGACACGGGTGCACAGACCTACATGCAGACAGTACATTCATACACATACAAAAATGAATAAAATAAAAAAAAGAACTGATTCTAGTATCAGTCCAATATGACTGGCTTTTCATACAGCATGTTTCTTCTAAGTCAATAAAAAATTTCAGGAGGCTTTAAATGCAATAGCAAAATCACAAAGAACTCATAAATTTAACACTGTATTAGACGTTCAAATTTCTAGAAGGTAAAGAGTAGTAAATTAAAAGGTAAACAATAAACTGTGGCTAGAGAAATGACTCAGCAGTTAAGAGCACTGGCTGTTCTTGCAGAGGACCTGGGTTTGGTTCCCAGCACCCACATGGCAGCTAACAATAGTCCATAACTCCAATTCCAGGAGATCTGATACCTTCTTCTGGTTCACACTGGCATTCCACAATACAAGTGCACCTTACATATAGGAGAAAAAACACTCATACACATAAAATTAGTTAATTAGCTAATTAATTAATTAAAGAAGATAAACTGGAATAATATCCCCTGTATCTATTACAAAGGATTAGTAGATGTCAAACTCATACATGATGAAGACTCCCATGGGGCTAGCCATTTTGATGCATGCCTGTAATGTTAGGCTACAAGAGACTGATGCAGGAAGATCATGTGTTCAAGACCAGCCTGAGCTATACAGTGAATTCCAGGCTAGCCTCAGAAACATAGCAAGACCCTGCCTTAAAAAAAAGGAGGAGGCAAGAAGATGAGGAAACAGAAGAAACCAAACACTACCAACCCCATTTCAAAACAGCTCGGCCTAAGGGATATAAGTTCAGTGACACGCAAAACCCTAGATTCAATGACCAAGCATCATGAAAAGAAAAATAAAAGCACTATCATGAAAATACAACGTATTATCAGTGAAAGAGAATAGCAAGTTTGGAAACAGACCAGTAAGAATATGTAAAATGAAGAGGATGAGAGAGGTGAGATTTTCAATGATAGGGGAAAGGATGAGAGAAATGGCCCATCCAATTTGTGAAAAGATATTCATTTCCTCATAAAATATGAAAATAAAATTAGATTAAAAATCTAATCATAAAAACGTGACTAGAAGAAAATAGAGTTTTATAAAATATATATGATTTTGTTACTAGGCACATAAGTAGCCATAAAAGGAAGAACGAATGTAAATAAAATTCAGATGTCTGTAGAGCGACTGGTACCATCAGTTAAGCTGAAAAACAAATAGGGCTGGGGAAGTAACCGAGTGGCAGAACACTTGCCTACTATGTGGGAGGCTCTGGGTTAGTCCCCAGAACTGAAAAGCAAGGGGAAAAGGCAAATAGGTTGGGAAACCATTTGCATACAGTAACAAGGAAGACCTATATAGAGTATCTCAAATGATAAACTCTTATGAGAAAAAAAAATGCACAAACGATGGAAACATGTAACTCACCATAGAACAAATGAATAAAAAGAATGAGCATAAGCCCAGTCTGATCAATGATAATAAAAAGGAAAATTAATCTGAGTAGAAAATGAAACACTAGTATTATCCAGCCTGATACAGTATGAGACACTGTGGGCAGGTAAATGGCTTCAGAAACAATTTAACAGTCTTTCTTCCAAACATTAAAAGTGCAGAATCGCAAGACATAATGGTGCATACCTTTACTGCCAGCACCTGGGAGGAAATGATGAGTGGAATCTGTGGGTTACAGGCCAGCCAGGGCTACATAGCGAGACCATGTCTCAATAAAACATAAAAGCAGGGCTGGAGAGATGGCCTAGCAGTTAAGAGCGCCAACCGCTCTTACAGAGGACCCGGGTTCGATCCCCAGCACCCACATGGCAGCCGAGAACCGTCTGAAACTCCAATTCCAGGAGAACTCCAGTTCCACGGGAATCTGAAACCCTCTTCTGACCTCCGCGGCATTGCACGACACGGGTGCACAGACTTGCATGCAGACAGTACATTCACACACATACAGAAATAAATAAAAATTAAAAAAAAAAGGGAACAATCTGCGGAAGAGGGGGCATGGTAGAATGTAAAGGCTGCGATTGGGGTGAACGGTGAAACTACAGCGATGTAGTCTGGACACTCATTTGATCAACTTGATTGAACAAACAACCTGTCACCCCCCACTGGATGGTGGGACTGTGGGGGTTTGAGCACAACAGCCTGCAGATTGGTTTTGCAGGAAGGATGCTTATACTCATGGATTATCACTTATAGCTAAAAATTGAAAAAAAAAAAACCTGAAAGATGCAGGACAGTTATGGCAGAATACATGATCTGGGATGGGGTGGGGGTGGGGGGGAAGGGAAAGGGAAATATNGACCCTGTCATATTTAACAGGAAAAAAAATGTAATTCATGGATTAACATACCATCCAAACATATGTGTCTATACCAAAGTAACCTACCATAACTAATAGTGCTGTTTAAATACCTATATATCTAATCATTAGTAGGATCAAAAGGTTATTCCTGGACAAACTGTCAGCCCATGAAAGGAAACAGCCAGAATTGACCAGAGTCTAAGACAACAGCTCCAGAGAAAGTAGACTCTTTTGCTTCTCATCCACCTGTGCCCTTTTTCTAAGCCTAGGGAACAATCTGTGGCAGAGGGGGCATGGTAGAATGTAAGGGCTGCAATTGGGGTGAATGGTGAAACTACAGCAATATAGTCTGGACACTCATTTGAACATACAAGCCCCCCTCCCACTGGATGGTTGGACTGTGGGGGTTTGAGCACAACAGCCTGCAGATTGGTTTGGCAGGAAGGATGCTTATTCTCATGGATTATCACTTATAGCTAAAAATTGAAAAAAAAAAAACCTGAAAGATGCAGGACAGTTATGGCAGAATACATGATCTGGGATGGGGTGGGGGTGGGGGGGAAGGGAAAGGGAAATATGCCTGATCTGAATTGGAAAATGATGTACGAAATGCACAAACCATCAATAAAAATTAAATTAAAAAAAAAAAACATAAAAGCAAAAGCATAGCCGGGTATAGTGGCGCACGTCTTTAATCCCAGCATTCGGGAGAGAGAGGCAGGCGAATCTCTGTGAGTTCAAGGCCAGCCTGGTCTACATAGTGAGTTCCAGGACAGCCGGGGCTGCAAGGGAGACCCTGTCTCAAAAAAACAAACAAACAAAAAAGACCACATACAATCTTGGACCTAAGAGTCCCATTTTTAGGCCTTTATCCCACATTTGTGTGTTTGAAGAACATAGCTATATAGGCAACAAGGAAGATTTTTACAGTATTTGTAATTAAAAACTAAGCATAGCCTATTTTTATTAGTACACAAAACTTTATACTTCTAGTTATTTTATGAAATATAATTGTTGCAAAGAATGAAGGAGATTGATCTGTTGATAAGGTAAGAGGTCTGTAATAGATCACAAAATAAAAGTGACTTTTATTACTATTCTAAGTATACAGTAGTACTTCTGTATTAAAAACAAGTGTTCAGGGGCTGGAGAGATGGCCTAGCGGTTAAGAGCACTGACTGCTCTTGCAGAGGACCCGGGTTCGATCCCCAGCACCCACATGGTGGTTGAGAACCATCTTTAACTCCAGTCTCAGGGGAATCCGACACCCTTATCTGACCTCCGCAGCATTGCATTGCACGACATGGGTGCACAAACCTGCATGCAGACAGTATATTCATACACATACAAAAATAAATAAAAAAACCCAAAAACAAAAACAAAAAAACAAGTGTTCAATTCATATATTTGTAAATTTGATTATTAAAGTATGGTGTGGTGGCAAGCACCTGTACTTCTGGCATTTGGGAGCCTGAGGCAGGAGAGTTATCACTTGGGATGTCACCCAGAGCTATCTAGTGAGATCTGTGTAAAATAGGAAACAAAGTTGTGGGAAAACATACGTATACTAATTGCTCTGTGAGTTCAAGGTCAGTCTGGTCTACAGAGTGAGTTCCAGGCCAGCTGGACTATGGGGAGACCCTATCTCCAAAAGACAAAGAGAGAGAGAGAGAGAGAGAGAGAGAGAGAGAGAGAGAGAGAGAGAGAGAGAGAGAGAGAGAGAGAGAGAGAGAGAGAGAGAGAGAGAGAGAGAGAGAGAGAGAGAGAGAGAGAGAAAGAGAGAATGTTATTTGACAGTCAGGAAAGAGAATGAAAAACTCATTTTAGGACAGACGAGATGGCTAAGCGGGTAAAGGCACCAAGCCTGATAACCTGAGTTCGATGCTGAGAATACACATGGCGGAAGAGGAGAAGTAGACTCCTGAAGGCTGTCCTCTGACCTCTTCCTGCACACTGTGGCACCCATATGCCCCTGAACACAGACAGACACACACAAATAAATAACTGCAATTAAAGAGTTTTTAAAAATAATCTGAATAGTACCTTTGTACTATCTAATGTTTTAAATGGGCAGCATGCTACTTTTCTAATCATAAGAATCTGCAATGTCCAATATGGTGAAGAGCCAGTTGTTCACCCACAGCTGATAAGTATACAAGCTACAACACTTTTCTGCAAGGCAATATTGGCAACATAAAACATGAAACTTAAAAACGTTGTACCCTTTGGGTGATAAACGGGATAAATAGATCAAAGAATACATTGTGCATATGTAGAAATGCCATAATAAAACTCATTAACATTTTACAATTAATATATCCTAATATAGAAGAAAGACGAATATCCTCAAAAACTGTACCCTTTGACTCAAGAGATTTTAGTTAGACGAGTTTATCCTAAAAGGCACCTTAGGGTGGGCATGGTGGTACATGTCTTTAATCCCAACAAATGGGAGGTAGAACCAGGTAGATTTCTGTGAATTCAAGGCCAGTCAGGGCCACATAGTAAGACCCTGTCTCCCAAAACCAAACCAAAACAAGCAGGTGAAAAATACCCAACTAGTCATCGGCCTACGTTGAAATTTTTTTTAGGCATGCAACTTATTTTTTTTCTCCTTGATAAAAAAAATTATAAAAATGTTTTAACATCTAGAGATTTATTCTCTTCTAATTATAAAAGAAGTAGGTGCCCAAGAGCTGCAAAAGAGTAACCAACCAAACAACAAAAAACCTTTTACCTTCTATTTCCACCTAGTGAGCACTTCCAGCTGGCTCCCTAGCCAACCTGCGTCTCCCCTCCCTGGGAATTCACAATTGTGAACTGCTGACACTCTACAGGAGCGGAACTATCCCAATACATATCTTGGATTGGCAACACACTGTAATGTCCTAGGATTTGAGACCTACCTCAGAAGGTTCCTGAATAAATTTTACCAGTTCACATACAAAGTAGTTAGAACAGTGCCTGTTACATAAACCACTCAATAAATGCCCATTATTATTTTCTGAGTATGCAAATGTTTCTGAAGATTTCTAAAGACAGGCTGTGTGGACAACAAATGGCATTCTAAGCATATGGTTCTATAGCTTGCCTTTTCTAGTCAATTTAGCTTGATAGCCTTCCACATATACAAATGCACCTTCTTCCTTATAAGAACTACTAGTAATGCACTGGATTTAACCAGTCCCCAATTATAATACAACCCACAAGTTAGTTGCATTGTGTGCTCTTACAAATGTAATGATCTTCCATTTGTCTTTACTCACTTAAATAGCTTGACATCTCAAGCTAAAGAGTGGGACAAATATCTATCAATGGGTAATACTCATTATTATAGAAATGTATGCAAAGCCGGGCGTGGTGACGCACGCCTTTAGTCCTAGCACTTGGGAGGCAGAGGCAGGCGGATCTTTGTGAGTTCCAGGACAGCTGGGGCTACAGGGAGACCCTGTCTCGAAAAGATACCCCCCCCAAAAAAGAAATGTATGCAAAATGGCTCATGGGATAAAGGTGCTTGCTCTGAAGCCTGACCACTTGAGTTCCATTCCTGGAATAGAGTACAGACTCCCACAAGTTCTTCTATGATCTCCACATGCATCCATGACATACATACATACAGACAGACAGACAGACACACACACACACACAGAGTAAATTTTATACAACTACATCTATAAAGAAATATACATTTCACTGGGCATGGTGGCGCACGCCTTTAATCCTAGCACTTGGGAGGCAGAGGCAGGTGGATCATTGTGAGTTCAAGGCCAGCCTGGTCTACAGATTGAGCTCCAAGCCAGCTAGGGCTACCAGGAGACCCTGTCTCAAAAAGACTAAAAAAAAAAAAAGAAATATACATTTCTAGGGGCTGGAGAGATGGCTCGGCGGTTAAGAGCACGGACTACTCTTAGAGGACCTGGGTTTGATTCCCAGCACCCACATGGTGGCTAAGAACTGTCTTTAGTGCCAGGCATGGTGACGCACACCTTTAATCCCAGCACTCGAGAGACAGAGGCAGGCAGATTTTTGTGAGTTCAAGACCAGCCTGGTCTACAGAGCAAAATCCAGGCCAGCTGGGACTAAAGGAAGACCCTGTCTCAAAAAGACCAACAACAACAACAACAAAAAAAGAGTAGTTCTTTGGGTTCTCATGATACATGATGTAGCTTCTGCAATCAAACATATTATCAAAATGCAGATGATTATGTCATTTTTGTAGTATCAACAAAATATTTCTTTCTTTCCTTCTTTCCTTCTTTCCTTCTTTC
>VZQC01012738.1:745036-755251 GCA_009823505.1 Rhizomys pruinosus | reverse complement strand
ATGGAGCGGGGTGTGGTGGCGCACGCCTTTAATCCTAGCACTTGGGAGGCAGAGGCAGGCGGATCTTTGTGAGTTCAAGGCCAGCCTGGTCTACAGAGTGAGTTCCTGGACAGCTGGGGCTATAGGGAGACCCTGTCTCGAAAAGACAAAAAAATAAAAATAAATAAATAATAAATAAATGGGCCAGAAAGATGGCTCCTTGGTTAAAAGTACTACGTGCTCTTTCAGAGGACTGAACTTCAAGTCCCAGCACCCACATGGTGATAACAACTGTCTGTAGCTCCAGTTCCCAGGAATCCAATACCTTCTTCTGACCTCCATGGGCAATGCACAACATAGGTGCACCCAACTACGTGCAGGCAATATACTCATACATTCAAAATAAAAATACTTTTAAAAAGTTTTTGAAAATATTACATTCTATTTCTTTTAATACCTTTATTGATGTTTTGTGTATTTCAGACATCATTTTTCAGTTCATTACACACGTTCCCCTTTTCCTTCCCCCCCCACCCCAGTTCATGCATTCTGCCATACATGCCCTGCATCTTTCTCTCAGTCTTTCTAAAGTTTTTCTCTGCAAAGGTTTATTGTTTTGGGCAGAATTTAGCTATATCAGTCCATCTTTGACCCAGTCCTTATGTTGTTGTGGTTCCCTCCCAATTGTATTACTCCAAAGTATGCCTATATACACGTCATATACGTACCAGAATTATGTCCTCGAGGAATAAACTCTATGTTAACTCCAATATATGATTAGGAGTTCACATTTTTTCCTTTTAATTTTATATTACTATAAAACATATACATTAATTACCATGTCTGAAAGTAAGTGGTTAACTTAATTCTAGGGCTCATTAAGAGATTCACATTATAACATCACAGTTGCTTTCAGCTAGAAATATCACAATAACATTGTTCAGCTTGCCTTTCAACTAGGGATTTGGTGTTAGCATCCACAAACGAGGGAAACCATTTCCCGTTTGTTTTGGGGGAACTGTGTTACTTCACTTAGCATAATGGCTTCGAGTTCCATCCACTTACCTGCAAAGTTCATGATGTTTTCTTTACCACTGCATATAACTCCATTGTGGATATGTACCACATTTTTTATTATCCACTCGTCAGTTGAGGGGCATCTGGGTTGCTGCCAGCTCTTCCCTATTGTGAAGAGAGCTGCAATAAACATAGATGTGTATGTATCTTTGCAGTAGGATGAGTCTTATGGGTATATAGCCAGGAGTGGTATGGCTGGGTCAGGTGGTAGGCTCATTTTGAGTCTTTTAAGGGTTCTCCACACTGCTTTCCATAATGGTTGTAGGAGTTTACATTCCCACCAGCAGTGGATGAGTTTACATTCCCACCAGCAGTGGATGAGTGTTCCCCCTTTCTCCACAACCTCTCCAGCACTTGATGTATTTTGTTTTCTTGATCTTAGCCAGTCTTATCAGAGTGAGATGATATCTTAGAGTGGCTTTAATTTGCATTTCCTTAATTATTAGGGATGCTGAACACTTTTTAAGCTGTTTCTCAGCCACTGGTGAAGTCTCTGTTCAGCTCTTCATCTTTTGAGTGAGTCATTTGTTTTCTTCTTTGTTTTTTTTTGAGTGGTTTATATATTCTGGATGTTAATGCTCTCTCAGATGTATCACTGGTGAAGATTTCCTCCCACTCTGTGGGTTTTCTCTTCACTTCCTTGATTGTTTCTTTTGCTGTACAGAAGCTTTTGAGTTTGATGAGGTGCCACTTGTCAGCTACTGACCTTATTTCCTACGCAGCTGCTGTTTGATTTAGAAAGTCTTTTCCTACTCCTATGTCTTGTAGATTGGTACCAACTTTTTCTTCTATCACACTCAGAGTTTCAGGTTTCACACTGAGGTCTTTGATCCATTTGGAGTTTAATTAATTAATTAATTTTATGTGTATGAATGTACTGTCTGCATGTAGGTTGGTGCACCCGTGTCATGAAATGCAGTGGAGGTCAGAAGAGGGTGTTGAATCCCCCTGGAACTGGAATTAAAGACGGTTCTCAGCCGTCATGTGGGTGCTGGAAATCGAACCCGGGTCCTCTGCAAGAGCAGTCGCTCTTAACCGCTAGGCCATCTCTCCAGCCCTGGAGTTGATTTTGGTACAGGGTGAGAGGCAGGGGTTTATTTTTGTTCTTCTACATATGGTGATCCAGTTTTGCCAACACCATTTGCTGAAGATGCTATCTTTCCTCCAATGAGCTTTTTTTGGCCCCTTTATTGAATATGAGGTGGCTGAAATTGTATGAGCTCAAGTTTGGATCTTCAACTTTGTTCCATTGGTCAATGGGTCTGTTTTTGTGCCAATACCAGGCTGTCTTCAGGACTACAGCCCTGTAGTATAGCTTGAAGTCTGGTAAAGTGATCCCCCCTGTACTGCACTTTTCACTCAGGGTTGCTTTAGCCATTTGGGGTCTTTTGTCTTTCCATACGAATTTAAGGATTTTTTTTTTCCAAGTCTGTGAAGAAACTCATGGGGATTTTAATTGGGATTGCATTGAATCTGTATATTCATTTGGGTAGAATGGACATTTTTACTATATTAATTTTTTTCAATCCATGAGCATGGGAAGTCTTTCCATCTTTTGATGTCATCTTCAGTCTCCTTCAGGGGTTTAAAATTTTTGTTGTAGAGATCTTTGGTATCTTTGGTTAGGTTGTTCCCAGGTATTTTATTTTATTTATTTATTTTTGAGGCTATTGTGAGTGGGAAGGTCTCCTTATGTTCCTTCTCCAGTTGCTTGTTGTTGGTGTAAACTCTTGTTTCTAGTTTTCTTTTTTCTTTTTCTTTTTTTTTTGGTCTTTTTGAGACAGGGTCTCCCTGTAGCTCCAGCTGGCCTGGAACTCACTTTGTAGACCAGGCTGGCCTTGAACTCAGAGATCTGCCTGCCTTTGCCTCCTGAGTGCTGGGGTTAAAGGCATGTGTGCCCAGCTCTAGGATTTTTCTGGTTGAGTTTTTAGCATCCCTCAGGTAAACTATCATATATTTGCAAACAGGGATAGTTTGACTTTCTCTTTTCCAATTAGAACTCCTTTAATTTTCCTTTCTTGTCTTATTGCCCTAGCAAGTGTCTCAAGCACTATACTGAAGAGGAGTGGTGACAGGGGTCAACCTTGCCAGGTTCCCACCTTTAAGGGGAATGGTTCTAATTTTTCTCCATTTAGGATGATGTTGGCTATGGGTTTGTTGTATCTGGCTTTGATTATATTTAGGAATGTTCCCTTCAGTCCAATTCCCTCTAGAATTTTAAACATGAAGGGATGCTGGATCTTGTCAAAGGGTTTTTCTGCATCAGTTGAGATGATTCTGTGATTTCTGTCTTTCAGTCCATTTATGTGTTATGATATTTATTGATTTACATATGTTGAAACATCCCTGCATCTCTGAATGAATGAACTTGGTCGTGATGGATGATCTTTTAGATGTGGATCAGTATGCGATTTGCAATTATTTTGTTGAGAATTTTTGCATCTGTGTTCATTAATGAGATGGGTCTATAGTTTTCTTTCTTGTTTGTGTCTTTGCCTGGTTTTGGTATTAGAGTGATGCTGGCTTCATAGAAGGAGTTTGGGAGATTTCCCTCTGTTTGTATCCTTCTGAATAGTTTGAGTAGTAATGGTTGTAAGACCTCTTTAAATGTTTTATAGAATTCTGCTGTGAAACCATCTGGGCCTGGGCTTTTTTTAGTTGGGAGGTTTTTTTTTATTGTCTTCAATTTCCTCAAATGTTATGGGTCTGTTTAAACTGTCAACTTCCTCTTGGTTAAGCTTTGTTGTTTCCCAGGATTTCAGATATTCATCAATTTCTCTTAGGTTTTCAAACTCAGTAAAGATTTTTGAAGTATTCTCATATGATTGTCTGGGTCTTTTCTTTATCTGTTGTAATGTTTCCCTTTTCATCACAAATACTATTAATTTGGAGTTGCTCTTTCTTTTTGTTAACTGGGCTAAAGGTCTGTCTATCTTGTTTATTTTTTCAAAGAACTAGCTTTTGGATTAATTTATTTTTGTATTGTTTTTATTTCATTGATTTCTGCTCTGATTTTTTTTTTATTTCTTCCTGTCTGTTGGGTTTAGGGTCCATTTGTTGTCTCTCAAGTGTTTTTAGCTGTAGTGTTAGAGCATTTATTTGTTCCCTTTCTGTTTTGATATATTTTTTTAATGTGAGCACTTAGGTTTTGTTGTGTTGTATTGTCTTTTTTGTTTAGTTCCATGAATACTTTTATTTCATTCTTTATTTCTTCCCTGACCCATTCATTATTCAGGATTGTGTTGTTTAGTCTCAATGTGTTCTTGTAGCTAGTTGGGCTTATTCTGGTGTTAATATTGAGCTTTACTGCACTGTGGTCCGATAGAATGCATGAGATTATTTCAATCCTTTTAAAGTTGTTGAGGTTTCTTTTGTGTCCCAGTATGTGGTTGACTTTTATGTGTATGAATATAATGCCTACATGTGTATGTGTGTTAGTGCACCCATGTCATGCAGTGCCCACAGAAAACAGAAGGGGGAGTCAAATCCTTTGGAACTGGAGTTACAGATGGTTGTTAGCTGCCATGTGGGTGGCATGCTGGGATTCTAACCCAGGTCTTCTGCAAGAACAGTCAGTGCTCTCATCTGCAGAACCATCTCTCCAGCCCCAAGTTTTTAATCTTTTTTTTAAGAGTGTTTATTATTTTTTATGTGTATGAGTGTACTGTCTGCATGTAGGTTGGTGCACCCGTGTCATGTAATGCTGCAGAGGTCAGAAGAGGTCATCGGATTCCCCTGGAACTGGAGTTTAAGTCGGTTCTTAGCTGCCATGTGCATGCTGGGAATTGAACCAGGGTCCTATGCAAGAGCAGTCAGTGCTCTTAACCGCTAAGCCATCTCTCCAGCCCCAAGATTTGAATTTTTAAAAAATATAGTATGAGTTTTAAGAACAGTAGTCAAGCCAGGTATGGTCAATCATGCTTTTAATCCCAGCACTCGGGAGGCTGAGGCAGAGGCAGAGGCAGAGGCAGAGGCAGAGGCAGGCAGACCTCTGTGAATTCAAGACCAGCCTGGTCTACAGGGTGAGTTCCGGGACAGATGGGGCTACAGAGAGACCTTGTCTCAGAAAGAAAGAAAGAAAAAAAAAAAAAAAAACCNGGGCCATTCCTTTAATCCCAGAACTCAGGAGCAGAGGCAGATAGATCTCTCTGAGTTCAAGGCCAGCCTGGTCTACACAGCGAGTTCCAGGCCAGCTGGGGCTACAGGAGACCCTGTCTCAAAAAGACCAAAAAAAAAAAAAAAATCCATCCCCAAAACAAAACAACAACAACAAAAACAGTAGTCAAGGATCTGGGCATGCCTTTAATCGCAGAACTCAGGAAGCAAAGGCAGGTAGATCTGTGTGAGTTCATGACCAGTCTGGTCTATATAGCAAGTTCCAGGCCAGCTGGGGCTACAGGGAGACCCTGTCTCAAAAAAAAATAAATAAATAAAGCACATCACAAACCAAACCAAACCAACCAACAAACAAAAACATATTGAATACAAAAAAAGAACATTTGTAACATCAAGGAAAATTCTACCAAATAGCACTGTTGAGTCATTAGATCGCTATCATTCTGTACAAGACACATAGCTCTGAAGTCCAAGCCACTTAGCTAAACCACACTTCTCAATCTTTAAAGAATACAAACCAGTTGTAACCTTGTTAAAAGACAGAGTCCTATTTAATAAGTAGATATGTGGCTATAGATTAGGTACTTTTAACAAGCTCCCAGATTACACCAATTGTGCTGATCTAGATGCCACTGTTCTACTCACTTCTTAGTACTAACAACTCCCCCTCACAATCATTCAACTTTATGCAGCAGTCCTTCTTTGGCACACAGCTCAGAGCTGTTCCCTGTTCCAACCCATCTTCATTCTGTGAATATGGGCAACCCAACCACCATCTAGCCACTCAGCTCCTTGACCTTCAGTGTTGTTGTCCATCAAGCACTCAATTCCTCCTCACACTCAGATACCCGATAATCACCTAAAAGGCATCTACCTCTGAAATCCCTTTATGTCACTTCAGAGTCACAAATGTTCGCTCTCCCAAGTATCTGCAGTCTCAGTGTTCATCCTGTCCAGAACCTCCAGTCCATTCCTTTTGATTCTTTTTCTTCTCTTCCTTTCTTGCTCAGATTTCACTTTTGCTAAAACACTAAACTCCTTCATGCCTTTCTTTGTGGAATCCATTTGACAAAACCATTTTTTTTTTTTTGAGACAGGGTCTTACTGTGTAGCCCTGGATGGCCTTGAACTCACAGAGATCCAGGTGCTTCTGCTGGCATTAGGAGCATGTGCCATCATGCAAGGCTCTTTTTCTGTTTTTTGTTGTTGTTTTGTTTTTTAATTTTATTTTTTATGTGTATGAATGTACTGTCTGCATGTAGGTTTGTTCACCCGTGTCGTGCAATGCCTCGGAGGTCAGAAGAGGGTGTCAGATTCCCCTGGAACTGGAGTTAAAGACAGTTCTCAGCCACCATGTGGGTGCTGGGAATCGAACACGGGTTTTCTGCAAGAGCAGTCAGTGCTCTTAACCACTAGGCCATCTCTCCAGCCTGTTTTTTTTGTTTTTTTTGAGAGAGGGAGAATCTTACACTGGAACTCACTAAGTAGTCACACAGGCTGGCCTCACACTAATGGCACTCTTCCTGCCTCAGACTGCCAAGTGCTGAAATTACAGATGTGACCCACTATATCTGGCTAAATTACCAATTATCAATTAAGCAACAATCTACTTTCTCTGTGCTATATACAGGATCCTGAATTGATGAAGGAAAAGTCATGTGATCTTATAACCTGGTACCAGTCTATAAATTCATACGTGCAAACCTCCTGGGCCCTCAACTTACTCTGCAAACTTTACATTTCTCTGGACAAACTTCTTTCCATCTTTCATGTTCACGCCTTCCAACCTTCTCCTCTCTCCCTACACTCTTACTCAGAGCACCACCTATATTCTTCCTTCTCTTTCATTAGAATTCAGATGTCAGTCTCTCATAGGCAAACCATTTGCTTAATTCTGATTTCCTTTACTTTTCTTTAATCACGTCTTCATGGGGTGTAAGCATCAACTAACCCCTAATACCCCATCAAAACTAAGAGCCAGTTAAGTAAAAGAAGCCAATCTGGAAAAGCTGTATACTTTACAATTCCAACTCTATGACATTCTAAAAGGAGAAATTATGGTAAGCACACAATAAGAACATCAGCAGTCACGGGCTTTGGGGTGAAGAAAGGATGAATAGGTGGAGATAAGGGGGCTTTAGGGCACTTAGACCACTATGATTGATAACTTAAAGGTTGATTACACATCATTATACATGTGAAAATCCACAGCATGTTCCACACCAATACTGACCCCTCATGTAAACTAGGGACTTGAGATGAGAATAGATTAATGCTGCACCATTAACTGTAAGAAATTATGGGATTGTTCAGAGCTGGGAAGGTTTTTTGTGTTCCCAGGGACAAAATGGCAACTCTGTTTCCAATTTGTTTTTGTTTTGTTTTTGCTATAAACTTAAAACTCTAAATAGTAAAGTTCAGGACTCAGTGCTTCACCACTGAGCTATACCCAGAGTCCTAGACTTTACTGTACATCTTTTGAGCTAGTCTTGAAGATTTTGGTAATTCAGACTCATCCAGTTTATCCCTACAATCTCAGTCACCTAACAGGCCTGGAATAGTATAGGTGAAATAAATTTACAACCTATGTATAACTCCAAATGGATGCTGCCCTGAGCTGTTATTGCTGACTGGAAGATACTTTTCATCAGAAATAGTTTCTTGCTTTTTTCAAATCATGTTATGGTAGGTCTACATAAGACCATCACTACTAATAAGTAATATACAGTTCCTGGGACTGCCATTATAATAATCTAGTGACATTATCTAAACAACTAAATGCAACAAGGCTATAAACTAAAAATGTGCTTTTGCAATTTTTTGCACTTTTTTTGGTCTTTTTGAGACAATCTTCCTGTAGCTACAACTGGCCTGGAACTCACTATGTAGACCAGGCTGGCCTTGATCTCTGCCTGCCTCTGCCTTGAGGCAGAGGGATTAAAGGTGTGTGCCACCACACCCAGCAAGTGTCTTTTTTTTTTTACTGGTAAGATGGGTTTCAAGCATTTAATATGAAGTAATATTTTACCTAAGATGAGAAAATTAAATAGCTGCATTATTCAATTATTCTTGAATTTAATACTTCATCATAATTCATGGTAACATGACAGACTAATAGAACATTTATCACTGAGTATCAAAAGCATTGAGGTACAGATCAAGAAATTGCCAATGATGTCAGTTCCTTTGCTCTAGAGACAAAAGCAGTACAGTTCTCAAAGACAGTTCCTGAAACACAAGCCTATAAACCCCATCATAGATCGCAGTCATAAAGTAGAGCAAGTTTGCCATCAGAAAAAATACAAGTTCTGTTTCTGACAAAGCACTCAATATAAAGTAAGTTTGAGCTAGAGACAAATGTGATAAAACCCAAAATTCACTAAATACTAATTCTGCAATACTATTAAATCATGCCTCAATTTCCAGAATATGATTATAAACACACAGTACATACTAAGGAAATAAAAAGGCCTAATATTCTACAGAATTATACAATGAACCCAAAATTCAAGTTCATTTGTATCATGAATCTAAGGTTGTAGTAATTCTGGCAGTTATATTAAAAGTTGTTTGTGGGGGCTGGAGAGATGGCTCAGCAGCTAAGGGCATTGGCTGCTCTTGCAGAGGACCTGGGTTCAATTCCCAGCACCCACATGGTGGCTAACAACCATCTGTAACTCCAGTTCCACCTCCCTATTGTGACCTCTGTGGATGCTGTAAGACAAGGGCACACTAATGTACATGCAGGAAAATACTCATACACATAAAAGTAAATTTTTAAAATTAAAAAAACCCAAAAACTCGTAAAGCATGCAATAGAATTAGAGCTCTCCCACTAACAAATTTTACAGAACAAAAAGTAGTCAAAGTCATTTTACTTGGGGCAGTGAGTTGGCACAGGGGGTAAAGATGCTTGCTGCCAAGGTTGAAGACATGAGCTTGAACCCCAGAATTCACATGGTGGAAGTAGAAAATCAACTCCTGCAAACTGTCCTCCAACCTACACGCACATTCATGTGCACACGCACACAGTACATAAATGTAAAAAAAATATATTTTTTTGCTATCCTTCTAGTTTATATTATGGTCTACAGTGACTTTTCTCTACCACTAGATGGCACTACTGGCTTCAGAAATCAAGAAAATGAGAACTGGCTATGTTAATCAGTATATATTAATCAACCTTAAGTATTTCAAGTACCCTGTCCCAGTCTGTTCATACACTTGTATTAATCATATTAGAAGTCCTAATCCTCAGCCATTAACATATATGGCCGCTATAATAAAGGATATTGCATAAATAGGCTTTGAGGGGCTGGAGAGATGGCCTAGCAGTTAGGAGCATCAACTGCTCTTGCAGAGGATGGGAATTTAATCCCCAGCACCCACGTGGCGGTTGAGAACGTCTTTAACTCCAGTTCCAGGGGAATCTGACACCCTCTTCTGACCTCCGCGGCATTGAATGACATGGGTGCACAAACCTACATGCAGACAGTACATTCATATTCATAAAAAAATATATATATATAATTTTAAAAAAAGGCTTTGAGTCCCCTTACAGGAGCCTAGAGCTTTGGTTCCCTACTGTGGAGCTACAGTTCCACATTCCTCCGTTGGTAGTCTAATGATAGACCAAACTAGAGCATGGAGGACTTCCTGATGTTGGGCAGCAGTTTCAGTCTTCTCTGAGTGACTCCATTCCCCATAGGTCCCCTGAGGTCCCAGGTTATGCATAGCAGAGGCTGTTCGTCTTATTCTGGGGACAGGGAATACCTGTTATGTGCAGATTCTGGTCTTAGGAGGACTGATACACTGGAACGGACCTCCCACCTCCCCTGAGGGCCAGCTGTGGTGCTCACTCCACCTGTGGTCCTGGGTGTCCAGGCCTTGGTACTGGACCCCTCCCATTACCAGGCAGGAGGCTTTCCGTTATTTTTCTATGACTCTTCTATAGCCCCATTATGCCTTGACCTATGCCCTAACTGAACTTTGAACTTCTACAGATAAAATCACAGTCTGGGAAGTTAAAAAAAAAAAAAAATA
>VZQC01012738.1:710970-730774 GCA_009823505.1 Rhizomys pruinosus | reverse complement strand
CCACCACAGCACGCTGCAGGGACCCACGCACTGGTGCTCGGTATCTGCCTACTGCCACCACAGCACGCTGCAGGGACCCACGCACTGGTGCTCGGTATCTGCCTACAACCACCACAGCACGCTGCAGGGACCCACGCACTGGTGCTCGGTATCTGCCTTTGCAGAAAATCTTTGCTCTTCAGTTGGCCAGTCTTTATGCTCATCCTCCAGAATGACTGGCAGCCACCATTTATCACTGTGCTTTCACTGCATCCCTGGCCCCTTCAAATGTGAGAAAATGAAAATTAACATGGTAGCAACATGTTTTTCACGAAAAATGATGGTCTTTCTCCTCTCAGAAAAAGGGCCTGACTCACCTACTAAATATTCTGTTGAATAATATTCTTTTATTTTCACAGGGAAGAGCGTGAACGCAGTCCCCCACTACCACAAATTATGCAGTTGAGTTTCTTGCATTTGGGAAAATCGCAGGGGTCAGCACATCCTAAGTACAATGGATGAGCCTCACCCTGGGAAAACCACCTTCTTCATGGTATCTCCCCTGCCGGATAAGTATGAATAATATTCTGTTGAACTCGGTCCCTTCTCCTCACGTAAGTGTAAATGTGAATTCTCAGCTCTTCTTAATGGTTTCCTCACACTTCATGCTGTTTCAAAGACAGGCAAAAATCTTTGTCACTGACAATGATTTTTCTTCACTCCCCTATTCAACTTTCTTCTGGGAAGACTTGATCAACCTCAATAATTAATTACTACCTCCAAAATGGAGATCTTGGCAAAGGAAGCTCTGTCCTATTACAGACAATTGCATGGTATTTCCACAGTATGGTCAGGCCCTATGGCAACACTCCCAAGCAGGACTCTGGTAACATAGGTGAGGCCATGCCACAGAATCAGGAGCTGACCCACAAAAGGAAGAGGACCCAAGTCATGCATAAAAGGGCACACAAAGAACTCTAAGACTTAGGTAAACTCCAGTAGTAACCAGACAGTGGGCATACGAACTGTTCAGTTGAGCGAAGAAAGCCATGAATGAAATTCGGTCTGTACAAAGTCTTAAAGATCAAAAGCAAAGATACTTTCTCAGGAGCCGTGGGAAGTAAATGGAAAGGAGGTGGCCTGCTTCACTGACACGTAGAAAAGACAGAGAATCTGATGATTACATGGAAACCTTTATAACATGGTTTCATCCAGCTTAACTTTGGCAAAGTAACTGTCAGCATAAAGATACAAATTCTCAGGGCAAAGTAATGTAGTTAGCTACTTTCGAGACACTTGCTTCAAGAGAACTGCTTGGAATGCACAGAGAATACAAAAGAAGAGCTGAAAAGAAGTCATGATCTAGACACACAAAGGAAAAAAATTGCTGAAAGCGCTTTGACAAGGGGACACAGCACTTTTCACCGGAAACCAGCTCACCTCACAGTGGGCCAACAAAAGCTGGAAAGGACAGTCCAAATGAGGCAAATATTCAGAGATGCCCCAATAATGTTTGGGAAGTCCAGGTTCACTGCTTTTGAGCAATCACACACACATACACACACACACACACACACACAACCAGAGAGAGGCTGCCGACCCACCTGCTTAATTGATAGAAGCCAAATTATTTGTCAAAAGTTCCTAAAAAGAATGACACTGCCTGGGAGGGTGCAACGCAAATGTAACTGTTTCTATGTGATACTACAGGTTATGCGATTACTTTCTAAAAATTTTTAGAGGAGATCTCACATAAACACAACGGGAGGTCATAAAGCATCAATGGAATATGAAAGCTATCAAAGTCATAGAAAAAAATGACAAATTACTTGAGAGATTAGAACCTTGAATTCCAGGTGCTTCTAAGAAGGCCATTGAAAAGTACTTGTTATTAGAGGAACAGACTGATCTAAGCTGTTACTGAACAGATCACTTCAGAAATCTTAGAAACTGGGTAAAATGAAGGACGCCTATGAAGTTCTTGCCTCGCTTATCTCATGAACTTACCCCAACTCAATCCAATTTTCGAAATCATGTCTAATAAGAAAAAAACTGTTCTCTTATTGGAGTTTTTGAAGTCTGTTTTTTCCTTTGTTCATCTGAAAGATTCATAACAGATATTTTCTAAGAGCAGATCTTTTTGTTGAGATACCTCTCCGTATGGGTCCTTCCGAGAATGCTGCCAGGCTACTTGCTATATTCAATCTGTGAGGAACTCAAAATACACAGTCATACCGAGACATCCCCCCATAACAAGATATAAATTATGTTCCATTACTGGTCAGTTGTCCTTGCACTTCTGGGGTTTCAACCCAGGCCCTTGTGCCTGTCAGGCAAACATTTTATCACTGAGACACACCTCCTCTAGCTCCAATTTTTATTATTGGTTTTGGTTCTCCTCCATTAGCATAAATAAATGATAATCATATGACAAAGTTCCAGTATTTCAGATTACAAAAATATACTAAAGGGAAGAAAAAAACTGTATTTAAAATCAACGTATTTCATAATGGTCAGGAACAAGTTTTCTCCATCCATGCTCTTTCCACTTAAATCACTCCCAAACTAAAGCAAACTTCATTTTAATAGATTTCACATAAAATATCTACACACATTAAAATTAAACTGCATGCCAGGTTTGGAGCTTTTAAAAAGAATTCTGGAGAGATGGCCTAGCGGTTAAGAGCGCCGACCGCTCTTACAGAGGACCTGGGTTCGATCCCCAGCACCCACATGGGGGCCGAGAACCGTGTGAAACTCCAATTCCAGGAGAACTCCAGTTCCAGGGGAATCCGAGATCCTCTTCTGACCTCCGCGGCGTTGCACGACACG
The DNA here is from genome assembly GCA_009823505.1 of Rhizomys pruinosus. Classification (NCBI taxonomy): domain Eukaryota; kingdom Metazoa; phylum Chordata; class Mammalia; order Rodentia; family Spalacidae; genus Rhizomys; species Rhizomys pruinosus. The sequence goes on along the minus strand of VZQC01012738.1, from coordinate 727,963 downwards.
GGTGCACAAACCTGCATGCAGACAGTACATTCATACACATACAGAAATAAATAAAATTAAATTAAAAAAATTAAAAAATTTTTAAAAAAGAATTCTCAAGGCTGGATAGATGGTTCAGCAGATAAGAGCACTGGCTGCTCTTGCAGAGGACCCAGGTTCAATTCCCAGAACCCACATCGCGGCTAACAACTGTGACTCTAGTTCCAGGAGATTCGACAGTCTTCTGACCTCCACGAGCACTGCATGACACACCCAGATGCACTTACACAAATGCAGGCAATATACTCATACACATAATATAAAAATAATAAAATATTTCTAAAAAGAATTCCCATTTATGAACATGTAGTTAAAAAAAAAAATCTCGGCTGGGCATGGTGGTGGACGCCTTTAATCCCAGCACTCGGGAGGCAGAGGCAGGCATATCTTTGTGAGTTCAAGGCCAACCTGGTCTACAGAATAAGTTCCAGGCCAGCTGGGGCTACAGGGAGACCCTGTCTCAAAAAGACCAAAAAAAAAAATCTCCATGAAGAAAATGTATTTCTTTTCCTCTCAAAAATATCCTTAAGGCAGGTGTCCTCTGAGCACAATCTAGCCTTTGAAATTTTTATCTGGTCATTAATGGAAGTTTGCCTTGAGGCTGACGTAATCCCAGTACTCAGGAGGTGAAGTCAAGAGAACTGCAAATTCAAGGCCAGTCTGGGTGATGTAGTGAGAACCTACCTTGAAGACAAATGTAGCCTGTTTGCAAACCACCCCCAAGAGCTGGTAAAAGGCCACATTGGTCTAAGGACTTAGTAGTACCAAGTCACCAGACGGCTGCTGATTCTGTGTATGTGAATAGCTAGTAGTGACATTGTGGCCACTACATTCAGCCCTTATTAAGTTTAAAATGAGCCGCACTCCCTACTTTAGTACTGGCACCCTGCACTCATCTACTTCCTTCTTGAAACACTTCTTGGTAGAACACATTTCAAATACCACCTTTTAAAAAGATAGTCTGAACCTTGCAAATCTCCTGCCTCATCCCCCAGAGTGCTGGAATTACAAATGTGTATCACCATACCAAGCTCAAATGTCACTTTCCTTTTTTTTTAATTTTATTTATTTTTGTATGTGTATGAATGTACTGTCTGCATGTAGGTCTGTGCACCCGTGTCCTGCAATGCCGCGGAGGTCAGAAGAGGGTCTCGGATTCCCCTGGAACTGGAGTTCTCCTGGAATTGGAGTTACAGACGGTTCTCAGCCGCCATGTGGGTGCTGGGGATCGAACCCGGATCCTCTGCAAGAGCAGTCGGTGCTCTTAACTGCTAGGCTACCTCTCCAGCCCCTCATATGTCACTTTCCATGGAATCTTCTGACATCTTGGGTGTAGTCTTCTTTCCCAGCATTCCTGCAGCATTCTTTTTTTATTTTGTCTTTTTGAGACAGTGTCTCCCTGTAGTTCCAGCTGTCCTGGAACTCACTCTGTAGACCAGGCTGGACTTGAACTCACAAAGATGCGCCTGCCTCTGCCTCCCAAGTGCTAGGATTAAAGGCGTGCGCCACCATGCCCAGCTGGCATTCTTTTTTTATAAGGCCAATTTATTTCATATCTATATCCAAAATATCTAGCACTATGCTCAACACAACAAAAGCATTCAATTATTTGATAAACAGACACACAGAATTCTAAGTTGTAGGTGACAAATTTAACGCCCAAGAAAACAAAAACACCACATTCAGAGAGAGAGAGAGAAAGAGAGAGAGAGAGAGAGAGAGAGAGAGAGAGAGAGAGAGAGAGAGGCAGACAGCAGACACCGATTGGTTCATAAGGACAACTTGCAGCAGATGGTCAAGGTCCACCATGTGGGTCCCAGAAATTGAATTTAAATTCCACTTGAAAGCAAGCACCTTTACTCACTGAGCTATCTCACAGGCCTGACATTACCTTTTTAAAAACAAAAAACAAAACAAAAAACCCCAGGAATTAAGTAAGTACCAACAGTATGTTTACTAGAAGAATGAAAAGAGGAAGGTTGGATACAGGGCAACATTAAGAAAGAAAAGGGCTGGGTGTGGTGCAGCACGCCTTTAGTCCCAGCACTCTGGAGGCAGAGGCAGGTCAATCTCTAGGAGTTCAGCTGAGGCTACAGGGAGACCTGAAGAGGATCATAATTAATCTAGTCTTTTTTACATGTACTGAGCATTCAAGAAATATCAGCTTGGGTGGCTCAGTGGTTAAGAGCATTCACTGGCTGCTCCTGCAGAGGACCTGGGTTCAGTTCCCAGCACCCATATGGCAGCTATCATCTGTAACTCTAGTTCCAGAGGATCTGATGGCATCTTCTGACCTTCATGGGCACTGACTGCATGTGGCGCACTTACATGTAGGTAAAACACTCATACACATAAAAATTATTATTTTTTTAAAGGAAGAAATGTTAGCTTGTCAGGCATGGTAGCACACAACTTCACTCTCAGTAGAGAGGCAGGTGGATCTCTGTGAGATTGAGGCTAGCCTGGTCTACATAGAGTTTCAGGCAAGCTACAGGGAGACCCTGTTGCCAAAAAAGAAAAGAGAAGAGAAGAGAAGAGAAGAGAAGAGAAGAGAAGAGAAGAGAAGAGAAGAGAAGAGAAGAGAAGAGAAGAGAAGAGAAGAGAAAAGAGAAAAGAAATCCTAGTTAGCTTCATCATTAGAAAAGTACAAAAGTTCAGAGGGTTTCATAAGAAATGTTAATGGGGCTGGAGAGATGGCCTAGCGGTTAAGAGTGCCGACTGCTCTTGCAGAGGACGAGAGTCCGAACCCCAGCACCCACATGGCGGCTGAGAACTGTCTGTAACTCCAATTCCAGGAGAACCAGTTCCAGGGGAATCCTACACCCTCTTCTGACCTCTGTGGCATTGCACGACACGGGTGCACAAACCTACATGCAGACAGTACATTAATACAAATAAATATTTTTTAAAAAGCGGTTTATAAAACAAAAGAAATATTAATAAACTTTCATACTTTCATTTAAAAAGGGGAAAGTTTAGCCAGGGGTAGTGGTGCAACATAGTTGAGTTCCAGGATAGCTGGGGATAAAGGGAGACCCTGTCTCAAAAAGACCAAAAAGGGGAGGGGGGCAGGGAGGAGTTTACACTAGGTGTAGTGGCACACACCTTTAATCCCAGCCCTCAGGAGGCAGAGGCAAGCAGATTTCTGAGTTCCGAGCCTGCTGGAGCTACAGGGAGACCCCGTCTCAAAAACTCCAACAGGGAGGGGGGAGTTTAAGACTTATGTGAGGATGGCCATCATATATAGGAAGGACTCTTTAATAAGAGGAGGAAAACAGGGGCTGGAGAGATTTAAGAGCACCGACTGCTCTTGCAGAGGACCTGGGTTTGATTCCCAGCATCCACATGGCAGCTAAGAACCATCTTTAACTCCAGTTCCAGAGGAATCTGACACCCTCTTCTGACCTCCTCGGCATTGCATGACACGGGTGCGCAGACATGCAGACAGTACATTCATACACATAAAAAATAAAAAAGAGGAGGAAAACATAAATACTTCTTTAATGGAAACAAGACCTAGAATTAAAAGCTTTAAATTAAGAGAAATTCCGGAAATGAAACAAAGGGATTAAACTCTCAGATCTGTAGGTTATATATTACTAGTCTTGTTCAGGTTACTTAAGTAAGATTCACAATTCCCTAACAGAGAGCAGAATAGAGGAAATATCATCTTGAATGACTAGTCCGGAATTTTGCCTAAAGGCACAAAAGGCAAACAACGTGACCTGTTGACCTCATGAACTCTTCGGGAAATCTATGATACATCTGACACAGGTAGCAATTAGTAAAAGCAGCTACCCAGTGTAGATCTTGGTGATTTCACCATGTAGCTTCATTCACAAAGAGTATGTTCCACAAATACAAGGCTCAAGTGTCTCCTGTGACAAATTCCGAAAGGCAATGTAACTCATAATTTAACTTGGAAATTACATTTTTGTCAGTCTGTACAATAAGAATAAATAGTATAGCTGGGTGTGGTGGCGCACGCCTTTAATCCCAGCACTCCGGAGGCAGAGGTATGTAGATCTCTGAGACTGAGGCTAGCTGAGGCTACCAGAAGACCCTGTCTCAACCAAACAAAACCAGTAACAAACCCAAAAAAGAACATAATGGAAGGGGAAAGGAATCTTTTCAGAGGCCGGAGAGATGGTTCATTGGTTAAGAGTGTGTGCTGCTCTTTCAGAGGACCTGAATTTAATTCCCAGCACCCACACGGGGGGAGGGGGGCTCACAACTGCCTATAACTCCAGCTCCAGGGGGGTCTGATGCCCTCTTCTGGCCTCCAAGGGCAACTGCACTCATGTGCACACACACCCCACATAGACACACATGTATACACATAGTTAAAAATAAAATTCAAACAAAATTCTTAATTTTAAAAATATTTGAAAGTGAAAGACAGGCTCCAATGTGCCCCTCTTCTGCCAGATCTCCTCCTCTTCCACTATTCCACAATACAAGATGCCTGTAGTGTCGAATAACATCTAAAATAAGCATAATTCTTATTTTGTTAGTGACTTGGTGAGTGATTAGCAGCTGTCCTAGGTATGGGATGCAGGACCATGAGAACCCAGGATCATATATGCATGCTGGAGAAATACTCCATCAGGGAGACACCCCACCAGCCCTAAGGTAAATCTTTCTACCTTTTATATCAATTTTTAGTCAATGGAACAAGCAATAAAACATTAAGAAAGGCATGGTAGTACATGCCTTTAATCTCAGCATTCAGGCAGGAGAGGCAGGCGTACCTCTATGAGTTCAAGGCTAGCCTGCTCTACAAAGTGAGTTCCAGGCCAGCTGGGCTACAGGGAGACCCTGTCTCAAAAAGACCAAAATAATTATTTAGTGATAGTTGGCAAAAAAGACAAATAAATTAATGAGTTGTTTAAGGTTATATTAATATACACATGGTAGTTATTGAAAGAAAGACTAGACCCCAGGGCTAGGGAATAGCTTGTTGATAAACCAGTTGCTTAGAATCCTTCAAGCCCAGGGACCAGTCTCCAACACCAAAAAAATATGTGATCTTTTGAGTTGTCCATTTTGTTGATGTTGTTTCTTTTGGTTTTTTGAGACAGGGTCTTCCTGTAGCCCCAGCTGGCCTGGAACTTGCTATGTAGACCAGGCTGGCCTTGAAGACTTGTCCATTTTGTTAGTCTTCACTGAAATTAGCTGAATTTTATTTTTAACTGTAAACAATAATTATAGAAATGGCTACCATTTTTCTAGCCCTAACTATATGCTGAGTAGCATGCTCAGTCCTGTGTATTCTCTCTCTCTCTTTTTTTTTTTTTTCTGAGACAGGGTCTCCCTTTAGTCCCAGCTGGCCTGGCACTCACTCTGTAGACCAGGCTGGCCTTGAACTCACAGAGATCTGCCTGCCTCTGCCTCCCAAGTGCTGGGATTAAAGGCGTGCACCACCACGCCCAGCCTAAGATGGTTTTTATCCGCCATGTGGGTGCTGGGACTTGAACCAGGGTCCTCTGCAAGAGCAGTCTGTGCTCTTAACTGCTGAGCCATCTCTCCAGCCCCTGTGTATTCTTTTTTTTAATTTATTTTGGGGGGATTCTTTTTGAGACAGGGTCTCTCTATAGCTCCAGCTGTCCTGGAGCTCACTTTGTAGACCAGGCTTGCCTTGAACTCACAAATATCCACCTGCCTCTACCTCCCAAGTGCTGGGATTAAAGGCATGTGCCACCACGCCCGGCTCCCTGTGTATTCTTTTAATCCTGGTAATAATTCTGAGAGGCAAGTACAGTCATTATCTCCTCTATGCAAGAATACATAGCTAGAAAAATAAATAACTTATTCAGGTTCACCCAGTTAGTAAGGAGCTGGGACTCAAGCCCAAGTCTATTACTATTTCTGGGTTTTTATCCCTCAATATTATTCCACTCAGTAGATCAAGGAACAAGTTTAGCTATTTATAGCACACACATTAACACCCCACTACGTAACACACAACACTGAAAACAATTCATAATAGTAAACCATTTATAAATATCATATTTTCCTTACAGACAGGTTCGAATAATTAAATCTCTACTGAATATAGCAATACTAACAGATGTATACTGCCGTTTTGTGTAACGTGCAAAACCAGGCACCATACTGCTTAATACTATTTCAGTATTAGGGGCCAATAGTATTCCTATTCTGACTATAGGAGGCACATTGAGTGATAAAAATTCCAAAGTCAAGGATGATTTTCTATTTATAATGACAAGGAATAAATAATGACATGATGAGATTTAAAACACTACTTTCAAGTAAACTGTATTTTCTCACTGAATCTGAATTAGTTTATATTGTTGTTGTTCGAGACAGGGTCTCCCTGTAGCCCCAGCTGGCCTGGAAATTGCTATGTAGACCAGGAGGGCCTTGGGGCACACCGATCTACATGCCTCTGCCTCCCCAGTACTGGAATTAAAGGTTGAATCTGTTTTAAGGACGTGGAAAGAAAAACACAGAGCTCTACTTTTTTAATCTGCATACTACAGTTATATGAAGGAATCGAAAACCATCAAAGAAAAGTGATATCGAACGAAAACCATCAAAGAAAAGTGATATCGAAAACATTTTTTTCTGTTATTATGTACAGTTTAGGGCTTGGATGATACTTTCACAATGAAGGCCTCACGATGACAATGGCCATAGAAAAATGATTCGAATAATGTTCCAAACAATGAAATATTGGACAGTGAAACAACTAAAGGCATCTTTATGGATATAACTTCAATAAAGAGCCATATACAAGAAAAACAGCCAAACAAAAAGAATCTTTCAATTCATTACATGTTCCATGGTAAGCCACGTGTTGGAAATACCACTTGAGATGACACTACTTTTCCAAAGGAACAATGGAATATCTTGCCAATCTGATTACTGGTGGTGAAGATAAGTACAGGAACAGTGCACTAGCACAGCTTCAGAAAATACTCCTGGAAAATTCGCCGAAAGTCATCCACAGTCATAAGTGCTGTGTCATACAGCTAAGCCACAGTATAGCACTTTGTTTAGCAAGTGCTAACATTTCTCAGCTCACGAGTCACTGTCATCTTCATCTGTGATGACCCACCATAACTTTATGATGAAAAAGGAAAACACACCAAAATTATGAAACATGTATCTGAAGGAAGACTAAACAAGAGACACGCAAACTAAGCAATGTGCTTGTTTTATAAATAGTCACAGCTTCCAGGAAGATTTTAATTCCTTGTGAAAAGAAATACTCAATAACATAAATATCGATTCATTCCTTTTTATTGAGTTGTATATCAATTAAAGCCAGCTTTGGATTTTACTAATCTAGGAAATAAAGAGCCTACAATTTAAAATTATATGACAGTTACAATGGAATATACAAAATAAGTAATTTCCTCCTTAATGAGTTTGAAATAATTTGTATACTCAAGAGGCAAAAACACCAACTTACCAGCTTTGTGCCTCTTTTCATTTCCTTTTGAACATCTTCAATAGAAAATCCACCAAGACTTTCATTATCGGAGTGTGATGATACCAAAGCAGATGAAAAAAGCTATGAATTACATTAAAAAAAATTAAGGGTCATATATAATTACATCAAAGCAATTAGTAAGATGTTAAATTTTTTTTTAATTTTTATATTTTATTTATTTATGTGTATGAATGTACTGTCTGCATGTAGGTCTGTGCACCCGTGTCGTGCAATGCCTCGGAGGTCAGAAGAGGGTGTCGGATTCCCCTGGAACTGGAGTTCTCCTGGAATTGGAGTTACAGACGGTTCTCAGCCGCCATGTGGGTGCTGGGGATCGAACCCAGGTCCTCTGCCAAGAGCGTCAGTGCTCTAGACTGCTAGGCATCTCTCCAGCCCCATAAGATGTTAAATTTAAAAATGAATTTCCTACTAAAATGGCATAGCACAGTGTTAAACCACTTCTTCAAAATGGAACAATTTCTTCTTTCATATTCAGCAATCTTCATGTTATTAAGATTATAGAAGGAATGGTTGGTTTCAAGGTCTCTTGGGTGCTGCCGATATACTTACCATGCATTTATGGTGCGCTGCCACCTTCTGGTTTTCAGATATTAGCAACTGTCCACATTCCTTGTCTCTGTTTGACTTACAAAAGCCACATTTGCGCTGTCTTGTAGGCCCTTTTTTCTGTTCAATTGAGCTTGACATGATTTTGAAATTGCCTTTAGAATGCCACTTCAAGCCTCAAGAAATGCTAAAGAATAAGAATGGCAAGAAAACAGTTAATTTAATTTTAAAATCAGCTTATACATATTCATGGCAACTAGTTCATGTCAGACACTAGGTTTTAATAGTTACTTAAAAATGGTTTGGTATGGGGCTGGAGAGATGGCCTAGCGGTTAAGAGCGCCGACAGCTCTTGCAGAGGACCCGGGTTTGATCCCCAGCACCCACATGGCGGCTGAGAACCATCTGAAACTCCAACTCCAGGAGAACTCCAGCTCCAGGGGAATCCAACGCCCACTTCTGACCTCCGCGGCATTGCACGACACGGGTGCACAGACTTGCATGCAGACAATACATTCGTACACATACAGAAATAAATAAAATAAAAAAAATTAAAAAAAAATGGTTTGGTATAAATTAATTTAAAACTCTAACTTGCCTTCAATATATTACATCTACTGAGAAAGAGGTGGAGAGACCATGAAATGAACTCTACAATAACTGAAAAAATTAAATGCTCTCAAATTAGGAGATATGTAACATAAAACTACTTCTGGGTGAGTATGGTGGCATGTGCTTAGAAGAAAGAGAGTTTGAGGTCAGCTCGGGCTACAAAGTGAGTCACAGGCCAGCCTGGTTTACAGTGACACCATATCTAAAAAGAAAAAAGAAAAAGAAAAATACAGTATCAAATCATCATCATCTGCTGGCTTAATTAATAAAAATATTTTCAACTGTAGGTAGTTGGCCACTGAGGAAACAGAATGGTATGTATCTAACAACAGAGTAAAACTAGAATGAAAGCTACAAAATGTGCAGAGAGCTGAATTCTATAATTGCTTAGTTTCTTCAAGTTCACTTATTGATAAATAATAAAAGTAAAATGAATTTACTTAAATTAAGCATGACTTTGAAACACTTATTTTTAAAATTTGAAATAGTTCAAGTTAAAGAAAAATCATGTTTATGACCTAAGATTGTTCCTATTCGGTTCCTTTTCCATTTACTTAAAAAAAAATTAAGCTTCTAATATTCTATCAAAAATGCAGTCTTTAGGACCCAATTATTTACTAAACCATACTATATAACTGAGATTTAGCCCCAGTCTGTTTATTAAATAAAGTTAAACTGACAGCAATCTTCTATGTGCAGGAACTTGCATCTTTAAGTTAGCAATACCATGTGGTGGAAGGAAAATTCTGCTGAAAGAGCCCTGCACTTGATCAGCTTATAATTATAGGGTGTACAGTCAAACCAAAAAAGGGAAGAAAAGCTGTAACACAGAACTCTTCAGCTTTGGATCACCACTCTTAACACAATTCTTCAGCGCCCCATTAAACAAATGAAAAAATCAGTTATTCTCTATGTGTAGTTTCCCCAAGTTCCTAGTTGAATAAGCCTTTTAGGGCTGAGGTTGCAATTACATACACCACAATCAATAAAAATCTCAAACTGTTGTCTTTAGATTCACTTGTGAAATTATTTCCATTTATATGGATTTGAATGTTCTTATGACACCATGCTTTCTAAAAGACTGGTTACACTCTGGCTTTCTGAGAAGCTCGTGCGTTCATGGCCAGCAGCAGCTGCAGCAGCAGCAGCAGCAGCATTATGCAGCATCTACAACCATTCAGAGCAAGTCAGCTCACATAATCAAAATTTAACAGCGAGCCACAAAGCAAACATTTCTTCTCTTTAATTTATATCCAGTTATTCTCTTTTTAACAAGACTTCAAAGGTCAAGTCCCTACTTTTCTGGGTTTAAGAACAAACTCCTAATGTTATCTATAATTTGACCTCAGTTTTCCAAAAGGCATGAGATACCTTATAATAGTACTGAATTCAGAACATAGGCTATAAACTGTGAAACTTATTAGAAACAGGCAGCAAGCCCTTTAGCATTAAAAAAAAAGACATAATAGAGAAACAAAAGAAACAAAAGGGGAAGTGTGTTTGTTTATTCAGATAAATATGTGTCCAATTGCTTTAGGAAGAATATAGCTGCTCAAATTCTTAGACCTACGCAAAAACAGCAGGATTCATAAATAGCAGGAAAATCTGCTGAGTTCTAATTTAGTTTTCTTTACTACCATGCACAGAATAATAGGCACTGTGCAGTCACTGTAATGCATGCAGCATTTCTTTAGGTCATCTAGGCCAGCTAAAAGGATGGTACGTTATAAATCTAATCTGCACAGACATCATTAATGTGCAATTTCTATACAATCCTAGCAGAGGCTATAAAATCGACTCAGGATAAGCAACAGTCCTAGAGTGGAAAAATCACTCTTCGCTCCCCAAATTAATTCTGAAATGGCATCCCCTCCTCCCCAAATTCTATACATATTGCATATTGCCTCTTTCAATTAATAAACAGGTAAAATTTCTCAGCCTAATTTTGTAGACAGCAAACATTCCAGTCTCTTTTAGAACAACAAAAAAAGTACACTCAATTTTGCATTCAAAAATATTCATGTGTTTCTTGGCAATCAGTTTAAATTTTATTTGTAAGTGAACACAGAGAGAGAGAGAGAGAGAGAGAGAGAGAGAGAGAGAGAGAGAGAGAGAGAGATGCACGTACAAAGTACAACAAATGAATTAAAAATTTGCCCTGATATGCAACGGCTAAATGGGTTTTTCCATTAAAACTCAAATGGTGCATGTGTTCATATCTTGCTAATTTTTTCAGCCTCCTTATAAAACACGCGGTCAAGAACGTCATGGAAACAACGACTCCCAGCAAAAATGTCTACCATAAAAATAGAGATTTTGATCTGCTGCTATCACATTTGTGGTTTCTAGTTAAGGGCATTCAAGGATTATTACTATGGGGTTCAGAATCCCCCAGAGCTACAAGGTACTTTCATTTTAATCTAAAGAGGTTTTCGGGAGCATGTGGAGCTCAAAAGTTTCCCACTTTAACCCAACAATGAAACATTTTCCTTTTCGTTCAAATCAAAGCAGAAAAAGGTAACTGTAACATTGTGAGAAAACCGGCTCAAATGTCTGGGGGTGGGGAGGAAGAAAAAGAAACAAAAGATCGAGCAGTTAGCTTAAACAATCAATGCGTTTCTGATTTTCAAAGATGCTGAAAAGCACCTAGGTAGAAAATCACCTGACACAGGAAGGAAGGGCATTCAAGAACCAAGTCGAGAGCTCATTCAATGGCTGGTACCTGGAAAAAAAAATTTTTTTTTCACAGAAAAAAAAAGTCGGCAGTTCCGAAAGATGAAAAATATCTTTCGCATGTAAGGTAGTTGAAATATACAGATTAAAATATATAAACTCGAGCCTCCAAAGATACACGGCCTTTCTGTCAGGAAAGTTACAGTGGAGAGAAAGAACCGAATGAGATGTGCGAAGAGTACCTGAATTTGGTGGTAAGATATTGTTACATAGTTTGCACTGCTTTTTTTTTTTCTTTTACGGTTATTCAAAAGGAAACTAAAGGAATTTTCCGGTTGTTTCAAGCCAAAGGGTAGAGAAAAGAATTTGAACTGTATGAATAAGCCCTGATATTTGGTAGGAACCGGATGAAAATCTAAGGCTTTTCAGAGATCAAAAGATTTTTTTTCCACTTTCACGCAGAATATCGAAACGAATGGAAATTGCAAAAGAACAGCATGCAGTTCGCCCATATAATAAAAGACCATACACATAACAGAGCGGATTCTCTCCGTTATTTATTCCCCAATCACACACCAGACTCCTAGGTCTCCCTCTAAGCAAGGCGTTGGATAAACTCGAAAAACTATCTTCCTCTCCAGCACTCCAGCAGGTTCCTTTCAGTTGTAAAGCCAGGGGTCCCGCGATTGTCCTTTGCCAAGCCTCTGGAATCCAGGAAAATATCATCGTGCCACTTTATTCACGTCCCCTCCCTCCCCCAGGAGTTCGTCCAATATTGATCTTCCCTGGCATCTTCGCCTTATCCACCACTTTCACCCCCCCCCCGATTCCCCTCACTCTGGAGTTTTTTTGTTTTGTTTTTTGTTTTTCCCCTCCCCTCATTCCATCCAAACCAGATTTTCTTACACTTCCCAAACTACGAGTCACCCTCCTTCTCCAAATATGTCCTAACCAACTGCGAAGAGTTAAAAAAGAAAACCCCAAAATACAAAAAATAACACCCAAGCCCCCCGTTTCTTCCTCCTCCGCTGTGAAGCCCCCTCCCCCGAAATCCGGGCAGCAGCCTAATGTGTGCGCGGCGCCCAGAAGGACTTGGTCGCCAGCCTTTCCGGAGAGCACCTACAATGCACGGCACTTCTGGGGGTCCCTGACAATAAAGCGAGAACAGCGAAGAGTTCCCCCCCCTTAACAACGGGCAGGGGCGGCGGCCTGGCCACCGCCATCCTCCTCGTCTTCTCTCGCCAGGCAGAGAATGGGGGGCCCCTGGTTGCCAAGGAGTACTCACCAGCGGGGCCCGCAGGCGGGCGGCGGGAGGACAGCGCCCACGAGGGGAGAGAGAAAGAAGGCGGGCGGCGGTTCTCCAGCACTGCTGGAGAGCGGGACTCTGTCGCCGGAGGTTGTTTCCTTTCATTCGAGGAGAGAAGGGCTCGCCGAGCGCCCTTACGTTGCCCCCCTTCGCACGCACACGACCCACACAACGTTGAGACGTCTGGAGAGCGCCGCGGGCTCTGATTGGCTATTGGGACAAGGCCGGTGAAGCCGCCAAAGGACAGCGCATGTGCAAGAGCCAACCCCTCGAACGGATGGGGCGGCGAGCCACGCCTCCTGCTCCCGCGCGCCCCTTCCATTCTCCGCTCCAACGCTCAGCTAGGCGCCAGCCGGGAGGATCGAAGAGAAAAAGCAATTCCGAGATAACGATGGGGATTGGGGGATGAAGACACAAGGATGGGGTCAGAGACCTCAAGACAAGGGTCCGGGGTAGCCGGGTTTCAACGGTGACTTAAATGATAGGCCTTAATCCTTGCACTTGTTCTCCGAGGCCTTTTCAAATCTATTATTTCATTGTACTCGCCTGGCATCCTCTGTTCGCCTTATTTCACTGCCAGCAAAGAGAGTTCATAGTGGAGTTAGCCTGTTTCTGTTTCAATCTTGGGGCAACTCGTTTTCATCGTTCAGCCTTGAAGGTTTTTTGTTGTTTTTTTTTTTTTTTTTTGTCTTGGAAATGGGGATGAAATAATACCCCCGAGGTTTATTGTATGCAAGAATAAACGAATGCAGCTAAAGCGTGTATTGCATCCCTGGCATATAAACAGCCTCTGTATCAATACTGGGTTTGTCATAATCAGAAAAAGATAAGTGATTTTCTTTATAACCCGCACATATGAAACAAACCTAAACCAGCGCTTTCTTTTTAAACGCGTTGGAGCTATACTCTTGGCTATGAATCTCACCTTTTTCATTTTTAGCTCAATGACCTTGATCATGTTGTATTACCTCTGTCCCTTAGATTCATCTCTAAAATGGAGAACATGAATGATACCAGTCTGGAAAGGTTGCAGTGAGAAATGAGTTAACATATGCAAATCACATTAGAATAATGCCCTGGGGACATAGTATGCCCTAGGAGAGGGTCAACTTTTGTTATTTTCACTGCCCTCTGGGATTGAAAACCACTTTTTTTTTAATGAACGAAAAAAAAATATTCCCCAACAAACCAGTGAGCATTCAAAGATGTCCTTCATGTAGCCGTTTTTCCTGCAATGGAGGTGGATTTATACTCTGATATGCTATTTCCAGTTTCATCAATCATTTTTTTTCTTTTTCTCTGCAATGTCAACTTTAAATTTTTATGTACAAGAAAACAGTGACTATCCTGCTGTAGCATTGGTTTCATTCAGGAAAAAAAAAAAACAACAAAAAAAAAACAATGAAAGCCAACAGATCAGTCCCTTTAGGTCTAAGCCCTTACTTACCCAGGCTCTCAGCTATCAACAGAAATGGCCAGAGATTTGCAAAAGATATAGACTGTGTACTCAGAACATTTAAACTGTCTATAGAAAAGGGTCCCCCAGCATCATTTTCCAACTGTTTTACAGATGAATATGTAAGAGAAAGCACAGTACCTGTGCAGTGTGTGATCTTTTTATAACCCCCCTTTTTTTTGTCTTTTTGAGTTTTTTGAGACAGTCTCTCCCTGTAGCCCCAACTGTCCTGGAACATCCCTATGTACCCCAGGCTGCCCTTGGACTCACAGAGATCCACCTGCCTCTGCCTCCCAAATGCTAGGATTAAAGTCACACACCACCACGACCAGCTATTTTTCCACCTTTTAATTCATTCTTTCATCCATTATTTCTTTCGTGCATTCATTTCAAAAGATTTGACTCAATAAACGTTTGCAAAAACTACTAAGTTCCAAATCCAAAGGAGACGTAGATGAATAGAACACAGCTCCTTTGAGTTTGTGATCTAAAGATGGAGACAAAGAAGCAAACCAGTACATCAAGTGATAAAGGTGCACACCTGATGACAGGCATCTGTCCGTTGTGCACAAAACACTACTCAAAGGCACAACACAACAACGAATAACACACAGCTTTTGCTTTCAACTGTTTACAGTCTAGTAAGGAAATGCCAAGCCTCTACCACCAGGAAGGTGAACAGTGAGACTCTTACGTACAGTGAAAAGGAAATGCATAGAGTTGAGGAGAGGAAGAGCTCAGTGGGTTCAGTTATTATTATCAGGCCAGGTTTGGAAGCCAGACCCAGTGAGCATGGCTAACAGATGCAGCTTGGTTTTCATGCTCAAAGTACCTGGGAGTATAACGAAGGTCCTACTGAGGGCATATTGCTTCACCAGTTCATGCTCACCAATACTCTTCTGGCCTTCCCCTTCAGGCTTCACGCACTGCTTTTTGTTCTTCATAATCAGCAAAAGCCCTAACTTTATGACTTATTTAGAAAAGGACAGTCTGAGCTAAGCTCTTTTACCTTGTATAGCCACCCTCTTCCGCTTCCTTGAAGACAGAAAGAGCTGTCCCGCCTAATTTCTGAAACTAGAGCTGTGCTTTGAATCGTGTCTGCCCGGTGGTGCTCTGGAAGATCTGACTCACAAGCTCGGCTCTCAAGGCGTCAGTTGCTTGCTTTTCTCTCGCTTCAAACCTCTACTTCCACTGCCCGTTGTCTCCAATTGTTCCGCAGTCATTTGATCACCAAGCATTACAGATAGCTTCTATACGCAGGGTATTAGGCCAGACACTGGAGTCTTGAAAAGGAACATGGCGTAACTCCTCACTGAATCGCAAGATGAGGGCCAGTGTAATGGTGCTCACCTGTAATCCCTGCTCTTGGGAGGCCAAGACTAGCAGACCACGGGGTTTCCAAGCCAGCCTGGGCTACACAACAAGACCCTGCCTCAAATAAATAAATAAGCCGACTGTAGTGGCACATGCCTTTAATGCCAGCATTCTGGAAGCAGAGGCAGGCAGATCTCAATGAGATCAAGGCCACCTGTCTACAGAGAAACCCTGTCTCAAAAAATAAAAAAGAAAACCTTGAATATATTTTAAAAATCAAACCAAAGCCCCCACAAACCCATTGAATTGAACAATTTAAACACATACAATTTTCATTTGGAGCCATATCTCAATAAAACTGATGGGGAAAGAGATTTGAAAATAGAAATGTCATGCCTTCAAGGAAATTTTTTTTTTGCTCTTTTTGAGACAAGGTCTGTCTCCCTGTAGCCCCAGCTGTCCTGGAACCCACTATGTAGAGCAGGCTGTCCTTGAACTCAGAGATCTGCCTGCCTCTGCCTCCCAAGTGCCAGAACTAAGAGCTTGTGCCACCATGCCTGGAGGAATTCTTAGTCTAAAAGATGAAGAAAGTCTTCAAGCCACATTTCAGTGCAATAGATGAACTTCTTTAATATAATTGCACACCCCTAAGACTATTGGAGTGTGTCCAGAAAAACCAGGAAGTACTTCCCTGAGAGGCATCCTTTTGATCTAGATCTTCAAGGAACTGTCAAAAGAACGCCACCATCCAGAAAAATATGTTCTATTGTCATGAGTTTACTAAAAATATGCTCAAATCCCACAATGGATCCTTTGCCATATTTATTGACATATTTTTCTTTGTTCTTTCCATCTTGGTTACATTTCACACTTTTGTCCATCTACTTTGATGTTAAACTTCCATCTTTTGGGGCTTCAAACAATAGTTCTATAACTCTGCTTCTCTGGCTGTTGTGTTGATTTCTTGTAGGTTTTCCTTCTTCTTATCACTTTGTGATAAACACAGAATCTTTCCAGGACACAATCATATTGTGTGCTAGTCTGTTGTTCTTCCAGGCCCAGTAGTTCTTAAACCTCGAACAAGATATATTGGGGCTGTGGTGGCGCACGCCTTTAATCCTAGCACTTGGAAGGCAGAGGCAGGCAGATCTTTGTGAGTTCAAGGCCAGCCTGGTCTACAGAGTGAGTTCCAGGACAGCTGGGGCTACAGGGAGACCGTGTCTCGAAAAGACACACACACAAAAAAGATATATTGGGAACCTGCTAAAAACAGTAGAGCATAGTGGTGCATGCCTTTGATCACTGTCTGTGAGTTCCAGGCCAGGTTGGCCCACAGAGCGAGATCCAGGCCAACCAGTGTTACATAGTAAGATCCTGCCAATAAATAAATAAATAAATAAATAAATAAATAAATAAATAAATAAATAAATTTGGTGCCATTTCCTGAGGATGCTGAAAATCTGGATCCAGAAACCTGCCTCCTTAAACTTCCCAGGTCCTCTGCTATAGATTTGTGGGGATTTTTTTGTTTGTTGTGTTTTTTTTTTTTTTTTGGTCTTGTTGAGAC